>JAGFNQ010000117.1:653438-708454 GCA_024364735.1 Boesenbergia rotunda
AAATGTTAAGGTAGCATCTACCCCCATAGGAACCAATGTGAAAATGGATAGTGACCTTGAAGGAAAAATGGTAGACTCTAAGCAATATAAGAGCATGATTGGAAGCCTACTATATCTAACCGCTAGTAGACCCGATATACTTTTTGCGGTAGGTATGTGTGCAAGGTACCAATCTTGTGCCAAAGATTCCCATTTAGTTGTAGTCAGGAGGATCCTAAGGTATGTCAAAGGTACCCTCAATGTTGGGTCTGTGGTATCCTAGAACCCCTAGTGTTGATCTTATTTGATACACCGACTCGGACTATGCGGGTTGTAAGCTAGATAGGAAGAGTACCAGTGGAGGGTGTTTCCTTAGTTAGTTGGAGTAGTCGGAAACAACCATGCGTTGCCCTATCAACAACGGAGGTGGAATATGTGGCAATGGGTAGGTGTGTTTCCAAACTCCTTTGGATCATGCACACTCTAGAAGATTATGAGTTACATTATACCAAGGTCAAAGTCTTGTGTGATAATGTAAGTACAATCAATTTGACCAAAAATTTGGTTCACCATTCTAGGACAAAACACATTGAAGTGAAACATCACTTCATTAAAGACCATGTGGCAAGGGGAGACATAGAACTACACTATGTTGAATCAAAGTCGAACCTAGCCAACATTTTTACCAAGTCTCTTCCCGAATCGGAGTTTACATCCTTAAGAACATGTAACGCCCGCCTTTTTCCCACACCTTATGGTATGGCGAGAAAGCGGCGTTACGCTAAACATACATGTACATATAAAACATCTTAATACAACGGAATAATTTTTTTTTCTACACATGCTTTTAACCATGCAACTAATACATGAATCATCTACACATGCTTAAATTGTCATTCATGAACCTGGTGTCATTGGACTTAGCATATTAATGACATGCATAACATCATGATATAACCATCCCATAGCTTATTCATAATCATCATAAGTAGCAAGTAACTTATCCATAAACATCATGAATCTTAAGTCATTCATTAGGCATAATCATCATAAGCATAGCATAGAATCTAAGGAGGCATTTCAAAACCCAAGACATGCGATATGTGTAAATAAAGAATCCTTTGCCATGTCACTGCCACACACACACATGTTCTTGCCCCTCCTGCTGCTTCCCTTAGTAACCACTTGCTTGATCTGCGGTATAAGAAACATAAGACTATAAGCACATAGGCTTAGTAAGACCCTTTCCTACTCACGAAAATCCATACGTCACATATTCATAAACATGAAACAGTTGACATTGCATAATTCTGAACATAAAGCATAAACATAACACATACCTATCATGGCATAATTCTTGACATCATCATAAACATAAACTTACTTATCATGGCATAATTCTTAACATACACATTTGCATAAAGCATGAATCATAAACATAAACATACTTTTCATGGCATCATTCTTATCATAAACATAAGCTTAAGCATACTTATCATGGTATCATTCTTAACATGAATCATAAACGTAAACATACTTTTCATGGCATCATTCTTAACATAAGCATAAGCTTAAGCATACTTATCATGGTATCATTCTTAACATGAATCATCAACGTAAACATACTTTTCATGGCATCATTCTTAACATAAACATAAGCTTAAGCATACTTATCATGGTATCATTCTTAACATGAATCATAAACGTAAACATACTTTTCATGGCATGATGCATAACATGAATGAATGCATGAGTCAAATGCATATATCATAAGGATGCTTAATTTGAAAACCATAATTATAAATACTTGAATATAATTATAACATCATGGGGGTCCCCGGCTTGTACCACATACATACATCATAAGCGAGCATCCCTAAGTAAATATGAGGTAGCTAGCCTCGACCTACTAGGGTAAGGACAGCTACGGTAGTTCTAGAACCGAGGCGTTCTTAAGGTGCCCATCCCTGTTGGACAGCTGCGGTAGTCCCAGAACCGTGGACAGCTTCGGTAGTCCAGAACCGAGGCGTTCTTAAGGTGCCCATCCCTTGGACCCTTACTTCGGTCCGGTACAAACTCATTCATAAAAAAGTAAAATACTTCACATGCTTCATCATTCATAGAACATTCTTAGCATAAACATAATCTTGTTTCATGAACTTGACATAAGAATAGGAACAGCTGCGGTAGTTCCAGAACCGTGGACAGCTACGGTAGTCCAGAACCGAGGCGTTCTTAAGGTGCCCATCCCTTAGCATGACATAAACATACTTAACATTTCATCATTCATACTTAACATCATGATGTCTTAAAGGCACGAACATTCATCATCATTCATTATCTTCATTCATAAGGTATGTCATGCATACATTATTTTGTCTTAGAGCCATAATTATCATTTTCATTCATCATCTTCATTCTTAAACACGGCATACATACATATCATTCATAAAGCATGACATACATACATATCATTCATAAAGCATGGCATATATACATATCATTCATAAAGCATGACATACATACATATCATTCCTAAAGCATGGTATACATACTTAATTAGCATCTTAATTCATAAAACATGCATGGTCATGGTACATAGGAAGACATGCCTAGATCTTTTCATGCATGATATATTTCCCTAGGTTCATGGCACATGGTCTAAACATTTATGAATCATCATAGCACATGACCTAACATACAAATCATGACACATAAGCTAGGGTTTTAAGTGGCATAAAAATTCTTCCAACATACTTAAACATATACATACATCATAGTAACCTATAAACCAGCATCCTTGTGATCTTAACCCAACCCAAACCCTAAATCTTGGGAGTTGGCTGAAAGTTCCATGGCATGAGGCTCCATCATTCAATCAATAGGAAGGGTTCCATGAGTAAAAGAACACTCATACATTACATACTAGACCATAGGGAGCCATTAAACCCCATAATTGGAGTTAACCCTAAGTCCTAGCCCTACATTGGGACCTTGGCCGAAACCCTAGAGGATCACAAGCACATGGAAAAATTCCTATCATTCACCATTAAGATCCATTAAATCATAGGAAAACATAATAAACATGCTTGAAAGGTTAGACCTCATCCTATCCATGACATATTGACATGGCCGAAACCCTAGGGAACCTTAGGGTGCCACAAACTTTCCCTAAATCATAATCTATGCCTTACTTCTCATAGTAGAACATTTAGGTGTACAAAAGAGAGTTTACATCATCCCTAAGCCCAAACATCAACCTTGGTCGAAACCCTAAAGGCTCCACTTCATGGTTTTCTCAACTTAAATCTTAAACAAAAGTCTAAATCTTGATAGGCATCAAAGAACAATTATACCATAGGTGAGGGGGTCTTACCTTCCTTGATCTTGCTTATAAACCTTGAATAGAAAGTAAAAAGAAACCTCCTTGACCCTAAACTTCTCCTTAGCCCTTGTAGCCTTGTAGAAAGTCTTGGATCTTCAATATGGAGTCTTCTTGGGAAGCTTTTCCAAGGGAGAATCCCCTTGGTGATTTTCGGCAAGAAGAAGGAGGAAGAGGGAGATGGGATTTCGGTGGGGGTGGAGGAAGGAGGAAGAAGAGATCTATTTATAATGCCCTTTTGTCTCTTCACAAGTGCCTTTTCATCTTCTTCACATGGTGACTCTTCACTTCCTTAAGCCTTAACCAAAATCCACTTCATTCTCTACTAGCACTCCCTTGCTAGGTGAATTGGTTAGTGCATACATGGTGTTACTCTAGGTCCAAGGTTCAATCCTTGGTGCATGCACTTTATTTTTATTTTTATTTTATTTTATTTTTCTTTTAATTTCGGCAATGTCCCCTAAGGCCTACCAATAGTCATGCTAATATTCCTAATTTAAACCCATTTCTATTTATATTAAATTCTACCTAAAATCCACTAATAACCATGGTACTAGAAAACCCTATGTAAGACCCATTAGCACTTAGCTTCTTATTCTATATCGAAAATCATGGATCATCATGCTACGGTTTATACTAGTGTCCACATGTTCCTCGAGAATCTTTCTAGGCATGGTCAATATTTTTAAAGAAAATATTGAGAAAATTTTCCGGGTCGTTACAGAATAGGCCTTAGAATGTGTTTTGTAGAAGTATAGGATGAACCTTGGGATATTAGATTTGAAAAAGGGTGCTTGATCCATTAGGGTGATACATTTGGTTCACTTGTGTCTGTGGCACATTGTTGAATCATTAAAAGTATCAAAATATGAAAACTAGACTAACTATGGGGAAGGCAAGTGTTTAATGAATGGACACTTTGCCCAAAGATCATAGTTGGACATTTTAAATCTTTGAAAACCATTTTATATTTTATATGCTTTGCCATGCTTTTAAAAGTTATATGATTGCAAAATTAGGTTGTAATCGTGATACATAACTTAGTGGTTTTTAAGGATTTTATCTTTTTATCAAAAGTCAAGCATGTTTGAAATTTTATATGGACTAATATTATTCCTTGATAGAGTATATCATTTCAAACATGTTTGCAAGGTTTTACAATTTTTGGAATTTTTTGGATTTTTCTGGACGTTTCTGAAATTCGGCAGAAAAGCTAAAAATTTGGACTGATAGCGTATCAGTCGACTGGCACGCCTATTTTCAGATTCTGTAAATTTTTTCAGAAATCCAACTTTCCCTCATTTGATGACCTAGGGTTGGGTTGCTTGATGCAATCATTTTGATGGTGTCAAAGGGGAGAGTGGGTGGTTTAAGTTAGAATTTTAACTTGAAATGGATGGTTTTGGTTTTAAGTATTTTGTCTAACTTAGACTTTGGATGATTAAAAATGGGAGAAGACATGGATTAAGTGGGAGGTTATCTCTTAGGTTTTGATATGTCTTACATTTTTAATGTTGTTTAGTGTTAAGTGAAAACTTAACTTGGATCATGAGTAGAATTGAAAATGGGAGAAGACATGGATTAAGGGGGAGATTACCTCTTAGGATTGCTATGTTTTATATTTTTCAATTGCTATCTATTACTATTGTTATTGTTTGCTGCTATTTATCTCTAAACTTAAACATATTGCCACACATCAAAAATGGAGAGATTGTTGAGGCAATCGGCCCTAAAATGATTGGAAGATCATGGTTTTGATGTGTGTGAATATGTTTAAGGTTAGAGTGTTATGTTGTATTTGATATGTGTAATTGAGTTTATAGGACTTGAAGAATCACACATGGTGAACATATCTGAGGGACGAGAGCCGAGGGAGGAGGACTCCAAGGGCAAGCCGGGAAGTGGACTTCAAGGGCACACATGAAGGGTGGCATGGAGGCAACCCAAGGGAAGGCTTGTGTGCGCATCCGAGGGACGAGAGCCAAAGGAAGATGACTTCAAGGGGTGAGCCAAGGAAGTGATCCTGAAGGCATACGTGAAGGAGTATGTGAAGAATGACTGGGAGTGAGTGGGCAGTCGACTGGCCAGAGGGCAGTCGACTGCCAAAACTCACAGAAGGTTTACAGCCTTCTACCAGTTGACTGGCCCAGAGGCAGTCGACTGGTATACCCCGAAAACTAGCCGTTGGCTAGCAATTAATGCTAGGCCAGTCGACTGCCCCAGGGGAAATCGACTAGTGCGGGGCTTGACAAACTGCGAGTTTGTCCTATTCTCCTATAAAAGGAGGAACTTTTGCACGTGAGCGGTACGGTTCCGTACTATAACGAAGTGCTGCTCATGTGAAAAGCTTTCTCAACTTCCTCTTTCTCATTCACTACATTCTGTAAAGAGGAAGACAACACCACTGTAAAGGTTTCTCCACCTAAAGGAGATTTTTCATAGTGGAAGTGGTGTACGTGCGTGGATCCTTGGATTAGTCACCCATCTAGGTGGATACCAAGTAACTTTCTGTTGTTAGCATTGTCTTTTTTCTCTTTTGCATATTATTGTTTCCGCTGCGCTAACAAACTTGTAGAGATTCAACGAAAAAGTGCTATTCACCCCCCCCTCTAGCACGCCGATCGATCCATCATTTCATTGAGAAATAATTCCCTAGCCACGTCTTCACAGACTGTAGTGAAGGGATATCATTCCCAATGAGGAGTATGTCATCTACATACAAGATCAGGAAGATAACTGTGCTCCCACTAACCCTCTTGTAGACACAGGGTTCATTTTCATTCTTGATGAAACCAAACGCTTTGATTGCATCATCGAATCGAAGATTCCAGCTTCGAGAAGCTTGCTTTAGCCCATAAATGGACCTTTGCAATTTACATACCTTTCCAACAGGCTCTGGATCTATAAAACCCTCAGGTTGTGTCATATACACATCCTCGAGTAAATTCCCATTTAGGAATGCGATTTTGACATCCATCTGCCAGATCTCATAGTCATGGTAAGCTGCAATAGCAAGCATGATCCGAATAAACTTAAGCATCGCCACTGGTGAAAAGGTTTTATCATAGTCGATACTATGAATTTGTTTGAAACCTATAGCTACCAATCGCCCTTTATAGGTATGCATGCGTCCATCCATGTCAGTCTTTCTTCTAAAGACCCACTTACACCCAATGGGTTTAATCCCCTCAGGTGGATCAACCAAAGTCCATACTTGGTTAGTGTACATGGATTCCATTTCGGATCTCATGGCCTCTAGCCATTTCTCAGAATCTGGGCTCATCACAGCTTCTTGATAGGATGTGGGCTCATTCAACTCAATAAGCGTAACGTCATCATGGTCAGACAAGAGAAATGAGTATCTCTCAAGCTGACGACGTATCCTATCAGATCTGCGAAGAGGTTAGTCTACTTGAACAACTTGTTGTTCCACAACTTCTTGTGCAACAATCTCATGATCCACAACATCTTGTGGTGCCTGTTCAATATCCATTAAGGCCTCAGTACTATCTGCATCTTGAACTTCTTCAAGATGGATTTTACTCCTACTAGTTCTTCTACAAATAAACTCCTTTTCTAGAAAAACACCATTTCTAGCGACAAACACTTTGCCTTGTGTGGGATTGTAAAAGTAATATCCCTTCGTTTTCTTGGGATATCTTACAAAATAGCACTTATCAGATTTGGGTCCTAGTTTATCTGAGACTTGACGTCGAACGTAAGCCTCACAACTCCAAATCTTCATAAAAGACATCATGGGACTCTTCCCAGTCCATATCGTATATGGTGTCTTTGTGATGGCCTTTGATGGAACTCGGTTAAGTGTGAAAAGAGTCGTCTCTAGAGTGAATCCCCAGAAGGAAGTAGGAAGGTCTGTCTGACTCATCATCGATAGTACCATATCTAATAGAGTACGATTTCTCCGCTCGGACACACCATTCCATTGTGGTGTTCCAGGTGGAGTGAGTTGGGATATGATCCCACACTCTGCTAAATGGTTACGAAACTCTTGGCTAAGGTATTCACCACCTCGATCTGATCGAAGCATCTTAATACTCTTGCCAAGTTGGTTTTGTACTTCACTTTTGAATTCTTTGAACTTTTCAAAGGATTCTGACTTGTGTTTCATAAGATACACATAGTCGTATCTACTGACATCATCAGTGAAAGTGATGAAGTACTAATAGCCTCCTCTAGCTGCGACATTGAAAGGTCCACATACATCAGTATGTATGAGTCCAAACAAGTCTGTCGCTCTTTCGCCGTGTCCACTAAATGGAGTCTTGGTCATCTTGCCTAGAAGACAAGATTCACATGTCTTATATGATTCAAAATCAAATGAGTCCAGTAATCTATCCTTATGGAGCTGGGATATACGACTCTCATTTATATGTCCCAAGCGACAATGCCAGAGATACGTTTGGTTCACATCATTGGATTTGAACTATTTGGTATTTATGTTATAGATTGGGTTTTCTAGGTCTAGAACATGGAATCCATTCACAAGTGGTGCATTACAATAGAACATGTCATTTAACATTATGGAACAACATTTGTCCTTTATGATAAATGAAAAGTCTTTCTTGTCCAAACAAGATACTGAAATTATGTTCTTAGTCAATGAAGGTACATAAAAGCACTCCTCTAGTTCTAAGATAAGCCCAGTGGGCAAAGACAAGGAATAAGTTCCTACAGCTATGGCAGCAACTCTTGCTCCATTGCCTACTCGTAGGTCCACTTCGCCCTTCATCAATGATCTAGCTCTTTGAAGGCCCTGCACTTTAGTACAAATGTGAGACACGCATCCGGTATCTAATACCCAAGAAGAAGAGATAGATAGATTGACTTCTATAACAAAAATATCTGAGGCAGAAGTCTCACTTCTTTTCTTCTTTACTTCCTCCAGGTAGAGTTTGCAGTTCCTCTTCCAATGTCTGGTTTCACCACAATGGAAGCAGGTCCCTTCCTTAAGCACTTTATCTTTAGCCTTGGATGTAGTAGAGTTGGCCTTGCCTTTGGCTTGGGTCTTACCCTTGCCTTTAGGCTTCCATTTGCCTTTGCCCTTGTTTACCATTAGTACATTACTGGTTTTGGTTTTCTTGAGATTGGGTTCAGCAGTTCTCAACATGCTGAGCATCTTAGGCAAAGGCTTATCAATTTCATTCATGTTATAGTTCATGATAAATTGATTGTACCCCTCCGGCAATGATTGTAGGATAAGGTCTGTTGCCAATTCTTGGCCCAGTGGAAATCCTAGTCTTTCAAGGTTCTCGACGAACCCAATCATCTTGAGTACGTGAGTTACAACTGGAGTTCCTTCTTGCATCTTGCATGCAAATAGGACTTTAGACACCTCAAACCGCTCGTACCTAGCTTGCCCTTGATATAGTTGCTTTAGATGCTCAACCATATCATGTGCATTCATGTTCTCATGTTGCTTCTGAAGCTCAGAGTTCATGGTGGCAAGCATAAGGCATGATACATCAAGTGCATCATCCTGATGCTTCTTGTAAGCATTCTTTTCGACACGGGTAGCGGTAGCGGTGGGTGCTTTTGGAAGAGATTGCTCTAGGACGTACAGTTTTCGTTCTTGTTTGAGGACTATCCTCAAGTTTCTGTACCAATCTAGGAAATTAGCTCCGTTGAGCTTGTCCTTCTCAAGGGCAGATCGCAGAGAGAGAGTATTTAACGTGTTAGATGACATGGTGATCTACAACAGTAAAATTATGCAGAAATAAGTATCATATCTAATTTATTTAATTAGGCCTTTAATTTAATGATGCTCCCACTGAATCGTAGAGCTTTGGTTGGGGCTAGTCATGGATGTAGGCAAACTCAATTTACCAACACTACTAGCTCTAAACTAAATAGCAATCATTATTCATGTGGGACAAGATCCATATTATACTTCATCTTGAGTTAGCTTTGGCTAATCGCCCAAGACTTGGTATAATTAGGTAGGTAACATTTTATCAATTACATCTCATGCAACTCTTTGAAACAAAGGGTCAAGATCCACATTACACATCATCTCGAGTTAGCTTTGGCTAATCACCCAAGATATGGAATAATTGTTCTCTTACCCAATTTTCTCAACTTTTGGGATATGCCTCCAAGATTCTCAATCTAATTGAGGGGACTTAGTTAAGTCTCACCCAAAGTTTGATAGCGGGACATCACAATTGTCCTCTCGCACTCTACCAAGATAAAATGCGTCACTTTGCTTTGGCAAACCCAACAACAAAAGATCGAGGTAATTTATGAGTACCAAACTTTGGTAGGCATATTGAGTTGACTTAATTAAGATAACTATTTATCTAATCATGCATCACATACCACATTGTGTTGGTGCAAGTTGCATCAATGATGTTCTCCTTTAAGTGTTTTAATGTTTGACAATATACTTAAGTCAGTGATACATTGAACAGATAAAGGGGAGCAAAGGAGAAGTAACCTAAGTTGAAGAAAAATCCTAGTTAATCTAGGCATTGAAACCCTAAGACCTGGCGAAGGGCTGCTGGGCACCTAGCGAAGGGTTGCTAGGCATTGAAACACTAAGACCTAGCGAAGGGCTGCTAGGCACCTAGCGAAGGGCGGCTAGGCATAGAAGACCAAGCGAAGGGCTGCTAGGCACCTAGCGAAGGGCTGCTAGGCATAGAAGACCTAGCGAAGGGCTACTAGGCACCTGGCAAAGGACTGCTAGGCTTTAGAGTCTTGGTCCGAGGGACTGAGTAACTTAGCTGAGCGATGACTAAGGACAGGAGTAGAGACGGGTCAGGGTTTGGGTGTCTCGAGGTCCGGAAGTATCTGAAGCTAAGCAAAAGTCCACCCGAAGGACTGGGTGGCAACCGTCTCCTGAAAGGAGTAGGTGAAAGGCGAGTTCTCAGGGATGGGAATTTGTGCCGGTTCGACCTAGGGTCTCGTAGAGATCCGAAGTCCGAACCAAGTCTTTAAGGCTAATATTATATGTATATGTGCTTTGTGTTTGTGTATCTTGCAGGTACCAAGATCGGAAGACAAAGCACCCTATGGAGGCACTGAAGCAGGGCGCCCTCAGTGTTGGGGGTGCCCCCATCCATCCAGGGCACCCCCAGTGTTGGGGGCGCCCAAGCCAGAGTGTAAAAAACAGGTTTTGGTGAAGCAGGCAGAACAAGTGTCAAGCGGGGCGCCCGGAGCGTCCGGAGCGCCCCGGTTCAAAGCAGTTTTTGCTGTTTCGAGTCCGAAACACAGATAATCTTTCATGAGGGCGCCCGGGAGGTCCGGGGCACCCTGGTCAAAGGTCTTATCAGCTGCGGCGAGGTCGGCGCAGGGATAAGGTTTGACCGGGTTTATCGGGGCACCCCCAACGTCCAGGGCGCCCCCAGGAGTGCTATAAAAGGGGCTTCGACCCCTCTGCTTCAATAACAACTGCCAAGTGCCATTCTGATCACTCTGACGAACAAAAACGCGCTAGAGACGAGGCTCTACGACCGGGAGGCTCCAGGAGGAAGTGCGCGGTACTTCGGAGGTCCAGATCGGCCGAGCTTCAGACTTTGTCTTGTTGGTTTACTTTTAATTAATTCCGCACTTAATTTTCTATATTATTGCTTGTAAATTTCAACTGTAAGACGGGTTTTCTCCGCCTCCGGAAATTCCGGAAAGGAGTACAATAGTGGACTCACGCCGAGTACATAGGCCTTGGACGTACTGACCCAGGGGGGTCGGGAACCAAGTAAATAAATCCCGCAAGTAATCTGTGTTTTGTTCTGTTCTTTATTTTCCTATTTTCCGCTGCACTAACGCTCTAAGTCTAGAACGAACAAAAGTCATACGAAGTTTTCAACGAAAGTTTGACGATCGATATTCACCCGCCCCTCTATCGATGGCACCGGTCCTACAATTGGTATCAGAGCCGAGCCGCTCTTCACCGGACTAACCGCCGACGGAGCAACGACGCCAGGAGTTGAGGGGGAGCCCATGGGTGAATCAGGGAGAGAGGGTACTATAAAAATCAGTGTCCTACTCATAAGACTCGGTCTACACCACCGGCGGCAAAGGGGGTACCAGTGCCAGGAGTCCGGAAAAATAAAGATCACGTACGATGCTTCAAATGCGAAAAGTACGGACACTACAAAAACAAGTGTCCGGCGAAGGTACGTAAGATTTATGTTCCAAAAATTTTACAAGTTCCTGCACTGCCTTGTGATAATGTAGTTAATTTTTCTGATAAATTAGACTTACTGCATAGTAAAATTAATTCTTTGCATGTCAAATTAGAAAATACAAATATGACTAAAATATTCGAAATTAACTATTTAATCCAGAACATCAATTCAGAAATTTCTAAGTTAAATTATCATAATTCGGATAATGTTAACTCTAATAACATTAGTTCAGATAAATTAAATCCTAAGGATAAAACCGAATCAAATTTGAAAATCCTAAGAATAACTCCGAATTCAAATTTGAAAATCCTAAGGATAAAACCGAATTTAAATTTGAAAATCCTAAGGATAACTCCGAATTCAAATTTGAAAATCCTAAGGATAATTCTGAATTAAAATTTGAAAATCCTAAGAATAATTCTGAATTAAAATTTAAAAATCTTGAGGATAAAGATGTATCTGAGGATGATTCTGAGGATAATATTGAAGAGAAAATTCTCTCAGATAATAACATAATCATAGATAATATTGAAGATTATGACAAAACCATAATTAGTGGCCCAAATTACTCCACCTATGTTGAGGATATTGAAAGATCTAATGTTGAAGAGGAGATAAAATTTTCTAAGATTAGGGTCATAGTCAATAAAAATTACAAAGGTTCAAATAAATCAAAATTATTAGAAAAACTTGAAAAGACAGATAAAGATGAAAAAGAAATTTTCGAAATAATAAAAATGATGAATTTAAACCCATAATTATTAATTAATCATTTCAACCTTAATAATTCAAAATAATTTAATAATTCAAATTAATTCAATAATTCAAATTAATTTAATTAAATATTAATTAAATTCAAAATTAAATTAAAATTAAATCTTAATTAAATCAAAATTAAATCTTAATTAAATTCAAAATTAAATATTAATTAAATTCAAAATTAAATATTAATTAAATTCAAAATTAATTCTTAATTAAATTAAAATTAAATCATAATTAAATTAAAATTAAATCTTAATTAAATTCAAATTAAATTCAAATTAAATTCAAATTAAATCTTAACTAAATTTAAAATTAAATTCAAATTAAATTATATTAAATTCAAATTAAATTAAATTAAATTCAAATTGAATTAAATTCAAATTGAATTAAATTAAAATTAAATTAAATTAAAATCAAATTAAATTAAATTAAATTCAAATTAAATTAAATTAAATTCAAATTAAATTAAATTCAAATTAAATTCAAATTGAATTCAATTCAAATTAAATTCATATTGAATTAAATTCTAATTAAATTAAATTAAATTCAAATTAAATTAAATTCAAATTAAATTAAATTCAAATTCAATTAATTCAACATCAATTAATTCTTAATTAATTAATCCTTAATCAATATAATCTCTAACTAATCGTTAAACAAGTTAAACTTGAACTAAAATAAAATTTTACCCAAAACTATAACAATTAAAATTAATAACATTAAATATGTCAAAGTGGGTTGACATATTCGCGGGTTCACACGACATATATCAAATCGGGAATTTGATACATCATTAGAAACTTAAATAAAATGATTGGACTTGTTTGACTCATGCATAATTGTCATGCCATGCATTTGCTACTTCTTTTAAATATATGATATGTCATTCATATTTAAATTTTATGCATATATTAGAATGACTTTAGGAAAAAGAATAACTGAAACTTGATCAACCTGGTATTGGGTGGCGGTGAGATGATAGTACGTTAGGGAAGCCAATTCTAATTAGATCAAGTATACTTGGTCTCTTTAGACTGGTGAAACTAGTCGAAGCTACCGATCCAAGACCCAAACTAGTTAGACCAGAATTTTTCAAAAAGTAATTTTGAAAATGAAATTTCATTAAAAGGCTTTGTCAAGGAAAGGGTTGATGTTCCAATAAGACTACGGCCAAAGAAGGCCTAGTGCCTCGCCAAGACCTGGAAGCCGATTTTTGAAATTCAAATTCAAGTTACTTCTTATCAAATTCAAATCTAACACAAACTTCAATTAAATCTTAGAGTTAATAATAAATTAAGAAAAATAATTCAAGCATCTCACAATACACCTATAAGGCAACCATGCTTGCTGTATTGATACATCTAGAATGGGTGAGATGTTAAGGACTAATGAATTGAAAAATATTTTTTCAAAATTGTTTTTCAAAATTGTTAGAATATTTTTCTAAAAATATATTTTCAAAATAGTGCTTCAACATAATAATGTTTGTATGGATTTCATGCTTGTTTGACTGCCAATATAGTATATGCTTTCAAAAATTATACTCTTTTGAAAAGTGTTTGACTCACACAATTAGACACAAGTCTCTTAGGACAACACTAAAGTTCCTTAAGGCACTTAGATAGAGTCAAATGGTATCGGGTACAGGGGGAGTGCTTTTTATTTTTTTTAAATGGTTTTCAAAAACTGCACTTTAAACATTACTATCATTTGAAAAATACTTTTCGAAAACTGTGCTTTAAATCATTATTACTTGTGTTTTCAAAAAGGGTTTATGTTGTAAAAATTATATGTTCAAAAATTTACCTGTTTCTTTGACTACGATAAACCCTAAAGACACAGAGAAAAGGTCCACTTCATGATCTTCAAGGACTCCTAGGATGTGTCAAATTTAGGGGGAGTCTGAGTCAAAAGAAGAATTTCAGAAAAGTTTTTTTTTGGTAATTATTCATTTTTTTGTTAAATATTTCTTTTTAATCTGAATCAAACCTTAAGACTCAGAGGAAGAGTACTTGTGGTTAACAAGCTTCCCAGGACTGAGTCAATTTTAGGGAGAGATCAAATTAAAAGAATTATGTAATAACATGTTTTCATATCTTCAAAATCTTGCTAAAAATCTAAGTCTTTCAAAATACTATTATTTTATTTGTTAGAATTTGTGTGACTTATGAAATTATTTTTGAAATAATGTTTACTTGGGTTGAAGAATTTCCAGGACACTTAGGAAATGTCCTTGTAGTCAACAAGGTTTCCTAGGATTGTGTTAGACTGGAAAAGAAACCTAGTCAAGTAAAATATTATGTTTCAAAAAAAAATTCAATACATTATTCAAAGGTACTTATGTTTTTCAAAAATTACATAATCTGTCAAAAGTACATAGCATCTTTTTCAAAATTATGCATTTTTCAATAAAAAATGCAATATATCATTCAAAATGCAATGCTCTCAAAAAATTTTGCACTAAGTATGTTCAAAAAGAACTAAAAGTTTTCATTGTTGGTGCAAGTATTTTCTTAAAGTTTTTTTTGATGTATGACAAAGGGGGAGAGGTGTGCTTAAGTTAGAAAATTTTGATTTTTTTTATCCCAAGGATAGTAAGTTAGCCCCTTCAAACAATCTAACTTAAGTTATTGTCAAATATCAAAAAGGGGGAGATTGTTGGTGTAAGTTGCATCAATGATGTTCTCCTTTAAGTGTTTTAATGTTTGACAATATACTTAAGTCAGTGATACATTGAACAGACAAGGGGAGCAAAGGAGAAGTAACCTAAGTTGAAGAAAAGTCCTAGTTAATCTAGGCATCGAAACCCTAAGACCTTGCGAAGGGCTGCTGGGCACCTAGCGAAGGGCTGCTAGGCATTGAAACACTAAGACCTAGCGAAGGGATGCTAGGCACCTAGCGAAGGGCGGCTAGGCATAGAAGACCTAGCGAAGGGCTGCTAGGCATCGAAGACCTAGCGAAGGGCTGCTAGGCACCTGGCGAAGGATTGCTAGGCTTTGAAGACCTAGCGAAGGACTGCTAGGCACCTGGCAAAGGACTGCTAGGCTTTGGAGTCTTGGTCCGAGGGACTGAGCAACTTAGCTAAGCGATGACTAAGGACAGGAGTAGAGACGGGTCAGGGTTTGGGTGTCTCGAGGTCCAGAAGTATCGGAAGCTAAGCAAAAGTCCACCCGAAGGACTGGGTGGCAACCGTCTCCTGAAAGGAGTAGGTGAAAGGCGAATTCTCGGGGATGGAAACTTGTGCCGGTTTGACCTAGGTCTCGTAGAGATCCGAAGTCCGAACCAAGTCCTTAAGGCTAATATTATATGTATATGTGCTTTGTGTTTGTGTATCTTGCAGGTACCAAGATCGGAAGACAAAGCACCCTGCTGGAGGCCCTGAAACAGGGCGCCCCCAGTGTTGGAGGCGCCCCCATGCATCCAGGGCACCCCCAGTGTTGGGGGCGCCCAAGCCAGAGTGTAAAAAACAGGTTTTGGTGAAGCAGGCAGAACAGGTGTCAAGCGGGGCGCCCAGAGTGTCTGGGGCGCCCGAGTTCAAAGCAGTTTTTGCTATTTCGAGTCCGAAACACAGATAAGCCTTCATGAGGGCACCCGGGAGGTCCGAGGCGCCCTGGTCAAAGGTCTTATCAGCTGCGGCGAGGTCGGCGCAGGGATAAGGTTTGACCGGGTTTATCGGGGCGCCCCCAACGTCCAGGGCGCCCCCAACGTCCAGGGCGCCCCCAGGAGTGCTATAAAAGGGGCTTCGACCCCTCTGCTTCAACAACAACTGCCAAGTGCCATTCTGATCACTCTGACCAACAACAACGCGCTAGAGACAAGGCTCTATGACCGGGAGGCTCCAGGAGGAAGTGCGCGGCACTTCGGAGGTCCAGATCGGCCGAGCTTCAGACTTTGTCTTGTTGGTTTGCTTTTAATTAATTCCGCACTTAATTTTCTATATTATTGCTTGTAAATTTCAACTGTAAGACGGGTTATCTCCGCCTCCGAAATTTCGGAAAGGAGACCAATAGTGGACTCACGCCGAGTACATAGGCCTTGGACGTACTGACCCAGGGGGGTCGGGAACCAAGTAAATAAATCCCGCGAGTAATCTGTGTTTTGTTCTGTTCTTTATTTTCCTATTTTCCGCTGCACTAATACTCTAAGTCTAGAACGAACAAAAGTCGTACAAAGTTTTCAACGAAAGTTTGACGATCGATATTCACCCCCCCCTATCGACGGCACCGGTCCTACACATTGCATATATCAATATATAAGCGATAAAATGTGACATGGTTATGGCCCATATACTACGATCTTCTCAAGCCAATGAGAGGATCGATGGTCAACCTAGGTATAACATCTTCTCCAAGTGCATCCTTTGGTCGTCATGTGTCATCAGCATCCTTCTTGTAACATCATTCTTCAATGGATACTCCACTCCTCATTTTGTACATTACAATTTAGGAAAACTCGAGTTACATTCGAGTCTAAATCTATTTTTACAACTAGAAAAATAGAGATAAGGCACGACACGCAGGCCGTATTATGAATTACAACATGCACACACACACTTATTCATCCAATCATATTGGGGTTAAGGCCATTACCATGCACCATGTCATCAATCATATACAATAGATTTAGGACATCAATTTTTATTATGATTGTAAAAATGCTCATGAGCCGAAACCATAGGTTATAAAATTTGTCGTGTACATTCGCATCATTGCACACTTTCATATTTCATATGATGATGTTATAGACTTTTAGTTTGATCAACACAAACTTTTGTATCTCGACAAATGCTCATACATTATACAATCTATAATAAAATTATATCCTACTTCTATATCACATATAAAAGTTTTCTAAACTTTGTACGATCTTTCGCAAGTGGCTCTGATACCACTGTTGGGATCTATAGGTAAAAAATATTTAAAATCGCAACGGAAATAAGATCCCTAGAGCGATCCATGCGAAAAAAAACTCATACAAAGTGATCTACAATTCCTATCTTATAGGAATACCTTTATCGCGTGCCTTTCGCTTATCCCGCTAGTCCTTTGGTTCGCCGGATCTCTTGCATGTTCAAGTGTTCGTGCCTCTATGCATATCCACACGAACACGATCTACGCCTCAGAGAAGAACCACCTTACTTGTGCTAGCAACTTGGGATGGTTCACAAAGCATAAGAACCTCCACTAGGGAGTTATGGACAAGGAGGAAGAGAGATGCACACTCTAACCTTTGACAAGGGGGGTATTTATACTCATCTAATGAATACCATGGGTCTATGTCCCTTGAGCTCCTCTCATCTTAATGCTAATAAAACCCAATGAATACCACAATCCTCTTGGTATTCCTTGAGACTCTTAATATTCTATTCATCTAATGAATAGAATGTCTCGTAGCCTTCCTCTTAAATAATATTTATTAAACCCTTTAATGAATATTATCCATAATTAAGTGGTTGAGTCTAATCTAGATGAGTCTAACTCAAATTAGACTCAATCCCATAATCTAATTGGATTCACTTGAGTCTAACTCAATTAATCCAATTCGAGTCAAATCTTAGTCAAACCAAGATCAATTAATCTCCGAAGCATCGTGTCCTTAGTGTGTGACCCAATAGGTTCTCGTAACGTTGGCAATGTGTCTAAACCACTTTAGACACATAAACAATGAGCGGCATCTAGCAATGCATCATTGCTACCCAAGTAACAAGAAAAGTCGAGATCCAACTAAACCTCTGTGGCTATGATAATGTATGACCTTGTCCTTCTATCCTTGATATCTAGATTGACCAATGAGGCATAGACCGTGTCATCCTCAATCAATCTTGTGTTTCTTGATCCCCGAGTAGACTCACTCAAACAAATGAGCTCAATATCTTATATTGACTCATTTGAGCATGGTCATTCGTTTTAGTAGTCTTACTCGATCAAGGGGCCCACAGATATCACTCCCGTCATATGGGAGGGATAGATCTCATCTACATCACTCGCATCCTTTCGCATAATTCATTACATACCCAGTGATCACCTTTATAGTCCACCCTGTTACGGGTGACGTTTGACGATACCAAAGTACATAACTCCTTATGTAGGGAACCGTAGTGACTTCAGGTCGAAGGACTATTCATACTAATAGTCACATGAGAAAGTTTATGACACTCATATGACAATCTATCAAACTTTCTCATGACGGGTCATTCAGTACACATTCTCCAATGTATATCCATGTGTCAACTTGATATCACATATCCATGACTTGTGAGGTCAAGTCATCAGTTGACCTACATGCTAGTCTTCATGCATTAATATTGTCCTTGAATATTAATACTTGACTAGGAATGGTTTAGAGTAGTGTTCTCTACATCATCTCACTATCGATTCAACCAATCGATATAATGTAGATAAGAACCTACTACCCAAGGGCATTATTATACTTAGTTATTTGGCACAAATACAAAGTAAGTAGAATAACCAAACATGTCTTTATTAATAATAGAATATGATACAAAATGTCTCTAGTCAATCATCACATAATTGGCTCTAGGGCTCCTACTAACATTCTTACCGTAGAGAATAAATCTACTCCTCACAGAAGGTTCTGACTTCCTGCTCATGTCGAACTCGGTTTCTCCACAAGGAAGGTTGCGCTCACCTTCTCCACAAAGAAGCCAGGTTGCGTGACCTTCTTGGTCACGTCGCTTCTCCACAACACTGAGGCAGAGGGTTGTGTGAGCAACCTTCTTGCTCATGCGCCATCCTTGCTGGATTAATCTTCTCAAGTAGGATTAATCCTGATTGGAGAAGCCAAGTGATTGGAGAAGGGAAGAAACTCGAGGTTGCGCCGCTTCTAAGTTGTTTTGAGCAACTTTGTAACTATTCTTCTCCCAGGGGAGAAAGTTGCCGTTGTAAGATGTGTATATTGAAAGACATGATTTCTTTATATGAACATCTTCATTTTGAAAAGAGAATCACAACTACACTAGATACCTGTTTATATTAGTACATGCATGAAGTCCTTTACTACGCATTGTAGATAACATGGTGTATGGTGTTATACGAAAGATCATGTTATCAGTTCTTGCCTAGTATAAGTAGAGGCTCACAACCGAGATGGAATTGGACAAACTATCAGAATGGTTGAAGTGTAATTAGGTGTGGTTGGTCTTGACCATTGAATTACACTAATGTGCTTTGAGTACATTGAGCAGGACCAAAACCCGAGGTTATCCAATTTGTACTGACTCGATAATTAGATAGGACCTCAAGAATTTATTATGGAGTACGATCCCTTAATCCCGATATAATAATGGATATATATTATTAATTATTATTTCTTTGATTTACCAATGGGCAAGATCTATTCTGTTAGATCGATAGGCCCGGTATGTTGGGAGATAATATTAATAATATGATGTGTTGTTGATTATTGACAGAATTCGTGTCCTGGTGAGTTAGGTTAATGATGCCCCCTTGATGAGCTCAAAAGGATCATCATGCTAAACCCTGCAGGTGGATTTGATCCGGCATAATGATAAGGTTGAGTGGTACTAGTCAAGGATCCAGAAGTTAATTAATTTGAATTGTCAGTAATTTAAATTAATTAACAGGCATTCGATATCTTAAACACGGGGGGATGGACGACACGTAATATGTGGAGCTCATATGAAAATATGGGGGTTCGTGAGGAAGTTCAATTAAGATCCTTTAGTGGAATGGATCATAATTAATGGATCAGGTTTAGATCCATTAGTGGGCCAAGATCCAACTCCTCCTCTTGGTCCCTACCTTAGCCCTATATATACCCAAGGAGATCATGAAACCAAGGAGGAATCCAAGAGTTGATACCCTAGGCTCTCTCTCTTCTATTCTCCCCTAGGGCTTTCGGCCAGCGCCAAAGAGAAGAGGGTTCTCCTCTTCGGTCCTTCATCTTCTCTCCACCAAGCTTCGGCTGAGACATAAAGAGACAAGGTAGAGGAGTCCTCTACCTTTTGTGGTGCTCACTGAGAGTGGAGAAGCCGTCGGCGGCCGGTGGGAGGCGGCGCAACCAAATCTTGCGGCAGCGCCGCAAGGACTGAAGGAGAGCTTGAGTTCGGGCTGTTTGGGTGAGGAAGAAGGAGAATTCTCTCCTTCTTCATCTTCTTCCCCTTCCTCTCGAGGTGAGCAATCAGTCTGGTGGCCCTTGGGCAGCTCCGGCGGTCGGCGGCACAAAGGGAGAGGTGGTGTTGGCTTGCGGCGGAAAAACCCTAAAGTTAGGGTTTGGTGTTCGGCCAAGTCAAGGAGAATACCTCGGTTGGAGTGTCTTGGTGATCTCGGTTCGCGGTTGATCATCACTCACATCGTCCGTGAAGGGAGCGACATAATGTAGAAGGTCGTGAGGAGATCAGGAAGGTATAACTCTTTCCCAAGCTCCCTTGATTATTTGTGTGTCATGTTTGTTTACCTCATCATTTTATGTTAGTTACTTAATTATTTTGATTCGAAATCATAGTCAATAATTAATTAACTGGACCCCGACTATAAACACAAAAGTCAGCGATCCACTCGTTGTCTTTTCCGTGGTCGAACGGTCAAGTAAATTATAAGGTCGATTTTTGTAATTGGTCGAGTTGTAATTTGGATCGTTCGATATGGCACGAGATGGTCGTTGGCAGACGGATCTCCATTCAGATTAAGTTTTAATTCGTAGACATGGAGAGGTCTCTCGGAATGACCAAGTATTCGGTTAGGAAACCCGCCAAGCCATACCCAACAATTGGTATCAGAGTTGAGGTTTCCGGCTTTGTGTGTTTAGGATTGGTTAATTTTTACATTTTCATACATTTTATTTTGCTGGATGATGCGTGGATGTGCGTAGGATAACTTTGTGTTGCAGGCACGAGATTTCAACTTGTCATGGCCAAATAATGGTTGTATGAATGGTTGTGCAAATTTAATGTAATTAATTAATCCTCGGGGTTGACGGGGCTAGGTATTTAATTTTTGTAATTAAATATGGCACATGTTTAGCCGAGCTATTTATTTTACTTTCGATCTAGTTTTCATGTACACTCCTTTGTGGAGTATAGGATCGATGATGTAAATAAGTAGTTAGTCATTTCGGCTCGAAGATCCCTCAAGGTAGCTTGCGCAGAAGGAAGGGAGGAGCGGACGAAGTGACGACACACTTGGAGGCGCATTAGAGACCAAGAGTCATGAATGTTGGAAAATATAGGATTTTCTGTATTTTTCATATATTGGTTATGTGCTTGGTTGTGTGGTTGTGCTAAGTTAAAATTTCTCGTAATACATTACTAAGTAGGAGAGGGACCCTAAGGGTCACACGACCTCCATTGCAATTTGATATATGATGCAAACAAGCCCGTGCGTTGGCTCTGAGTGTCTTCCTCCATAACGGATAGGCTTGTTCTGCGGATCACAAGATCAGAAAAGATTATAGAGGATTATTGAAGAGCGTGTGTACTTCCCCAACGGAAGGCACATAATCCTAAATAATTCTCTTAGTGTCATGCAATGGTAAACACTTAAATACAATTATTAGTATCCTCACCAACGGAGTCACTGCTAATAACTTGTAGGGTCAAAGTTGACCAACTATTAGTCTTACTTATCAAAAAGTTAGGTTGACAAGATAGTAAGATTAATGGGCAAAACCTTCTCTAACGAATGAAGGGTTTGTATACGTCCACACTAACGTGGCATGCAAATTCTCGGTGTTAGGGGTGTTGGTTGATTTCGAAAATTAATTGTTATGAGGAATCAATTTATTTTCGATTTCTACAGTAGTGAATGTTGTGATTCTCAGGTTTTTCATAATGGCCTTTAACCCACTAGCAACAATTCTTAAGGAAAATAAACTTACTGGCCCAAACTACATAGACTGGAAGAGGAACATTGACATTGTCCTCACTGCTGAAGAGTACAAATATGTACTCTTCGAGGAATGTCCGGAAAGGCCTAGAGAGGACTCTGGTGAAGAGCAGAGGGAGCGTTACAAGAAGTGGGTTAAGGCAGATGAGATGGCGCGGTGCTACATTGTGGCATCTATGTCGAATGTGCTGCAACATCAGCATCAGGTCATGCCCACTACTAGTGACATGATACTGAACCTCAAATAGCTCTTCGGGCACCAAGGTCGAGCTGCTAGGCAGGTCACGATGAAGAGTTTGATGATGACCACTATGGTCGAAGGGACACCCGTAAGGGATCATGTCCTAAAGATGATGGCTCACCTCAATGAGATTGAGGTACTGGGAGCACAGATCGACGGGGAAACCCAGGTTGATATTGTACTCCAGTCTCTGCCTAGGAGTTTTGAGCAGTTCAGGCTCAACTATAATATAAACAAACGTGAATATACGTTGGGTGAACTGCTTGGAGAACTTCAGGCGGCAGAGGGCCTCTTTCATCAGAACTCACAAGCCTTAGTTACTCAGAAGGTTTCTACTTCTATGCCGAAAGGCAGGAAGAAAAAGAAACAAGGTAGGTTCAAGAAGGCAGCAACATCACAGGGACCTCGGACTGGCGTGAAGAAGCCGAAAGGCAAGTGCTTCACGTGCAAGCAAACTGGGCACTGGAAGGCGGACTGTCCCCGTTGTCAAGACAAAGGTATTTCTTCGTCCTTAGTTGTTGAAACATGTTTACCGGTGCTATCTACCAGTACCTGGTGCGTAGATATGGGGGTCACTGACCATGTCTGCAATATTTTGCAGGGGTTCTAAGAAATCCGACGGCTAGCTGATGAAGAAATTGTGGTCTACATGGGCGATGCTACGAAAGTGGCAGCAGTTGCAGTGGGAGTTTTCTATTTGTCTTTTGAGAGAAATAAAGTGTTAGTTCTGAGAGATTGCCTTTATGTACCCTCGTTTAGAAAGAATTTAATTTCAGTTTCTAAGTTGATAAAGGATGGATATTTTGTTGCTTTTGATAACAAAGTTATTATAAAAAGAAATAGAGAAATTATCTGTTCGAGTACTATGGTTGGCAATCTGTACACTCTAGAACCAATAACTCCCATGATGTACACTGAGGTTAATAGCTCATCATCTAACTTAAATAAGAGAAAGGAACCTTCTAAGATAAATCAGACATATCTTTAGCACCTTAGGCTTGGTCATATTAACCTTAGTAGGATTCAGAGGTTGATAGCCGATGGGCCCCTGGGTTCATTGGTGGTGGAAGACCTCCCGACCTGTGAGTCTTGCTTGGAAGGTAAGATGACCAAGAGGTCTTTCAAGGCTAAGGGGTATAGGGCCAAAGATGTGTTAGAACTGATTCATTCTGATTTGTGTGGTCCTATGTCAATCCAGGCTAGAGGTGGCTTTGAATACTTCGTCACTTTTATTGACGATTATTCAAGGTATGGGTAGATTTATTTGATGTCGCGCAAGTTTGAATGCTTTGACAAGTTTAAAGAGTTCAAGGCTGATGTGAAGAAGCGTCAAGGTAAAGGTATCAAAACACTACGATCAGATCGTGGTGGAGAGTACCTCTTTGGAGAGTTTAGGACCTACCTATCAGAAGCTGGGATTCAGTCCTAGCTAACTGCACCCGGTACACCCCAACAGAATGGAGTTGCAGAAAGAAGGAATAGGACTCTTATGGAAATGGTTAGGTCAATGATGAGCTATTCTGATTTACCTAATTCGTTCTGGGGATATGCTCTGGATACAGATGCGTACATTCTGAACATGGTACCATCTAAGTTAGTCCCTTCTACTCCCATAGAATTATGGACTGGGCGAAAGCCTAGTCTAGGACATATTCGGATTTGGGGTAGTCCAGCACATGTGCTGAAGGGAGATATTGATAAGTTGAAATCTCGGACAGAAGTACGTTTGTTTGTGGGCAATCCTAAGGGAACAAAAGGTGGTCTATTCTATAGTCCTAAGGATCAGAAGGTAATCATTAGCACGAATGCCAGATTCTTAGAAGAAGACTATGTAATGAACCACAAAACCCAAGAGTAGACTAGTGCTTGAAGAGTTAAGTGGGGACGTTCCGACTTTAGGACCAATTGTACAAGAGGACACACCACAAGTCACTGTACCTCGTGTCACAGAGGATACACAGGTGGTGCCTCGTCGCAGTGGGAGGGTTGTCAGACAGCCTGAAAGATTCATGTTTTTGGGAGAGTCTTCAGACTTGGTCTCTGGTAAAAATGAACCGGATCCCTGTACCTATGAAGAGGCTCTCCAAGATAAGGATGCAGATTCTTGGCAAAGGGCAATGAACTCTGAGATAGAATCTATGGATTCTAATCATGTCTGGGAGTTAGTAGAACCACCCTATGGTGTAAAAGCCATTGGATGCAAGTGTATCTACAAGAGAAAGAGAGGATAGACGGGAAGGTTGAGATCTTCAAAGCAAGGCTTGTTGCGAAAGGGTACACTCAGAAAGAGGGTATCGATTATGAGGAGACATTTTCACCGGTAGCCATGCTTAAGTCGATCTGTATTCTCTTATCTATTGCAGCTCATATGGATTATGAGGTATGACAGATGGACGTCAAGACAGCTTTCCTTAATGGAAGTCTTGAGGAGACCATCTACATGCAGCAACCAAAAGGGTTCATTGCAAAGGGCAAAGAGCATCTAGTATGCAAGCTTAATCGATCCATTTATGGATTGAAGCAAGCTTCACGATCTTGGAACATCCGCTTTGATGAAGTAATCCAGTCATATGGATTTACTCAAAGCCCAGACGAGTCATGTGTATACAAAAGATGTGACGGAAACATAGTGGTGTTTCTTGTACTTTACGTAGATGACATTTTGTTAATTGGCAACAATGTCAAAGTGTTATCAGATGTAAGGGTTTGGCTATCAAAGCAGTTTGATATAAAGGACTTAGGAGAAGCGGGACACATCCTTGGGATCAAGGTCATAAGGGATCGCCAGAAAAGAATGTTGTGCTTATCCCAAGCTTCATATGTTGACACTGTATTGTCTCGATTTAGCATGGAAAACTCCAAGAAGGGTTTCTTACCCTTTAGGCATGGAGTTCCTCTATCCAAGGAGATGTATCCGAAAACATCAAAGAAGATAAAGGAAATGAAGGCGGTTCCTTATGCTTCGGCAGTAGGAAGCCTCATGTATGCTATGTTGTGCACGAGACCTGATATCTGTTTTTCCGTGGGCATGGTTAGCAGATATCAAAGTAACCCTGGATAGGGACATTGGACTGCAGTAAAGTATATATTGAAATACCTGAGATGGACTAGGGATTATATGCTGGTTTACTGGGAAGACCAATTAGTCCCTGTGGGTTATACGGACTCAGATTTCCAGTCAGATAGGGACAAGAGTAAGTCTACCTCGGGGTTTGTGTTTACTTTAGGAGGTGGAGCCATTGTTTGGAGATGTGTCAAGCAGAAATACGTGGCGGACTCCACCATGGAAGTTGAATATGTGGCAGCTTCAGAGGCAGCCAAGGAAACTGTATGGCTCAGGAACTTCATCATAGACTTGGATGTGATTCCTGGTTTGCCCAGATCTATCACAATCTTTTATGATAACAGTGGTGCAGTTACAAACTCGAAGGAACCACGATCACATAAGGCGAGTAAACACATAGAGCGCAAGTACCACCTGATACGAGAAATCGTAAAACCAGGAGAAGTGGTTATCGCCAAGATTGCATCAGAGGACAACCTGGCAGATCCTTTCACTAAAGCTCTTCCAACTAGAGCTTTTGATCGGCATGTGGAGGATATGGGAGTCAGATGCATGGCAGCGAGAGAGCAGCAAAGTCTTTAAGTATAAGTGGGAGATTGTAAGATGTGTATACTGAAATACATGATTTCTTTATATGAACATCTTCATTTTGAAAAGAGAATCACAACTACACTATGTGCATGTTTATATTAGCACATGCATGAAGTCCTTTACTACGCATTGTAAATAACATGGTGTATAATGTTACACGGAAGATCATGTTATCAGTTCCTTGCCTAGTATAAGTTGAGGCTCACAACCGAGATGGAATTGGACAAACCATCGGGATGGTTGTAGTGTAATTAGGTGTGGTTGGTCTTGACCATAGAATTACACTAGTGTGCTTTGAGTACATTGAGCAGGACCAAAACCCAAGGTTATCCAATTTGTACTGACTCAATAATTGGATAGGACCTCAAGACTTTACTATGGAGTACGATCCCTTAATCCTGATATAATAACGGGCATATATTATTAATTTATTATTTTCTTTGATTTACCAATGGGAGAGATCTATTCTGTTAGATCGATAGGCCTGGTAAGTTGGGAGATAATATTAATAATATGATGTGCTGTTGATTATTGATGAAATTCGTGTCCTAGTGAGTCGGGTTGATGATGCCCCCTTGATGAGCTCAAAAGGATCATCATGCTAAACCCTGCAGGTGGATTTGATCTGGCATGATGATAAAGTTGAGTGGTACTAGTCAAGGATCCAGAAGTTAATTAATTTGAATTGTCAGTAATTTAAATCAATTAACGGGCATTCGATATCTTAAACACGGGGGGGATGGACGACTCGTAAAACGTGGAGCCCATATGAAAATATGGGGGTTGGTGAGAAAGTTTAATTAAGATCATTTAGTGGAATGGATCTTAATTAACGGATCGGGTTTAGATTCATTGGTGGGCCAAGATCCAACGTCTCCTCTTGGTCCCTACCTTATCCCTATATATACCCAAGGAGATCATGAACCCAAGGAGGAATCCAAGAGTTGATACCCTAGGCTCTCTCTCTTCTCTCTCTCTTCTATTCTCCCCTAGGGCTTTCGGTCGGCGCCAAGGAGTAGAGGGTTCTCCTCTTCGATCCTTCATCTTCTCTCCACCAAGCTTCGACTGAGACACACAGAGACAAGGCAGAGGAGTCCTCTACCTTTTGTGGCGCTCACCGAGAGTGGAGAAGCCGCCGCCGGCCGGTGGGAGGTGGCGCAACCAGATCATGCGGCGGCGCCGCAAGGACTGAAGGAGAGCTTGAGTTCAGGCTGTTTGGGTGAGAAAGAAGGAGAATTCTCTCCTTCTTCATCTTCTTCTCCTTCCTCTCGAGGTGAGTAGTCGGTCCGGTGGCCCTTGGGCAGCTCCGGCGGTCGGTGACGCAAAGGGAGAGGTGGTGTTGGCTTGCGGCGGAAAACCCCTAGAAGCTAGGGTTTGGTGTTCGGCCAAGTCAAGGAGAAGAGCTCAATTGGAGTGTCTTGGTGATCTCGGTTCATGATAGGTCATCGCCCACGCGACATTCATGAAGGGAGGGACATAAGGTAGAAGGTCGCGAGGTGATCGGGAAGGTATAACTCTTTCCCAAGCTCCCTTGATTATTTGTGTGTCATGTTTGTTTACCTCGTCATTTTATGTTAGTTACTTAATTATTTTGATTCCGAATCATAGTCAATAATTAATTAACTGGACCCCGACCATAAACATAAAATCCGGTGATCCACTCGTTGCCTTTTCCGCGGTCGAACGGTCAAGCAAATTACAAGGTCAATTTTTGTGATTGGCCGAGTTGTAATTTGGATCATTCGATACGGCACGAGATGGTCGTTGGGAGAAGGGTCTCCATTCGGTTAAGTTTTAATCCGTAGACATGGACAGGTCTCTTGAAACGACCAAGTATTCGCTTAGGAAATCCACCAAGCCATACCCAACAGTCGTGAGCAACTTATCCCCTCCCATGGAGAAGAGTTGCACTCCATGAAGATGCCACAAGCTTAGCCGTGAGAAGAGAGAGAGAGAGAGAGAGAGAGAGAGAGGAGGAGAGTAGAGGAAAAACTAGGGTTTTCTTGTGTTCCAATTGGATTAATTCATTAACTTGGTTTCATGCTACCATTGGGTATATATAGGGGTACGATAGGGACCATGAGGAGGAGTTGGATCTGTGGGATCGGAATGAAATGATAGAGGGGGTGAATATCGTTCGTAAAACTTTTTTCGGAAGTGTTAGAGTAATTGCACAGCGGAAAATAAAACCAATCGCTAACACGATTTGTTTTTACTTGGTTCGGAGTCGCGGTCGGCTCCTACTTCAAGGCCCACGATCCTTGACCGTTTACGATGGGCAATTCTATATTTTCGTGAAAGATTACAATTCGAGTGTACAAATATAGAATTGAAAAATAGAATTACAGCACTTAAAAAAAATCAGTTTTACCGACGAACGGAGAGGTTGGAAGTTTCCGGAGCAGCGGGTCGTCGTCAGCGCTTGAATCACGAGTACGGAACTTGTCGCAGCACAGCGTTTGAGCGTAAGAGTTGAAAACAATTGATCATGAAGTCTTGGGGGTGAACCCCCTTTTATAGTGGTCAATGGGGTGCTTGTATCGAAGGGGGCGCCTGACACATGGCCTCTCCTGCGCGAACTTCAATCCGCAGACTCGGCCTGCGCTTATCCCCTTCCATTGAGGCACCTGAGCTGACTAGGGTGCCTGTGTTAACACAGGCACCTCACTTGACTTGGTTCAAAGGCTTACGTGGCAGTTTTCTTCGAATGCTTTGAGTAGCCTTGCACTGGGGCACCCGTCTCATCACAGGCGCCTAGCCCAGTGAGGCGCCTCACTCCATTAAGGTGCTTGAATGCATAAACATAGTCCCTTCATTTCCTGCAACCAGGTTTAGTTCTAAAATACAAGAAGCATATATAAATGACATATTAAATCATGATTTATAGCCTATGCTGTCTTAGTTCTGACTTTGGGTCTCCCAAATGGAACTCTAGGTCGAACCGACGCCTAATATTCCCTCCTACGGGGAACGCGTCCTTACCTACTCCTCTCGGGAGAATTTACCTTTTTGCCAATCGGCTCCTCCAGTTGGACTTTTGCCCAGCTTCACTCACCAGGTATTCGTGCCCAATCCGCGATCAGGTCTTCCTGCCCAGCTTCACTCACCAGGTCTTCGGTGCCCAATCCTCGACCAGGTCTTCGTGCCCAGCTTCACTCACCAGGTCTTCCTGCCCAACCTTACGTCAGGACTTAGTTGCCCAGCCCACGGCCAGGACTTAGTGCCCAATTCATAGAACCAGTACTTAGTGCCTAGAATACCTAGGACTTTCCTACATACTTAATAAGCTTGTTAGATCACAACCAAATCTTAACTTCTGAACCCTTTGCCATTATCAAAACAAAGGTTTTACTTTGGTGCTTCCGGCACCAACAATCTCTCCCTTTTTGATTTATGGCAACACGATTCAAAAAGTTAAGTTAAAAACGATATAGCATTTCTAACAAGCAAAAACAATCGAAAAATCTGTTTTCTCCCCTTGAAACAAATATTCTCCCCCTGAATTTTTCAATGATATGTGGGTTTTTGTAAACCTTCTAAGTGCTTTAGATTTTGACTAGGTGCAGAAGTATTTGTACTTAGATAAAAAATTTTGAAAAAGATTTGCAACCTTAGATAACAAATTTTGCAAGCTTTCGATACTTAGAAAAATTTTCAAAAAAATTTGCATCCTTAGATAACAAATTTTGCAAGCTTTCTATACTTAGAAAATTTTCAAAAAAGTTTTTTAACATTAGATAATAAATTTTGCAAGCTTTCTATACATAGAAAATTTTCAAAAAGTTTTGCAAGTTTTTCATACTCAAAAAATTTTTAAAAAGTTTTTGCACATTTTTCATACTTATACTTAGAAAATTTTCAAAAAGTTTTTGCACGTTTTTCATACTTAGAAAATTTTTCCAAAAAAGTTTTTGCAAGTTTTTTTCACACTTAGAAAATTTTCCCAAAAAAAGTTTTTGTAAGTTTTTTTTCACACTTAGAAAATTTTCCCAAAAAGATTTTTTGCAGGTTTTTTCACACTTAGAAACTTTTCCCAAAAAAAATTTTGCCAGTTTTTTCACACTTAGAAAATAAATTTACTTGAAAATACTTTGTGCAAAAAATATTTAGAAAAAAATTTCACTTAGAACCATTTGCAAAAAAATTCAGAAGAGTTTCAACAAATTTTGTTTACTAAGAAAATTTTCAAAGCAAATGTAGTTAGAAAAATTTGAAGTGCTTTAGAAAATTTTGAAAGTACTTGAAAGTTTTGAAATACTTAGATTTGAAATTCTTAGAAACATTTTTAAGCACTTAGACCTACATAGAAAAATCTTAAGCACTTAGACATACTTTACTTTTTGCAAAAGAGAAAAAACAATTTAAAAAAAATTCTCCTTTCCTTCCTTTCTCTCCCCCTTTGCCATATATCAAAAAATTGATAAGCAAGAAAAATTGACTATTGTAATTCAATTTTGAATTTGAGCTAGTTTGACAAATTGGAAATCTGAATTGAACCAACTCTAGTACTTTCAAGTAAGAAAAAGGACCAAACTAAATTGAACCGTTTTTGTTCGAGTCTTGTCTAACCAAGTTAGCTACTTACTAACTGTTATAAAATAGTAGCTTTTGCTAGGGTTAGTCATGTTAAGTGATCTGATCAAGTTAGATTTTCTAAGTTTGACACTTAACTTGATTGCAGTTCAAGTTGTATTTATTGCCCCAATTACTGTAGATGCACTGACTTAAAGCATCTTGAATCAAGGCATAGACCTAAGCATCTCAACCCAGTCTAGGTTATCAATCAAAGTACCCTAAGGTGCTTGTGAGATGCTAGCTTCTAGATCTATAGGTGCATGTAGTTCTAGGGTTAGGGACTAAGCTAAGTTCATTTGCGCAAAAACCCTAGTTTTGAAGGGGTAGTTTTTGAAAGAAAACTAAGTCAGAAAATCATTTTAAATTTCAAAAACTTGGTAAAAGAAATGATTTTTCAAATTGCTAATTTTAAAAAAATAGGAAAATTTTTAAGAAAACAATATAGAACAGTCATATTCTACTAAGCACAACCCTAACATCAAAAATATGAAGTTAATGACTTAGCAGAAAAATGAATAATCAAAGTGTGAAGTAGCTAGATAACAGTCAGGTAAGTAAACAACCAGTAGATACAATAGTTGAATAAAAGCTAACTGGTCAACACAAGGACCAGTAAGGTCAATCACAAGTCAACCCTACTAGGTAGGGCAAGTCAAATAGTACAACTACAGTCAACTAGCTGGAAATCACTCAAATCTACGAGGAGGGGTCAAGGGGGTAGAATGGACCGGGCTGCCATGACCGGAACATGGACATCATTTCGTTGTGTCGAGCCTCATTTGCCTCGCGATCGGCTCGAATGGTGTCCATGTACTCGGTATGATAGCCCTGGTTCACATTGTGTTCGGTCTACAGGGTATCCATAAACTCGGCGTGATGAGCCTCCATCTCCTCTCGGAGGTTGTGGATCTCCGTCTGTAGTAGTGTCAGGCGCTGGTCGGTGGTCGGTGGAGGAGGCTCCTACAAGTGCTCGTTGATCTCGGCTACGAGATCAGCTACATCAACCTCTGTCTCCTCGTCTGAGTCATCCTGACATCGAGTCCTCCCCGACTCCACGATAGGACCCCGGTGGCCGAATCATCTATGCCCGCTAAAGAGAAATTTCTACATCCGATTTCATCAAACTCGATCATCGGGATGACCTCCCCGGCGGTGACATCGCAACCATGGTGGTGAAGGAGGGCAGTGATAATATGGAAATACGGTGTCCGCACTCGGGAGTGTGTAGATACGCTCGACGCGTAAATGATCGTGTGGAACATGTGAAGGCCAATATTTATATCCAACTGATGGATCATAGCGTAGAGGAGGAAAGTGTGAAACGGTCGCATGGTCGCGACATCCCGGGTGGTCAGTAGAAGAACACAACAGACTAGAACTCTATAAAGAGCGTAGTCCCGGACGCGGAGGTCGACGGACTGAAACTGCCGTACCAACGAGTTCCGCACATCTCCGTAAAAGTAGGAATAAAGAGTGTCCAGGTTGATGTGCGAATAGGGGGCAGCAAAGGGAAGGTCAGCCAGAGGATAGCAACAAAAGGTTGACTGTGACTGTCGTAGCCCGAGGAATCGGTTAAACAAAGATGGTGAAATAGTAAGAGGAATGCCCTATACAGTGGTCGAGTAGCAGAGGTCATCAATTTTGACCAGATTGTTGTAGAATTCGGCGCATAATGTTGAATTTACTGGATGTGTACAGTAGACAAGATGGTCTAGTTGATAAAAATTGATAGCATCCATAGCTACCGGGCAAGATTGACTAAAGAATTGCCTATTCAAGAAGCTAGTCCTGATAGGTTTGTAGGTGGTGGATGCGAATTTGTTGAACAAAGCTAAGGTTGGGAACCTAGGATCGGGCTAGGTTCGGTCTCGGGGTCAGCTTGTGTAACACGACATTTTCTAGATAGGTAAAGAAAATTATGCATTCACTAAGAGAAATAATCGATAAATTAATTATAAATGCATAATTAAAATGGTATCGGGGAGCCATTATCGAAGTAGGGCGTTCGAGGGCACAGGATGAGTTTTCAGGCGCCTTGGAAGTAAGAGGGATGAGAAGTAACTTCGGATTGGTGTGGTGGATGAGGAAGAGTTGGGTTGTTTATATATTGATTCACGGGCGCCTGTAAGGGATCCCAGGCGCCCGTGATGATTGAGGCACCCGAGAACCTCTCGGGCGCCTGAGTCAGGGTGTCAGCCCTTTTGGCAGCTTTGGCTTCCTTGAACCACGATAAAGCATTGGGCACCCGTAAGGTCTCGGGCGCCCGGGTTGACCGAGATTTGATCGTTGACCAATTTGACCGTTGACCAAGATTGAATATGTTGACCAAGTTTGACTCAGATGGCTATGTTTGACCAACCAATAACCAAATCAATCATGCCCTAGATTATATTCAAAATGAGTTTATTGTAACATTTAACATGAAATTCAACCTTGAAAAAAAATGTTAGAGTAGGGTAAAAATAAACTGAATTAATTTAAAAAATTGAGTTAATTTTGAACAAATTTTGAAAACCGTTTAAGTTTTATTTTAAAAGTTAATGAATTATACTATTAGGTCCTAGATATCTCACCTAGTTCTACGTGATCAAACATATTAACCTTATGGGTTTTGTAAGACAGATTTTCAGAAATAAATATTTTAATTTTGAAAAACATAGTTAATTTTGAAAGACATTGAATTAATTTTGAAAATTTATAAGGTTAAATTTATTGACTTTTGAAAAAAATATGTTGAATCTAAGATTAATTGAAATTTGTGTTAGATTCAAATTTAACAAACAATAAAGTGAATTTGATTTTCAGTAATTGGCTTCCAGGTCTTGGCGAGGCACAGGGCCTTCTTTGGCCGTAGCCTTATTGGAGCAACAACCCTTTCCTTGACAAAGTCTTTTACTGAAAATTCATCTTCAAGTTACTACTTGAAAGATTTTGGTCTAACTAGTTTGGGTCTTGAATCAGTAGCTTCGGCTAGTTCCACCAGAAAGGCTTTCCTAACGTACTATCATCTCACCTCCACCCAATACTATGTTGCTCATATTTCAATTGAATCATTTGTCCTTAATCTAACCAATCCTAAGTCTAAGAAAGAAAAAAAAACAAGCGAGAAAAATAATCATCTAAGTCACGTCATAATTGGAATAATATTCTGAATTTTTAAAATCAGCAAGATTGTGAATTAAATTTTCTAGCATTTTGACCTTATGTTTCAGTGTTTCATTTTCTTGTTCTAATTTTCTAAAATTTGCTTTAACTAATTTATAAGATTTAATCACATCATTTAAGGTAAATACTGGGTTTTCAAATATTGTAAAGTTACCTTTCCCGAATGTTTGTCCAGTCTTCTTGAGGGTACTATTTAGCGAAGGTTGACTCTTGCGAGTAGGGCACTTACTCTTGTAATGTCCTATTTGTCTGCACTCATAACATATTATATGATTTTTAAAATTTGAATTTACCATATTACCGCTTGATTCCTGGTTGGAAATCTCCCTTCTGATTTCAGCCGTCTTTCTTTTCTGTCTCTTTAACATCTTGTAGTTGTCACGAGCTAATTGAACCAGTTTGGGTCAATCTCCTTCACTGTTGTCAGACTCCGAGTCGGAGTCGGATTCGGATACTGGTTGAGATTTCCCTTTTGGTGGTTCTCTTGGAGTTTTCCCTGCATTGGAAACTATCCCTTCCTTGACCATTACAGTATTAGTTTGATTATTTAATTGTAATTTTGAAAAGGATTCAAAATCGATTACCGTCTCAGTCAATTCGTCTTCTAACTCTGGCTCGAATTCACAGTCAGGTACGGACTCTAACTCATCTTCTGATCCGGAGTCAATTTCGAAGTCGGGTGCCGAATCTGTCTCGGTTCTTTGAGCTTAAGCCGAGAATGCAACGTAACTTACCTGATCTTTCTCATCTGAGTTCTCTTGATGTAGGTTAATCAATTTCTCCCAAATCTCTCTAGCACATCCAAATGAACTGACTAGCTTGAGTTGTTCGTTGGTTAGATCACACTGAAGAATTACAGTTGCCCTTGCATCTGTCTCAATTTGGTTGAGCGTTGGTTCATCCAGTTTGTCCCACGCAATTGCTAGTTCATCTTCTATAGGGAGGGAGAACCCTGTTTGAATGATCATCTATATGTCCATATGGGCCTTCAAATGGAGTTCCATTTGCCTTCTCCAAAAATCAAAATTCACGCCGGAGAATAGCGGCGGATGAGCACTGTTCCACTCTTGGTTGGCCATTTAGTTTTTAACTGAAAAAGAAATAAGAAGAAACTCGTTCCAAGACTTAGAGAGTGTTTGGGAGAGCTTCTGCTACCTGCTTTTTAGATTCTGGCTACACAGAATCACTTTTGAGTGTTTGAGAAGGCTAGATTCTGCTTTAGCTTCTGCTACTTTTGCTCAGAAGTTAGAAGCAAGAATTTGATGTTTCTACCTGCTTCTGCTTTTTTATTTATGATATAACATTAAAAAATAATATTTATATCCTTAAATAATATAACATTTTACCTGATTGCCACTTGATCTAATTTTATCTCCTCAATCATATTATACTAATATTTATTTTTAAATAAAATTTTATATTTTTAAATAAAATTTTATATTTTTAAATAAAATTTTATATTTTTATAAAATTTCAATCATATTGTACATTTTCAAAATTATATATATATATATTATATTTATATAAATTATATTATTTTTTTTATTTTTTTATTAATTTTGTATATTTTTTCAAATATTCAAATTATAAAAAAATTAATTTTAATACTATATTTAAAATATAATAATTATTATATCACTATTTAAAATATAATAATAATTACGTGAACAAATTATTGATAGTATCGAAATTATATTTAAATAATTAAAAAATGATTAATTTATATAGTTTAAGGATATTATTGTCATTCAATTAAAAATTAAGCTTGGAAGTAATTATTCTCCCAAACACTCAAACTTTATCTTGTATTCGTTTTTAGCTTCTATTTTCAAACACTACTTACTTTAGCTTCTTACTAACATCAAGATAATCACTACAAGAATCACTTTTCAAGAAGTAAAAGCTCTTCCAAACACTCCTTTAGTCTTGGATTAGTAGTGCTGGAAGAATATTAATAACGAAAAATAAATCGAGTGGTGTTGCACCAACCTCAATTAACGAGAAAATTCAAGCGAGAGAAAAAAATTAAAATTTGTAAATCCGAAAAAAAATTCTCAAACTGGTGGTTGCACCAAGTTTGAGCCACCCGCTCTGATACCACTTGTGGGATCGGATTGAAACGATAGAGGGGGTGAATATCGTTCGTAAAACTTTTTTCGGAAGTGTTAGAGTAATTGCACAGCGGAAAATAAAACCAATCGCAAACACGATTTGTTTTTACTTGGTTCGGAGTCGCGGTCCGCTCCTACTCCAAGGCCTACGGTCCTTGACCGTTTATGATGGGCAATTCTATATTTTCGTGAAAGATTACAATTCGAGTGTACAAATATAGAATTGAAAATCAGAGTTACAACACTTAAAGAAAAATCAGTTTTACCGACGACCGGAGAGGTTGGAAGTTTCCGGAGCAGTGGGTCGTCGTCAGCGCTTGAATAACGAGTACGGAACTTGTCGGAGCGGAGTGCTTGAGCGTAAGAGTTGAAAGCAATTAATCATGAAGTCTTGGGGGTGAACCCCCTTTTATAGTGGTCAGTGGGGTGCCTGTATCGAAGGGGGCGCCTGACACGTGGCCTCTCCTACGCGAACTTCAATCCCCAGACTCAGCCAGTGCTTATCCCCTTCCATTGAGGCGCCTGAGCTGATTGGATCGCCTGTGTTAACATAGGCACCTCACTTGACTTGGTCCAGAGGCTTGCACGGCAGTTTGCTTAGAATGCATGGAGTAGCCTTGCACTGGGGCGCCTGTCTCATCACAGGCGCCTAGCCTAGTGAGGCGCCTCACTCCATTGAGCCGCCTGAATGCAGAAACATCATCCCTTCGTTTCCTGCAACCAGGGTTAGTTCCAAAACACAAGAAGCATATATAAATGACATATTAAATCATGATTTACAGCCTAAGCTATTTTGGTTCTGACTTTGGGTCTTACAAATGGAACCCTAGGTCGAACCGACGCCTAATGTTCCCTCCAACGGGGAACGCGTCCTTACCTACTCCTCTCGGGAGAATTTACCTTTTTGCCAACCGGCTCCTCCAGTTGGACTTTTGCCCAGCTTCACTTACCAGGTCTTCGTGCCCAATCCGCGATCAGGTCTTCGTGCCCAGCTTCACTCACCAGGTCTTTGGTGCCCAGTCCTCGACCAGGTCTTCGTGCCCAGCTTCACTCACCAGGTCTTTGTGCTCAATCTTACGTCAGAACTTAGTTGCCTAGCCCGCGGCCAGGACATAGTGCCCAATTCATAGAACCAGGACTTAGTGCTTAGTGTACCTAGGACTTTCCTGCAAACTTAATAAGCTTGTTAGATCACAACCAAATCTTAACTTCTGAACTCTTTGCCATTATCAAAACAAAGGTTTGACTTTGGTGCTTCTGGCACCAATAGGATCTTGGCCTTCTAATGGATCCAAACCCGATCCATTAATGAAGATTCATTCCACTAAAGGATTCTCATTGAATTACCTCACCAACCCCATATTTACATATGGGCTCCACCTATTATGAGTCGTTTATCCCCCCGTGTTTGAGATATCGAATGCTCGTCAATTAATTTAAATTACTGACAATTTAAATTAATTAACTTCTGGATCCTTGATTAGTACCACTCAACCTTATCATCATGTTGGACCAAATCCACCTGCAGGGTTTAACATGATGAACCTTTTGAGTTCATCAAGGGGGCATCATCATCCCGACTCACCAGGACACGGATTCCATCAATAATCAATGACACACCATATAATTAATAGTATTTCCCAACTTACCGGGCCTATCGATCTAACAGAATAGATCTCGCCCATTGGTAAATCAAAGAAATAATTATTAATAATATGTGTCCGTTATTATATCAAAATTTAGGGATCGTACTCCATAATAAAATCTGAGGTCCTATCCAATTATCAAGTTAGTACAAATTGGATGACCTCTGATTTTGGTCCTGCTCAATGTACTCAAAGCACACTAGTGTAATTGGTCAAGACAAACCACACCTAATTATACTACAACCATCCCGATGGTTTGTCCAAATTCATCTCGGTTGTAAGCCTCTACTTATAGTATGCAAGGGACTGATAACATGATCTTCTATGTGTCACCACACACCATGTTATATACAATGCAAGATATGGGACTTTTATGCATATACTGATTGGTTGTTTCTGCAAGTGCACGGTTTGTCGTCAAGTAATAAAATATCGATCCCACAGGGACTGGGACAAGTACTAGAATTTTACGAGTTTTAATTATCCAGATGAATGATCTAATGATAAATTTGCTCTAAATCAAACAATTCAAGCGATCGAAAATCAGCGAAAGTATTGAAGGATAAAAGACAATCTTAGGATTACGGTTTCACCACTCTAACTATTATCATGACAGTTCTCCGTTGACGACTACTTATACCCAGGTCGGTTTCTTTTATTCGAATGCAACTTTCCCTATCAAGGTTTCCGAAATAGACGATCTTTTCATGCTTTGAAATCCTGTCACTAGATTCCCGCAGACCTATCTAAACGTCTACCAGATTCGTAAGCTGATTCCTAATTTATCGACGGCCTCTTTTGAAGATCACGCCAATGTATCTACTTTAATTCATCTCTAGTCCTATGGCATACGTACGTAGATGACTCTTACCTGCTTTGGATCCTGTCACATGAATCCTGCAAAGCCTATCTAAACAATTACCATTTTCGTAGAAACCAATCAAAGCATCATTCAACAATCGATACAACCAACAAGGACATGCGTAATCGAACAAACAGAGTTAATAACAAATCATGAAAATAGTTAGGGCTACTCCCTCTTCCTAAGATTTACACGACTACTCCATAAATCCGGAGAATTTGACAAATAGATAGGAAATAGACATTACAAATCCTCCTTGATGGTGTTTCCCCCTCCAAGTCTCGACAAAAGCCTCCTTTTCCCTGATTTCCGCCGCCTCCCCTTTGTGTTAGGTCTTCTCCCCTTTTATAGAATCTCAGCGGCACGCCCGTGCTGATCGGCACGGCCCGGACGTGTTCTCTGCGACTTCTCGTTCTTCAATAGCATGCCTTGCCCGTGCTTAACTGGCACGGGCGTGCTCTTCATGTGCCACGGCCGTGCTTAACCACACGCCTTGAGCGTGTTGGTCGCTAGACTCTGCACGAAATATTCAAGAAACACCACGGCCGTGCTTAGCCAAGACACGGACGTGTCTTCACGTGCTGAGTGGTTCGACTGGTTTTGTGCATCCTGTCATCAAAATCCAACACACAGCAGTATCCTCGCCCAAAATATGTTAAACCAAGTAAAAACTATCAAATATGCCTCTAATAAGATAAAAACAAGATGAAATGCATATATATTTCATGCCCCAAAACTATACATGAGTTTCACACATCATATACTAATATAAATACACATCAGTGTTATTGTGATTCTCTTTCAAAATGTTGATGACCATACAGAAAAGGCAAGGCTTTTAGTATACATCCTAACACTCATACCCCAGAAGTTACACTAGTAGCAAAGATGGTGCTCTAGTGAACAATTTAGCTGACTATGATCTTTGGATCAACACTAAAAATAATGGATCACACTGGTAGCATACTTCTGGGTCACTAGATGGCACGGGACGATCCTGCTCATGATCGTCCAGATATCTAAGGTCGTGAGTGAGCCCCAAATGTACCCTCTGTCCTTTGACTCCTATTGCCGCACTATTATTCGATATTCTGCTATTTTTGAGTCACCACTGAATCTTGGACTAGCTTAATATTTTTCGTCTTGTCCCCGTACACTCGCTGCTGAGTTATCTCTATGAATAGCACTCGACCAAGGTCTCTCGATAGGTAATCGTAACAAATCTAGACATCCGTATCTAAATATAACCAGCGAGGCCTGCGTGAACTATATCATCCGCTCACTGTCGTCGACCACCAACTATGGGCAGAACTCCACTAGGCAGTTAAACTTTGTGTCATACTCTATAACAGTGTGCTCTCCCTGCTAGACGCTCAGAAACTCTTGGTGTCGAACCATACGAAACACAATAGGATAATACAACTTCTCAAAAGCCTCCCGGAATGAAGCCTAAGTAACATGCTACTCCTCGAATGGTCTTCTACATGTTCCACCATGTGATAGCCTGATCTCGAAGGTAGTATGTAGCTAACTTAACCTTCTCTAGATTAGTAAGAGTTATATAGCTAAATGTGCTCTCCAGTGTCTCAACTAGGAATGAGCAACTCACGGATCCAGTCCTCTATGAAATAAAGTGAATCGATCCTTCACGGATGCCGCCAATATCGAAATTCGTGCTCGATCCAGAATCCAAGTCATAGGGGTAGTGGGTACCAGTGGTGGCACTACTGGTACAACTATCGAATACAGTGGAAGTACTCTTGGTGGCGGGGGTCTCTGATCACCAAAAATGTCATGGTGACTCTGTACCCGGCTAGTCGGCTCCACCTTGGTAGGTTTCTCCAGAGAGTCTACCTCCTGACTGGTAGACTCCACCCTCACTGACTCTACCGTACTCTTCCATGGTCCTCCAGGACCACGTCTCAATGTGAGGGCCAATGTATCATGAGTCATCCCTATTAAGAGAACCAATATGCGTTACTAAGATGTACATCTATAAGAGTTATACCAACTTACTTCCTAATTGCTTAGAGAGGTCTCGTCCCGCCAACTACTAAACCAAGACCACATCAAGAAAATGACTCCGAAAAAAATCCGATAACACCTAGGTAGACTTCATAAAATTGGAGCTCTAATACCAAATAAATTATCATGTCCCGCTGGGAGCCGCATGCCCGATAGAAAATCGAACAATATCTCCCCTATACGGCGGGCAACTGAAACGCATATACAAAGTCATCTCAGCCACAACACATATCACAGCCCACCTGGCTGACAACTATAGAAATAAAAAAAAAATGAACAATCACATATACATCACAAAATTTACCTCGGACATATTGGAATGGCGAAGGACCAAAAAAACCACAAACACCCCACTGGGGCACACAATACTAGGTCCACAAACACACGTCCACAACCACGGATTCCACATACGATGAAAAAATACAAGTTCATAAAGAAAATAGAAACAACTGATAGATCGACGACGTTACTAGAGGGGGGTTAATAGCAACTTTTCTTTGAATTGTCTACACAGAAGTTAGCGGAATACAAACAATAATATGCAAATGATAAGAAAGAGCAATGCTAACACCGGAATTTACTTGGTATCCACCCGAATGGGTGACTAATCCAAGGATCCACGCACGTACTCCACCTCCACTATGAAAAGTCTCCTTCAGGTGTAGAAACCTTTACAACGTTGTTGTCTTCCTCTTTAAAGAATACAATGATTGGAGAGAGAGGAAGATGAAAAGACTTGAAGCACAAACAACACCTCGTTATAGCACGAAATCGTACCGTTTCACGTGCAAAAAGGTCCTCCTTTTACAAGAGAACAGGACAAACTTGCAGTCTGTCCAGACCCGCACCAGTCGACTGCCCCTGGGGCAGTCGACTGGTCTAGCATTAATTGCTAGCCAACGGCTAGTTTTGGGGTGTTACCAGTCGACTCCCCCAGGGGCAGTCGACTGGTCCGAGGCTGTAAACTCTCTGTGAATTTTGGTAGTCGACTGCCCTCTGGCCAGTCGACAGCCCTGCCTCTCAGCTCAATCATAGCCACTCCAAACCTTCTCCTTCACGTGTGCCTTCAGGTTCACTCCCTTGGCTCGCCCCTTGAAGTCATCTTCCTCTAGCTCTCGTCCCTCAGATGTGCACACAAGCCTTCCCTTGGCTTACCTCCATGCCACCCTTCACGTGTGCCCTTGAAGTCCACTTCCCGGCTTGCCCTTGGAGTCCTCCTCCTCGGCTCTCGTCCCTCGGATATGTTCACCATGTGTGATTCTCCAAGTCCTGCAAACTCAATTACACATATCAAATACAATATAACACTCTAACCTTAAACATATTCACACACATACACATCAAAACCATGATCTTCCAATCATTTTAGGGTCGATTGCCTCAACAATCTCCCCCTTTTTGATGTGTGGCAATATGTTTAAGTTTAGAGATAAAATAATAGCAGCAATAAATAGCAATTGAAAAAACATAAGGCATAGCAAACTTAAGAGGTAACCTCCCCCTTAACCCATGTCTTCTCCCATTTTCAATTCTACTCATGGTCCAAGTTAAGTTTCAAGCCCAACTTAACACTAAACAACATTAAAAATGTAAGACATATCAAAACCGAAGAGGTCACCTCCCCCTTAATCCATGTCTTCTCCCATTTTTAATCATCCAAGATTTAAGTTAAAAAAAACTACCTTAAACCATCCATTTCAAGTCAAAATTCTAACTTAAACCACCCATTCTCCCCCTTTGACACCATCAAAATGATTGCCTCAAGCAACCCAACTCTATGGCACCAAATGAGAGAAAGTTGGATTTCTGAAGAAAATTTTCAAAATCTGAAAACAGACGTGCCAGTCGACTGCCCCCTGTCAGTGCTAATTTTTAGTTTCTGAGCCGAATTTCAGAAAAGTCCAGAAAATTCAGGAAAATTCCAAAAATTATAAAATTTTGCAGACATGTTTGAAATAATATACTCTATCAAGGAAAAATATCAGTCCATATAAAATTTCAAACATGCTTGACTTTTGATAAAAACTCAAAATCCTTAAAAACCCTTAAGTTTTGTATCAAAATCACAATCTAATTTTGCAATCATATATCTTTCAAAGGTATGGCAAAGCATAGAAAACATAAAATGGTTTTTCAAAGGTTTAAAATGTCCAACTATGATCTTTGGGCAAAGTGTCCATTGATTAAACACTTGTCTTCCCCATAGTTGGTCTAGTTTTTATATTTAGATACTTTTAATGATTCAACAATATGCCACAAGCATAAGTGAACCAAATGTATCACCCTAATGGATCAAGCACACTTTTTCAAATCTAATATCCCAAGGTTCATCCTATACTTCTACAAAACACATTCCAAGCCCTCTTTTTAAGGATGTAAACTCCGATTCGGGAAGAGGTTTGGTAAAAATGTCGGCTAGGTTTGACTTTGAGTCAACATAGTATAGTTCTATATCTCCCCTTGCCACATGGTCTCGAATGAAGTGATGTTTCACTTCAATGTGTTTTGTCCTAGAATGATGAACCGGATTTTTGGTCAAATTGATTGTACTTACATTATCACACAAGACTTTGACCTTGGTATAATGTAACTCATAATCTTCTAATATGTGCATGATCCAGAGGAGTTGGGAAACACACCCACCCATTGCCACATATTCCGCCTCCGTTGTTAATAGGGCAACGCATGGTTGTTTCCTACTACTCCAACTAACTAAGGAAGGCCCAAGGAATTGACACCCTCCACTAGTACTCTTCCTATCTAGCTTACATCCCGCATAGTCCGAGTCGGTGTATCCAATAAGATCGACATTAGGGGTTCTAGGATACCAAAGTCCGACATTGAGGGTACCTTTAACATACCTTAGGATCCTCTTAACTACAACCAAATGGGACTCTTTGGCACAAGATTGGTACCTTGCACACATACCTACCGTAAAAAGTATATCGGGTCTACTAGCGGTTAGGTATAGTAGGCTACCAATCATGCTCCTATATTGCTTAGAGTCTACCATTTTCCCTTCAAGGTCACTATCCATTTTCACATTTGTTCCTATGGGGGTAGATGTTATCTTAGCATTTTCTAGGCCAAATTTCTTTAGCATTTCCTTAGCACACTTAGTTTGAAAAACATGTGTTCCTTCATTAGTTTGCTTAACTTGAAGACCTAGAAAGAAGGTTAACTCTCCTACAAGACTCATCTCAAATTCATCTTCCATACATTTGATGAATTATTGTAGGAAGTCATTATTTGTTGACCCAAAAATGATATCATCTACATACACTTGGGAAACAAATATGTCATTATCCTTAGATTTTAGGAACAATGTAGAGTCAATTGTTCCTCTCCTAAACCCCTTAGACACTAGAAATGAAGAAAGTCTTTCATACCAAGCTCGAGGAGCTTGTTTCAATCCATATAAGGCTTTTCTCAATTTGTAAACGTGTCTTGGATAGTTAGGGTCCTCAAACCCTGGGGGTTGTTCTACATAGACCTCTTCCTTAATGATCCCATTAAGGAAGGCCGACTTCACATCCATTTGGTGAAGTATGAAACCCATGTGAGCGGCATAGGCTAGTAGAATTCTAATGGATTCTAATCTAGCTACGGGGGCATAAGTCTCATCATAATCCAATCCCTCAACTTGGTTGAACCCCCTAGCTACTAACCTAGCCTTATTCCTAGTGATTTTGTCTTGGTCATCTAGTTTGTTCCTAAAGACTCGTCTTGTGGTTATAATGGTGCAATCATTGGGCCTAGGAACCAACTCCCAAACCTCACTCCTCTCAAATTGATTTAGCTCTTCTTGCATGGCTAAGACCCAATCTACATCTCTCAATGCTTCATCAATAGACTTAGGTTCTAATTGAGAGATTAAGGCGATTTGACTAGTTTGGTCTCTAAAGTAAGACCTAGTCCTTACTCCTTGAGTGACATCACCCACTATTTGGTCAATTGGGCGATCTTAGTGATGTCTCAAGGTCCTAGAGGTTGTGGGTTCATTGACTACTTCTTCCTCGTCCTCTAGGGTACTTCTTACTCCCCCTTGATCATTGCCCTCCAAATGTAGGTCTTGGATTCTTTAGACAAGGGGTTGGACTTCTTCCATATCCTTATCAATTAAGGCTTTTCTAGGGTAGGTATTTGTTGATTCATCAAAGTCAACATTTGAGGACTCCTCAATCACCTTTGTCCTTTTGTTGTAGACTCTATAACCCCTACTAGTGGATGAATAACCAACTAGGATTCCTTCATCGACTTTTGACTCAAACTTCCTTAGATCATCTTTGGTATTTAGAATATAGACCTTACATCCAAAGACCCTAAAGTAGTGGACTTGTGGTACTCTCCCATTCCACAACTCAAAGGGTGTTTTGCCTAGGAACCTATGTACCAAGACCCGGTTTTGAATGTAACAAGCGGTGTTAACCGCTTCGGCCCAAAAGTAGCTAGGAAGGGAGTATGCATTAAGCATAGTCCTAGCAGCTTCTTGTACAGCTCTGTTTCTCCTCTCAACTACCCTATTTTGTTGAAGAGTCCTTGGGCATGAAAATTCATGCTTATTTTCATTTTCTACACAAAATTGTGAGAAACTTAAATTTTGGAACTCCCCACCGTGGTCACTCCTAATACGGTTAATTTTGAGGTGTTTTTCATTTTCTACTCTTTTACTGAACCCTATAAAAATTTCTAAAGTATCATCCTTATGTTTCATAAAGAAGACCCATGTGAACCTAGAAAAATCATCTACTATAACTAAACAATATTTACTCCATACTAGTGAGGGAGTACTATGATAATCAAACAAGTCAATGTGTAAAAGTTCTAATGGTAAAGTAGTAGTGGTTAGAGTTTTACCTTTGTGTGATGATTTTGATTGCTTACCCTCTTGGCATGCATCACACAATTTTGTCTTCTCATACTTGATCATAGGTAGTGTTAGTGATATGAGAGAAGTGTCCTAAGGCAATCGCCTTATGATGTAAACATTTATATTAATAAATGATAATTCACTATTTGAGTATACATGTTTTGTGTATTTGATTGGGATCTTAAACTCATCTACTGAATGTCCGCAATACAACTCACAGCATAAGAGAATTTGTGATGGGATCACAACTAGTGATTATCTCTAATGTGCAATTGTGAAGTATTGAAATTATCCCTAGTCGATGAATTGATAAAAACGGACACTATCAATTCTGTTGAGACTAGCATGGGTTATTCTCTAATCAGCTGATTTTCACTGGCTGGTGACATTGGGATGTCCGGAGATAAACATGGATGCTAGTTAAGGGAACTAGTTCATTGGAGTGACTAGCTGTAAAACTTCATATGGTTATCTATAAAGATATGTCAATGAAGTTCTTACTGCAGCTTAAGTGCGATGTTCCTTTGACTTGCGGTGTTCAAGTCATCTTGGTCATGGAGACTTATACTTTAACATCTTAAGCAAACATCTCCAAGGAGGTGTGGACCCAGGATGATTGGGTATAAGCCGAAGTGCCCGAAAATGTTTGAACAGCCTACAAAGGATTCACCACTCCTTGCGAGGAGATGTATACCCAGGCCTATCGTCGGATTGTTACTCAAAACCTCTGGCCAGAGTATATCATGTTTAGAGTGCGAGTCTCTTACATGAGAGTAATTAGAAATCCAAAGGACGAGAAAGACACTACTTGGGCTAGGTGTGACGTAGTCAGCCTAGTGGGGACTGACACCATAGACCGTGTCCTGAACCAAGTGGGTATAAGGTGGTGAAGGGAATGGGGCACGATTCATTAGAGCTGCTGAAGGGTTTCAGAATAATTTCTTCTGAGGTCAAACCGTTGATCTTTCGATTAATTGGGGATCATGATGTACTACTAGGTGCCACTCATGATCGTTCTATAATTAGTCGATTATAGACGGCCAACATAAATCGAAAGCCTATTTAGTCACACGCACTACGAGTGATCCGAGGGATTTAAAACGAGTTGAAAATTAGATTTTCCGATCAAGAGAAATAAGTCGAATCTGAGTTAATCAGAGGCGCAATGGAAACTAAAAATGGCTAAGTCTTTTGAAGGCTTTTTGGGCGAATTAAATGAGTTTAATTCGCGATCGGTTCGGGTCGGTTTTGGCCGGCCAAAGAGGGTGTTAACCCTCCTTGGGTGGCCGGCCAATAAAGGGAGAATAAACCAATTTAATTGGTTTAATTAATAAAATAAATCTAGCGCTATTTATTTTATAAATTATGGATGAATAAATTTGTATAAAGAAATTTATATAAATAAATTTGTAGAAATTTATTCTTTTTATGGAAGTTAAAATAATCCATGAAATGGTTTATTTTAATTTTATAAAATCAATTAAGAATTGATTTTTCCATAATAAGAAAGTTTATAAATTTCTTATAAAATTTATTCCATAATTTAAAGAGAAGAGGAATTTGTTTTATTATAAATTAGTTATAATAAGACTCGGCTTAAACGGAATAATTAATAAGAGAATTTATAAGATAAATTTCTTATAACTAATTCCTTAATTCTGTTAATTCGGTTTAGAGGGAGACTTAGCAAAGGAGTTGCTACTATATAAAGGAACCAAAGGCAAGCCCTTATTCCAAATCAACTAATCAAGTTGTGAAGGGCTCTCCCTCTCTCTCTTCTCTTCTCCCTCTTCTCTTCTCCCCACCTAGGGTCGGCGCCCTCTTGGAGTTTTAGGGCCGGCACCCTCTTGAAGAACTAGGGCCGGCGCAACCCTCTCCTCCCCTTGTGAGTTGCCGTGAGCTTCAACAAGAAGGAGAAACCAAACAAGAAGAAGAAGAAGCGGATAGCGACTCCCCTCTTGGAGTTTTTCTCTTTGTTGTGCCTATAGAGAATCTAGTAGTTCTCGTCGGCACAAAACTCGTGACTTTGCGAAGTCATCCCGAAGAGAACTCGGCGTGGACGCGAATAGAGGCGAAGCTTCCAAGGGACGCTACGGTTGGATCTCGTCCCTTACTTCGAGTTACGAGAGGTATAATGTAAATTAGTTTACTTTTCCGCAAAGTTTTATTTTATGATTATGTCAACACACTATAAGGTTGCATGCTAGATACGAAGTTAAAATAATTTAGGAAATTATTTTATGCAAACTCTTCCGCTGCACGTAAAAATTTAAAATTTTACGAACTTGTATCCTTGTCTACATGCACCCGGTCCCAACAGTGGTATCAGAGCCGGTTAGTGTTCGACATTATCATATAATTGTTTTGCAGAACACTTTGTCATGATCTCAATTTCAGAAAAATTTTTCAATTATGGAAACTTTCAAATTATAATAGATTTTAGATTTAGAAATTTCAAAGTTTGGAAATCTTCATGAAATTTCACAAACGTTTGGAATTTTCTAGTTTCTAAAATTTTATGATAATTGTGAAAACATCCCATCTTTGGAAACTTTCCAAATTTTGGAAATATGTAAGTTTTCTTTTTACCATAAACTTACAATTATTCTGAAAAATTATTTTTGAAATCTCGCAATTTTGGGCACTTTCTTTTGAGAAAGTCTAGACAAATTCATGGACAGTTAATTGACAATTAAATTTGAATTGGTTTTTAAATTGACAACAAAATTCTTTATTTTGGATTGAGCCTCGGGGAGCCGTCCAATTTAAAGTTAGTTGTTGTAATTTAATTTCCCAATTTTTAATTGAAATTGTCATGTTTGATTTGGATTGAGCCTCGGGGAGCCGTCCAATTAGATTTACAACACATTACTTTTCTTTGGGTATCTGAGCCTCGGGGAGCCACCCTTAGAAAACAATTTGTTGTAATTAATTAAATCCATGAATAAAATATGTTTTAAGAGGTGATGCTCTTACATATTGTTGTCTCCAAAATTAATTAGGAAAATGGTTTCCTATAGAGTATTCTTAAATAAGATTTTCATGAAAATAATATGTAGTTGAATTAAGGGATTTGTCTCTTAATTTAATAAGATTTGATTTAGAGAAATCAAAGTCTTGAACATATTATTTCCGAAATTAATTATGACAATTTAGGAAATTGTTTCCCAAAACAATTCCTTTAATAAAGTATGAAATTATAATTAGGAAATCCGGTTCCTAATTAATTAATGAGACTTGATAACTTAAGTCACATACATACTTTATTAGGAAATCGTTAGTCATGACATATGTCATGAATGTGCTTAGAAAAGATGAGACCCAAAACCCCTTACAAAATATTAAGGCTAACACCTTCCATTAATATGGTTAGAATCGGAGTTTTGTTTCTCGTTTGGGTTGATGGACACATCCATGCCCAGCTTGAACCTCAACATGTTCAAACCATGGAATTAGTTTATGAATAATATAGTTGGAGTCAGAGGTCAATCCTTAGTTTTGGTTGTTGGACACATCCAAGCCTAACTAAACGGTTGAATGAGCTCCAACCATATTAAAACTATTTCTTGATTAATGGGTCAGCCTTAAGCTTGGAGCATCGATTTGTTGTGCCACAGCCAAGGTCGATGTAAAGAGAGGTGCAGTTGGGTGCTATGTATAATGATACATACTTGTTAATGAGTTAACGACCCAATGATTTATGCAAACATTCAATTAGTTGATAGCATAAAGTGATAGTTACATATATGTGATATGTAATCGGTATAATTACCTACCTTCATAGCTAAGAAAACTTGATGGCCACAGCCATGGTGTTCTTATCTATGGTTGGATATCAACCTATTTGGAGATGTCCTACGATCTCCCGAATTGATAATAAGGGTGATCAATTCGTAAAATAAATAGGATTTAATTTATGTATGATGATACATTCTTTAATCATTCTTCTCACATAATCTCAATTTGTATTTCTAGATAATCACTCGATCATGTCTTCATAAACTTGCGTTCCATTTTGGACACCAATAAACTGACTGGGCCGAACTTCATGGACTGGCTTCGAAACCTGAGGATGTCCTCAAGGCAAAGAAGCTTGCTAATGTCCTTGAAGATCAACTTCCCAACCGTCCTCCCGAAAGTGCAACTCCAGACCAGTTTCCTGAGTTGCTCAACCTGCTGAAGACTTTAGAGCCTTCTGTGAAGCAGGATCTAAAGACAATACTGTTAGTTGGTTCCTCGAAGAAAGGTTCTAAGAGGAAGGCCAAAGAACAGAATAAGGGAAAGGAGAAAAGGCCAAAAAGACTGAAAATACCCTAAAAGGCACTTGCCATCACTGTGGCAAGGAGGGTCACTTGCGAAGAAACTGCAAGATTTATCTTGAGTCCTTGAAAGAGAAGGCATCCGATGCCCCATCCTCTTCAAGTATCTTCGTTATTGAATGTCACTCTATTTCCTCAAACACCTGGGTACTTGATACTGGGTGTAGCTCACATATATGTAATGACATACAGGGGCTAAGGAATAGAAGAAGACTCGTCAAAGGAGAAGCGAATTTGCGAGTTGGAAATGGAGCAAAGATTGCTGCTGTTGCCATCGGAACTATTTGCTAAAGCTCCCCACTGGACGTGTCTTAGAATTGGATAATTGTTATTTTGTTCCTTCATTAATAAAGAACATTGTATCTATTTCATGTTTGAATGAAAAAGGTTATCATTTAACTTTTAGTAACAATTGTTGTTACATAACTTTAAATGGCGTTCTTTATGGGAATGGAACTTTGTGCAATGGATCTACACGTTAGATTTATCCAGTGACGTTTTCAATATCGATGTTAGCAACAAACGTGCTCGAATAGATAATCGAATAGACTCCTACACGTGGCACTGTCGTCTTGGCCATATAAGTAAGAAACGCATGACCGAATTACACCGATGTGGAATTCTGGAATCATTTGAACCCGGTTCATTTGATACATGCGAATCATGCTTAAAAGGTAAGATGACCAAATTACCCTTTTCCGGAAAAGGTAATCCAGTGGGAGAATTGCTTGGTCTAATACATACCGATGTATGTGGACCAATGTCAACTCTTGCACAAGGAGGCTATAGCTACTTCATTTACCTTTATCGATGATCACTCACGATTCGGTTATGTGTTCTTGATGAAACACAAATCTGAAGCCTTTGAGAAATTCAAAGAGTTCAGAAATGAAGTAGAGAAACAGCTTGGCAAAAGTATTAAAATACTTCGATCCGATCGGGGTGGTGAATACTTAAGTCAAGAGTTTCAAGATTATCTTAGGGACAATGGGATATTGTCCCAATGGACTCCGCCATATACACCACAGCATAATGGTGTATCTGAGAGGCGCAACCGAACCTTGATGGACATGGTTAGGTCTATGATGAATCATGCAACTCTTCCAAAATCCTTTTGGGGCTATGCACTTAAGACAGCTGTTTACTTGCTAAACAGAGTCCCGACCAAGGTAGTCTCTACTACTCCATATGAGATTTGGAATAGTAAGAAACCTCACTTAACTCACCTTAAGATATGGGGTTGTCCTGCTTATGTGAAGCGGGTTATATCAGACAAATTGGATGCTAAGTCTGATAAATGTCTATTTATTGGATACCTAAGGAAACGAAGGGTTACCAATTCTATCATCCCTTGGAACAAAAGGTGTTTGTTTCAAGGCATGTTGTATTTCTAGAGAAAGAGTTTCTTTTACAAGAAAACAGTGGGAGTGGGATTGAACTTGATGAAGTTCAAGAAACTCCAATAGACATTACAGAGACACCTAGTCTAGGCCCACAACCGATAATTCATAATGATGAGCTATCAGTTGAACCTAAAACTACACCACCTCTTCGTAGGTCTGATAGGACACGCAACATTCCAGAGAGATACGGATTTCTCGTAAGTGAATCGAACGACGTGTTGCTCATTGGCGATGACGAACCTATCAGTTATGAAGATGTTCTGAAAAGTTCAGAAAGGGACAAATGGCTTGAAGCCATGAAGTCGGAAATGGATTCCATGTATGAAAACCAAGTATGGGACTTGGTTAACCCACCTGAAGGGATTAACCCCATAGGGTGCAAGTGGGTTTTCAAGAAGAAAACCGACATGGAAGGTAATTATGCTTAAATCCATTCGGATGCTCCTGGCCATAGCAGCTCATTATGATTATGAGATATGGCAAATGGATGTGAAAACAGCTTTCCTTAATGGAAACCTGCTTGAGGATGTATACATGATACAACCTGAAGGTTTCACATCGGTTGATAAAACCAAAGTATGCAAGCTTCGACGATCCATATATGGACTGAAGCAAGCATCCAGGAGCTGGAACATCCGTTTTGATGAGACAATCAAAGAGTTTGATTTCTCACAAAATCCTGACGAACCTTGTGTGTACAAGAAGGTTAGTGGGAGTGCAGTCGTATTCCTAGTATTATATGTCGATGACATATTACTTATAGGAAACGATATATCAGTTTTACAGACAGTTAAATTTGGTTGTCCAAAACTTTCTCCATGAAAGACCTGGGAGAAGCAACCTATATCCTTGGGATTAGAATCTATAGAGATAGATCAAAACGGTTGCTTGGTCTTTCGCAGTCTACATATATAGACCGAGTGCTAAAAGGTTTAGCATGTCGGAATCCAAGAAAGGTTACCTTCCCATCAGGCATGGGATCAACCTTTCAAAGTCTATGTGTCCGCGCACAGAAGACGAGAGGATTTGCATGAATAAGATTCCCTATGCATCCGCGATAGGATCTATCATGTATGCTATGTTATGTACTAGGCCCGATGTATCGTATGCTTTGAGCGTCACAAGCAGATACCAGTCGGATCCAGGAATGGATCATTGGGCGGCTGTCAAGACAATCCTTAAGTACTTAAGAAGAACTAAGGATGTGTTCCTAATATATGGAGAAGGAGATATGGTAATACGTGGGTATACAGATGCCAGTTTCCAGACAGATAAGGATGACTCCAAATCACAGTCTGGATACGTATTTACTTTGAATGGAGGCGCAGTAAGTTGGAAAAGTTCCAAACAAGACACCGTAGCGGATTCTACCACGGAAGCGGAATATATCGCAGCTTCGGAAGCAGCAAAGGAAGCAGTTTGGATCAAGAAGTTTGTCTCAGAACTTGGTGTGGTTCCAACCATTGATGAAGCAGTGCCGGTTTACTGCGACAACAATGGAGCTATTGCACAAGCGAAGGAACCAAGGTCTCATCAGCGATCCAAACACGTGCTTCGACGCTATCATCTGATCAGAGAGATTATAAGTAGGAATGACATACAAATTGAGAGAGTTCCCACTGAAAGGAATATAGCGGATCCTTTAACTAAGGCCTTGCCTCAAAGCAAGTTTGAGGGTCATGTTAGAGCCTATGGTATTGGATACCGTAGCGATTGGCATTAGGCCAAGTGGGAGTTTGTTAGTGATATGAGAGAAGTGTCCTAAGGCAATCGCCTTATGATGTAAACATTTATTTCAATAAATGATAATTCACTATTTGAGTATACATGTTTGTGTATTTGATTGGGATCTTAAACTCATCTACTGAATGTCCGCCATACAATTCACAGCATAAGAGAATTTGTGATGGGATCACAACTAGTGATTATCTCTAATGTGCAATTGTGAAGTATTGAAATTATCCCTAGTCGATGAATTGATAAAAACGGACACTATCAATTCTGTTGAGACTAGCATGGGTTATTCTCTAATCAGCTGATTCTCACTGGCTGGTGACATTGGGATGTCCGGAGATAAACATGGATGCTAGTTAAGGGAACTAGTTCATTGGAGTGACTAGCTGTAAAACTTCATATGGTTATCTATATAGATATGTCAATGAAGTTCTTACTGCAGCTTAAGTGCGATGTTCCTTTGACTTGCGGTGTTCAAGTCATCTTGGTCATGGAGACTTATACTTTAACATCTTAAGCAAGCATCTCCAAGGAGGTGTGGACCCAGGATGATTGGGTATAAGCCGAAGTGCCCGAAGATGTTTGAACAGCCTACAAAGGATTCACCACTCCTTGCGAGGAGATGTATACCCAGGCCTATCGTCGGATTGTTACTCAAACCTCTGGCCAGAGTATATCATGTTTAGAGTGCGAGTCTCTTACATGAGAGTAATTAGAAATCCAAAGGACGAGAAAGACACTACTTGGGCTAGGTGTGAGTAGTCAGCCTAGTGGGGACTGACACATAGACCGTGTCCTGAACCAAGTGGGTATAAGGTGGTGAAGGGAATGGGGCACGATTCATTAGAGCTGCTGAAGGGTTTCAGAATAATTTCTTCTGAGGTCAAACCGTTGATCTTTCGATTAATTGGGGATCATGATGTACTACTAGGTGCACTCATGATCGTTCTATAATTAGTTGATTATAGACGGCCAACATAAATCGAAAGCCTATTTAGTCACACGCACTACGAGTGATCCGAGGGATTTAAAACGAGTTGAAAATTGGATTTTCCGATCAAGAGAAATAAGTCGAATCTGAGTTAATCAGAGGCGCAATGGAAACTAAAAATGGCTAAGTTTTTGAAGGCTTTTTGGGCGAATTAAATGAGTTTAATTCGCGATCGGTTCGGGTCGGTTTTGGCCGGCCAAAGAGGGTGTTAACCCTCCTTGGGTGGCCGGCCAATAAAGGGAGAATAAACCAATTTAATTGGTTTAATTAATAAAATAAATCTAGCGCTATTTATTTTATAAATTATGGATGAATAAATTTGTATAAAGAAATTTATATAAATAAATTTGTAGAAATTTATTCTTTTTATGGAAGTTAAAATAATCCATGAATGGTTTATTTTAATTTTATAAAATCAATTAAGAATTGATTTTTCATAATAAGAAAGTTTATAAATTTCTTATAAAATTTATTTCATAATTTAAAGAGAAGAGGAATTTGTTTTATTATAAATTAGTTATAATAAGACTCGGCTTAAACGGAATAATTAATAAGAGAATTTATAAGATAAATTTCTTATAACTAATTCCGTTAATTCCGTTAATTCGGTTTAGAGGGAGACTTAGCAAAGGAGTTGCTACTATATAAAGGAACCAAAGGCAAGCCCTTATTCCAAATCAACTAATCAAGTTGTGAAGGGCTCTCCCTCTCTCTCTTCTCTTCTCCCTCTTCTCTTCTCCCCACCTAGGGTCGGCGCCCTCTTGGAGTTTTAGGGCCGGCATCCTCTTGATGAACTAGGGCCGGCGCAACCCTCTCCTCCCCTTGTGAGTTGCCGTGAGCTTCAACAAGAAGGAGAAACCAAACAAGAAGAAGAAGAAGCGGATAGCGACTCCTCTCTTCCCGGAATTTAGATTCCGTTTCTTCTTGGTGAGTTTCCTGTTTTTCTCTTGTTCTTCTTTGTTGTGCCTATAGAGAATCTAGTAGTTCTCGTCGGCACAAAACTCATGACTTTGCGAAGTCATCCCGAAGAGAACTCGGCGTGGACGCGAATAGAGGCGAAGCTTCCAAGGGACGCTACGGTTGGATCTCGTCCCTTACTTCGAGTTACGAGAGGTATAATGTAAATTAGTTTACTTTCCGCAAAGTTTTATTTTATGATTATGTCAACACACTATAAGGTTGCATGCTAGATACGAAGTTAAAATAATTTAGAAAATTATTTTATGCAAACTCTTCCGCTGCACGTAAAAATTTAAAATTTTACGAACTTGTATCCTTGTCTACATGCA
>JAGFNQ010000118.1:0-74147 GCA_024364735.1 Boesenbergia rotunda
ATTATGAAATGAATGCAACTTTTCTAAACATATTTAAGCAATAAAACTTGATTCAAAGAGAAATTAATACTATCTTAGCACAAACATCTATTTCTCCAACAAAGTATCAATATTTCCAACTACTCATACTTTTACTCATCCAATGCAATCATAAGGATATGTAGGCTAAATGAAATGACATGGAATCTTTACTCTAAGAAATTGAGCATGTAAAACTATCCAAAGCTTAAATGTTCGCTAAACTCCATAAAGCAAGAACTTGAAATTGAATAAACTAAAACATTGTAATTCAAATAACTAAATTGTCTCGTCTCAAAGATCTCTCCAAAATCAGCCACCACACACACTTTACTCAGCACCGCCTCGTCGCCTTCCTTCAGAATTGCTTGCCTTTACCTTTATCTGCAGTAAGAGGAAATGCAACTAGTAAGCAAAAAGCTTAGTAAGTACTATCTAGCTCACAAAATCTCGAAATGTGTAAACATGCTTCTTGATCAATATGAAAATCATATGAGATACTTATATGCTTGAAAGAAAACTAAGAACATGTATAACTCAAAACATGCATACTCAAGCAATAATAAATCTCAATTTACTTTTCTTGGCTCAACTTGAAACTTTAGCTATTCTTTAACTTTTTGAAAACTCTTTAAACTTTAGAAACTTTGCTAAAGCATATACTTGAAAATAATAATCACTTGGATCCACTGAAGACGTAAGTACCATCTCATGCGCGTTCCCTAAAAGGTTGGGGTGGCGAGCCACCAATCCTAATAGAGCAGACCTTGGTCTACCAGGGCCAAGACCTTGGAATTGGACACCTGGATTTCTTTAACGACGCCCTTGGACGCCGGGTACTGGCCTTAGAAAATAAAATAGCTTTTCTTTCTTTTCTTTCTCATCTGTAAATGCCTTGGCATTTTCTCGAGCACCTTGCGTGCTAAAATCCCTAAGTCTTGACTTTTGGGGATTTCTTAAGGCCTTGGCCTTTTCTTTTCTTATCTTTATCTTCTCTTTTCTTTTCTCATAACTTTCTTAGACCCTAAACTCATATAGGGTATTTAATTAAACTTATACATAAGCATACAACAACTAATCTCACATGCAAAATTATAAACTAAGGTAAAAATTGCATTTTTAACTTTCTAACAGGAAAAACTCGCGGAAAACTGCCTCTTACCACAGGTGAGCAGTACTTACATTGATATCTTGGACTTACAACCAAGATTGACGTATAGGGCTCGGAAGAAATTTGAGATCTCGGAGAATTCTTCGCGCCTACGCGTTCCTCTCGTCGCGGGGATTCCGAATATTGGAAGATCTCTTGGAGGAGAGCCTTGGCTGGCCCCCCTAGAGCTTGGTGTTGTTTCGCCCAAGAGAGGAGAGGTCGGCGTGAGGGTTTGGAGAGGAGAGAAATAAAACTTCTCTCTTTAATTACCTATTTATACTTATGGGGGCGGATTAACCTAACTACACCTTAAATATATTTCTCTCCATCCTTTGTTGTACTTGATACCCTAGCCCAGCTGGTCACGCGCGCTCCTGGTCTCGTGGTGGTTGGGGGTTCGAACCCCCAGCTGCCCTTAAATGTTTTTCTTTTTTTTTATATACTAAACGGACTCAGAAAATTCCATAAAAATATTCTAAAAATACCTAAAAATATCTAGAATTTTTCTAAACCATTTTTAAATAATTCTAAGGACTTTAAGAACTAAAAATGGGAATTTTGGGGCGTTACAATGTATACCCAAGGCCTATTGTCGGATTGTTACTCAAAGCCTCTGGCCAGAGCATGACATGTTTAGAGTATGAGTCTCTTAAATACATGAAAGTAATTAGAATCCAAAGGACGAGAGAACGTTACTTGGGCTAGGTGTGACGTAGTCAGCCTATTGGGGACTGACACACACAGACCATGTCCTGAACCAAGTGGGTATAAGATGGTGAAGGGAATGAGGCACGATTCATTAGAGCTGCTGAAGGGTTTCAGAATTATTTCTGAGGTCAACCGTTGATCTTTCGATTAATTGGGGGTCATGATGTACTATTAGGTGCCACTCATGATCGTTCTATAATTGGTTGATTATAGACGGTCAACATAAATCGAAAGCCTATTTAGTCACACGCACTAGGAGTAATCCGAGGGATTTAAAACGAGTTGAAAATTGGATTTTCCAATCAAGAGAAATAAGTCGAATATGAATTTATCAGAGGCGCATCGGAAGCTTAAAATGGCTAAGTCTTTTGAAGACTTATTGGACGAATTAAATGAGTTTGATTCGTAATGGTTTTGGCTTGGTGTGGCCGGCCAAAGAGGGTGCCCACCCTCTTTGGTTTGGCCGGCCACAATAAAGGAGGGAAACCAATTTATTTGGTTTAAATTATAAAATAAATCAAGCGCGATTTGTTTTATAAAATTATGGATAAATAAATTTATATAAAGAAATTTATATAAAGAAATTTATATAAAGAGATTTATTTTCATGGAAATTAAAATAAACCTTGGATTGGATTATTTTATAAAATCAATTATGAATTGATTTTTCCATGATAAGAAAAATTTATATAATAAATTTATTCTTTTATGGAAATCAAAATGAACCATGGATTGGTTTATTTTATTTTATAAAATCAATTATGAATTGATTTTTCCATGATAAGAAAATTTATATAATAAATTTATTCTTTTTATGGAAATTAAAATGAACCATGAATTGGTTTATTTTATTTTATAAAATCAATTATGAATTGATTTTTCCATGATAAGAAAAATTTATAATAAATTTTATTCCATAATAAAAGGGGAGACATGGTTGTTTTTATTATAAATAGAGTTATAATAAAAACTTGGTATAAGGGAATAATTCATAGAAAAATTTATAAAGATAAATTTCTTATGAAAAATTCCGTTAAGAGGAGACTTGGCGATAAAGAGGCTACTATATAAAGGTGCATAGGCAAGGCTTGGAAATCAATTCAAGTGATCAAGGATTCTTGCCTAGCCTCTCTTCCTCTCCTTCTCTCCCTCTCCCTCTCCAAGTGGGCGCCGGCCCTAGAAGTTCCTCCTAGGGTTGCCGTGAGCCAACTCCACCAAGAAGGCGCCGAAAAAGAAGAAGAAGCAGGTGGCGACTCCTTCCTTCCTTTCCCCGGAATCTTGATTCCGTTACTTGGTGGTTAGTTTCCATCTCTCTCTCTTGATATTCTAGTTGTGCCTTTGGAGAATCTAGTAGTTCTTGTCGGCACGAAACTCGTGGCTTTGCGAAGTCATCCCGAAGAGAACTCGGCGTGGACGCGAATAGAGGCGAAGCTTCCAAGGGACGCTACGGTTGGATCTCGTCCCTTTCTTCGAGTTACGCGAGGTATTAAGTAAATTAGTTTACTTTTGCAAAATTTTAATTTATGATCATGTCCACACATCATAAGGTTGCATGCTAGATACGTGGTTAAAATAATTTTGACAAATTATTTATGCTAATTCTTCCGCTGCACGTAATTATTTTTTAAAATTACGAACCCGTATCCATGTCAACATGCACCCGGTCCCAACACCTCGGACTTGCGTGATGAAGCCAAGAGACAAGTGTTTCACATGTAAGCAAACTGGACATTAGAAGGCGAACTGTCCCCGTCGTCAAGACAAAGGTATTTCTTCATGTTTAGTCATTGAAACATGTTTAGCGGTGTTATCTACCAGAACCTGGTATGTAGATATGGGAGCCACTAATCATGTTTGCAACTCTTTGTAGGCGTTCCAGGAAACCCGACGACTAGCTGATGGGGAAATCATTGTCTACATGGGCAATGCTACAGAGGTGGCGGCAGTTGAAATAATCAGAAGTAGAAGTAAATTAATTTCTTTTGATTTGGACTCCCCCTAAACCTAACAGAACCTTAGGAATTCTTTTAGATCATAAAGAAATCTTCCTATGTGTCTTTAGAGTTTATCCAAATCAAAAGACCAATTAGCACATTTTTGAATGACATTTTGAAATAATATGATAATATGAAGACGCATTTTTCGAAAACTATTTTGGAAGACATAATAATTTTTTGAAAAATATTTTTCGAAAAGCATTTTGAAAGACATAATAATTTTTGAGCAAAAATATTTTGAATGATATAAATTTTCGAAAAGTATAATAATTGAAAAATAATTTTTATTAGAAAAAAAAACTCCCCCTGGACCTAACACCTTCTAGCTACCCTTGTTAATTACAAGGACCTCTACCTAAGTATCTTAAGGGACTTTAGTGCTGATCTAGAAGGTTGTGTCTATGTGTAGGTCAAACAACTTTTGAAAAGATATATAATTTTTGAAAATGTATTTATAGATAAGCACCCAATCAAACAAGAAATTCATTAAATCATTATTATGTTTAAATATTATTTTGAAAATATGGTTTTAAGAAAATATCTTAAAGATTTTGAAATCATTTTCAAAAATATTTGTCAATTAATTAGTCCTTAACATCTCACACATTTTAAGTATCGCAATACAAACAAGCATGGTTGCCTTATGGGTGTTTGTGAGATGCTTGAATATTTTTTTTCAATTTTAATAATATAGATTGTTTGATTTTGAGTTAGATCGAGTTTAATCAATTAGTAGCTTAAAAGTAACTTTCAATAATTGGCTTCCAGGTCTTGGCGAGGCACAGAGACCTTCTTTGGTCATAGCCATATTGGATCATCAACCCTTTCCTTAGACAAATCCTTTTTAAAGAAAAAATACTTTCAATTTACTCTTTGAAAAACTCTGGTATAACTAATCTAGGATGTGGCGAGGTAGGTTCGGCTAGTTCCACTTAGCTAGGTCAATCAAGTCGGGTACTCCTTACCCTTCCTGTCTTCTTAACTAAGCTTCCTTAACGTACTATCATCTCGCCCCACCCTGGTACTGTTGGTGTCGGAAGCACTAAGATCGAACCTAAGTTTTGATAATGGCAAAGGGTTCAAAAGTTAAGGTTATATTGTGATCTAATGAATTTGTTTAAGTGCGCAGGAAAAGTCCTAGGTAAGCTAGGCATGAGGTCCTGGTTCATAGAATTGGTCAATAAGTCCTGGCCGAGGGCTGGGCACCTAAGACCTGACCGAGGGTTGGACAATAAGTCCTGGTTGTGGACTGGGCACGAAGTCCTGATTCGAGGAATTGGGCAATAAGTCCTGGCCGAGAGCTGGGCACCGAAGACCTGACCGAGTGTTGGGCAATAAGTCCTGGTCGTGGACTGGGCATGAAGTCCTGATTCGGAAGATCAAGCAAAAGTCCAACCGGAAGAGCCGGTTGGCAAAAGGTAAATTCTCCTAAGAGGAGTAGGCGAGGACGCGTTCCCCGTATGAGGGAACATTAGGCGTCGGTTCAACCTAGGGTTCCATTTCGGAAGCCCAAAGTCACAACTAAGACAATGCAGGCTGTAAGTTGAACTTATATATTGTTTGTGTTTTGGAACTATCCCTAGTTGCAGGAACAAAGGATGGAGTTCGTTGCTTCCCAGGCGCTTGAAAGGAGTCAGGCGCCTGTATGAATACGGGCACCCAAGAAGGGTGCTTTCCAGCAGTCTGCGAAGCTGAGCCTCCATGTCAGCAAAGGAGGCGCCTGCGACCATACAGGCACCCCAGTGGTCCCAGGCGCCCTAGTTGAAGGGATAAGCACTGCTTAAGTCTATGGATGAAGAATCACGCAGAAGGGCACACGTGTCAGGCACCCCATTCAACATAGGAGCCCAGACGACAATATATAAAGCAGTTCACCCTATTGCTTCTAGACAACACTTTTTCCAACGCAAATACTCAAGCGCTCTGCTCTAATCGCTCCGTGCTCAAATCTCAAGCGCCAACGACGACCCGCTGCTCCGATCATTGAGTCATTCTCCGATCGTCGGTATTTTTAATTTAATTGTTGACTTTTTCAATTCTATATTCGTAATCAAATTTTGTATCCTTTTGCGAAATATATAATTGCCCAACGTAAACGGTCAAGGACCGTGGGCCTTGGAGTAGGAGCCGATCTAGACTCCGAACCAAGTAAAAGAAATCGTGTTAGCATTGTTTTGAATTTCCACTGGGTATTACTCTTATTATATCCGAAAAGTTTTATCGATATTCACCCCTCCCCTCTATCGATTCTAAATAATCCCACAAGTGGTATCAGAGCGGGTGGCTCAAATCTGGTACAACCACCGATTGAGCGATTTTTGGATTTTCATTTAAAATATTTTTTCGCTTGTAACTTTTTCGTTCATCGAGGTTGGTGCAACACCACTCGATTTTTTTATTATTATTTTTGCTACCGCACTACTAATCCAAGACTTAGTCTTGGAACAAAGTTTTTTGTTGTAAATTTTCAGATTAAAATCCATGGCCATGCAAGAAGGCTATAACACCGCCAGACCACCACTTTTCTCAGGAGAAGACTTCTCCTATTGGAAGAGTAGGATAGAGGTCCACCTGAAAACTTAGCTGGACATGTGGATAATCATCCAGTCCGGACTGGAGATTCCCAAGAATGCATAAGGCGAGGTGCAAGGCTACACAGAGTGGGACGTACCTCTCAAGAAGAAAATCGAAGCAGACGCAAAGGTCACACAAACACTGCAATGTGGCTTAATCAAGGAAGAGTCGAACCATGTCGGACCCTTCAGCAGCACAAAGGAGCTATGGAACAAATTAATCAAACTGCATGAAGGTACATCAGATACACGGATCAGCAAAAGAGATATGCTACTCAACAATGTCTACACCATCAAGATGCACGATGGGGAAACAGTAGCACAGCTCCACGCAAGAATCTAGGAGCTGATGAACAGGCTACATACAATAGGTCATAAGGTGAAAAACCGTGACCTAATAAGGTATACTCTGAACTCGTTCCCATGGAACTCACTGTGGGCATCTATGGTGGATGCCTACAAGGTTACATGGAACCTTTCTGAAATTAAGCTCGATGAATTATTTTCAAAATTAGAATTACATGAGCAAACTAATACTGCAATGGTCGAGAAAAGTATAGCTTTTGTTGTAGGGAAAACTCCAAGAAAATCACAAAAGAAGAAGCAACAACCAATATCCGAGTTCGACTCAGATTCAGAGTTCAATGACGATGGAGTAGATCGTCCAAAATTGGTTCGGTTGGCTCGTGACTACTACAAGGTCTTGAAGAATCAAATGAGCAAAAAGAAGACGACTCAGAAGAAGGATGATCCAGCTAAACCCTCAACAAGCCAGAAGAATAAAAGCAACGTAACATGTTACGAATTCAACAAGAAGGGTCACTTCAGATCTGAGTGCCCTAACTTGAAGGAAAACAAGAAAGCTCGGAAGAAGAAGGCACTGCAAGCCACATGGGACGAATCGCCCTCAGAGGAAGAAGAAGAGGCTCTCCAACCTCCTCGCATTGACTACCTTAGAAGATTATTGACTCCGGAACAGAATCATAACCTGATGAAGACGTCGACACCGGAAAGCTCTCGATCTCAGAGGGCGGACGGATTACGATAAGAGGTTATCCTGAATCGGAGCTTTACGATCTTATCTCATATCTGTCTTGTGAGTTGGCAAAAGCCAACGTCCAGGTTGAAACCCTGCAAGAGGAAGTCAACTCGAGTTCCTCGACCGAGTCAGTTCAAGAAGGAACCTCGACTCAAGTTCAAAAGCCTGAGGAAGAGAATTCCTCCTTGAAAACTCTAGTCAAGGAACTCAGAGTCGCATTAGAACGATTCACTTCGGGTTCCAAGAATCTGGACATGATTCTTGGAAAATAGAAGTAAGTTCTAAATCGATCCGGACTAGGCTATCGAACCAACTCGCGACAACGATCTTATTATTCCGTATTGAACCAACCTAGAACCTGAGTCCAAGCATGGGTCCCAAAGCTAAGTTTGAACAAACAAGCTGGACCAATCTAATATTGGATCCCCAAGGACAAGATTCACATCTTGCCTAACCCATCTCGAGGCTTCAGTCCAAGGGGGAGCCAATATAAAAACTATTTTTATACTTAGATAATTTTTTAATTGATGCTTGTTTTTTTTTTTGCTTGTTTTTTTCCAATATTATTCTGCTTAGATGTAGGAATGGTTAGTTAAGGGCAAGACTTACTTGAAACTTGAACAACATAGTATTAGGAGGAGGTGAGATGATAGTACATTAGGGAAGCCTGTCTAAGGAGTCAAGTAGGGTAAGGCGTACCCTATTTGGTCTGTTTAGTTCGGTGAAACTAGACGAAGCTACCTTTCCAAATCCTAAGCTAGTTAGACCAGAGTTTCTTAAAGAGTAATTTGAAAATGATCTTTCTTTAAAAGGCTATGTCTAGGAAAGGGTTATTGATCAATAAGGCTACGACCAAAGAAGACCTCTGTACCTCGCCAAGACCTGGAAGTCAATTATCGAAACTCACTTTTAAATTACTATTTGATAAACTCAAATCTAACACAAGTTTTAATTAAATCTTAGATTTAACATTAAATCAAAGATAAAAATAATACATCTCACAAAATAGATAAGGTAACATATTTTGTCACTTAGAATTGGGTGAGATGTTTAGGACCTAATAATTTAGTCCAACTTAAACTAACCAAATTAATTCAACTCTTGATATACAACATCTTTCAAAATTAAAACTTCAATTAAGGTTTTTTTAAAATTAAATTTTATTTAATATTTTTCAAAATTAAAACTTCATTTTTTTTAAATTTCACTTAATTAAAATTTCAATTAAAGTTCACTTAATAGTTTTCAAAATTAAAATTAATGTGTTTTTAAAATTAAATTCACTGCATATTTCTTTAACTTTGTCAAATTTAACTGTGTTAACTTTGAGAAGCCTTAAAGATTTCAAAATAACTCATCAAACTAAGTCTTGAATGGAATTAGATTAGAACCTAGGACTTGATTGAATTACATTTTGAATGGTCAAATATGGTCAACTCGGGCGCCCCAAGCCTTTCCCGACATTCGAGGCAGTCAAACATGCCAATTCTGAGCAACCTGAGCTCAGGCGCCCGAGATAGACTCGGGTGCCTCAAAGCCTGTCACGGGCGCCCTGGTGACCTTACGGGCGCCCGGAAAGACCTTTATAAGGCTATGCTCACAGCTTCCTTCTCCACACTTCCAACAACTTCCTCTCATCCTCTCCTCACTCCTAAGGTGCCCTAAAGCTGCTCAATCTTCTCTATTTTCATAATGCCGCCCCGGTATTACTTAACTATGCCTTTGCATTTGATTTTACAATTTAATTTCAGTCAATAATGTTAGCTTTTCTATTTACTTAGTAAGCGCCGAGTTACCCAGACCGACCCTGAGGCCGAGCCCAGTCCGGACTCTAGATTTCCGACCTTAGCTTTATTTAATAAGTTCACACACACAATGTATAAACCTATTAAGACCAACTACTTAAATAGAAGCTTCTTTACCCAATCTTGCCCATTAGCAATAGATGTTATAAACTTCTACCAGTTAGACCAGCTAGTGTATTGCACCAGTCCTATCAACATGACCCTGTGTGTAGAATTTTACAATAATTTGGTCACAATTGATGACTTATGCTACTCTACCACTGTCCAGACCATTCCACTCACCATCACGCCTACCCTTTTTAACCGTTTTCTTGGACTATGACCCTCTCAGTCCACATTCTGCTGCTATCCTGCGACGGATCTTCCCTTTACTCCTCCGTATTCACACATCACCCTTGATACCCTCTACTCTTACTTTTTCGGAGATGAGAGGGACCCGACGGTACAGAGATTTCAGTCCGTCGATTTGCCCATTCAGGACTACGCACTTTACAGAGACCTGATCCACTGCATTCTTCCTTTGACCTCTCAAGATGTAGCGGCTATGCACCCTTCCACACCTTCCTACTATATGCGATGATCCACCATCTGGACATAGACATTGGTCTACACATGTTCCAGACGATCATCTATGCTTCCAGTGTATCCACCCATTCCAGAGTACGGACACCCTACTGTCACATTCTTACTTCCCTCCTTCATCACCATGGTCGCAACATCTATGCTGGAGAGGTCATCACAATGACTGAATTTGACGAGATAGGGTATAGAAATTTTTCATTAGCGGCCATAGATATCTCGGCCACCGGGGTTATGTCGTAGAGACAATGAGGTGCTCAACACCGGATCGACTTGGACAACGAGGTGGACGTTGACGTAGCTGATCTCACCGCCGAGATCGAGGAGCAGCTGTGAGAGTCTCCATCACCACCGCCTCCTCAGACTATGGACTAGCGACTTGCACAGATAGAGATGGAGGTCCACAGTCTCTGAGAGGAGATGGAGGCGCATCACGTCGAGCACATGGACGCACTTCAAGCCCGACATGATGCAGACTAGGCCCGACACGATGAGATGATGTCGCTGTTTCGGTCATGGCAGCCCAACCCATTTTGGCCTCCTAACCCATCTTTTTAGACCTGAGTTATATTTCTGATGATCTGACTTTCCCTACTTTGTAGGGCTGACTTGTTGACTTACATTATGCACTTGACTTGGTTACTTCTATGCACTTGATTGATTTATCTTCTTCATATTTGACTTATATTTTAGGGTTGTGCTTAGTAGAATAGGACTATTATCATTTGTGTTCTCAAAATATTTTCAAAACTGGTATTTTATATCTTTCAAAAAATCAAATTTTAAAATCTTTTCCGACTTAGATTTTTTTTGAAAAAAATTACCCCCTTTAAAACTAGGGTTTTCTACGCAATGGACTTAGCCTAGGCTTTAACCCTAGAATTGCATGTTCCTATAGATCTAGAAGCCAGCATCTCACAAGCACATTAGGACACTTTGATTGATAACTTAGATTGGGTTGAGATGCTTAGGTCTATGCCTTGACTCAAGAGGCTTTAAGTCAGTGCATCTAGAGAAGTTGGGGCAATAAATACATTTGAACAACAATCAAGCTAAGTGTTCAAGCTTAGAAAATCTAACTTGATCAGATCACATAACTTGACTAATCCTAGTGAAAGCTGTTGTTATATAACAGTTAGTAAGTAGCTAACTGAGTTAGACAGGACCCGAAAGAGTTCAATTTAATTAGTTTGATACTTTTTGTTGCTTGGACTCACTCGAATTGGTTCAATATGTGTTTAGAATTTTTTTTTATAAATTGGTTCTAATTTGCAATTGTTTTCTTTACCAGTTTTTTTGTATATATGACAATGGGGGAGAGAAAAAAAAAGAAAAAAGGGAAATTTTTTAAAAAGTAAAGTTAAATGCATTAAATTATTAAGAATTAATTAGAGTTTAAATTATTAAAAATTAATTATTATTTAAATTATTAAGAATTAATTATTATTTAAATTATTAAGAATTAATTAGAGTTTAAATTATTAAAAATTAATTATTGTTTAAATTATTAAGAATTAATTATTGTTTAAATTATTAAGAATTAATTATTGTTTAAATTATTAAATATTAAAAGTTTGATTAAAAAAATATTTTGATTTAAATTTAAAGTTTAATTATGATTAAAGTTTTTAAGATTTGAATAATAATTTTGGGTCTAATTTCATCATCTCCATTAATTCAAAAAACTTTGATTCATATATTATCTCTTTTGTTTTTAGGTTTTAAATTTTACTTAATACTTCTGTTTTATTCGAATTCTTGTTAACCTTGTTAATTATAGCTTCAATTTTAATAAATTCCTCTTCATCTTCAAAATCATATTCTTCTTCATCTTCGGGGTTAAATTCAGAATTAATAAAAGTTGTATTATTATCTTCAAAATAAGTAGAATAATTTGCAAGGTTACTAATTAAGGTTGTAGTATTATATTCAAAATCAGTAGAATTAACTAAGGGTTGAATATTATCTTCAGAGTTATCTTCAGTATAATGATCAACATTATCTTGAGAAATATTAGTATTATCAACACTAATTTTATCAGAATTATCAGAAAGATTATTAATTACAATTTCGTCATTATCCTTAGAATTATCAGAAATATTATCGTTAGAAATATTAGAATTATCAGTAATAACATTAATTAACATTTCATTGCTATCCTTAGAGTTATCAGATTCATCAGGAAGTTTATCAGATAAATTATTATAATTAATTTTAATAATTGTCGTATTAATATTATGGATTAAGGAATTAATATTTGATATTCTAATATTGTCAATATTTGTTAATTTGTCATGTAATACATTAAGTTGGTTAGGCAACAAATCTAATTTATCAAAAAAATTAACAGTGTTATCTAAATTATCATAATGATATAACAGTGCAGGAATTTATAGACTATTGCGAAAATTAATCTTTTTTACCTCCTTTATCGTAGTCACATTTCTCGGTGTTGAGGATCGAGCCTTTTTCCAGTCTGGGCACTGGTTCTTGTAATGTCCCAGCTTTTGGCATTTGAAGTACCGGATGTGACTCTTGTCCCTCCGAACTCCTGGCGCTGGTATCTCCGTTGCCGCCGGTGGTGACGAATGACTCTTACGAGTAGGACACTGGTTTTTATAGTGTCCTCTCTCCCTGCACTTAAAACATATTATGTGAAATTTAAAAATTGACATAATTGAAAATTATACTAGTATTCACCCCTGCTCCCTCTCAATTCCTGGCGTTGTTGCTCCTTCGGCTGTTAGTTCAGTGAAGAGCATCCCGCTCTGATACCACTTGTAGGATCGGTGCCGGTCGATAGAGGGTTGGGGGGGGGAGGGGGTGAATATCGACTCAAAATTGTCTCAGAAAACTTTGTCGTTTGTCTTTCTATCAGGGTTAGTACGCAGCGGAAATAATAATAAAGAAAAACAACAGACAGCATGTAACGACCCTCTCTTCTTAACCTTAACCTTAGAGGGAGGTCACAATTTCTTCTTCTCTTTTCTCTTTTTTTTTCTTTTCTTTCACATGGCTCCCAATCAACTGATGCTAGATGCAGTCGACTGGTGCCAGTCGACTCCTAGGCCAAATCACTCTCCCAATCTTTCTGTTCAAAACTTGCCCTGGACCAGTCGACTGGTGGAACTACCAGTCGACTGGTGCAGTCAACTCCACCTAGTTTTTCACTCGATCAATCTTTCTGTTCCCTCGAAGTTACTGAGGACAGTCGACTGCTACCTTGAGCAGTCGACTGATACTTCTAGAATTTCTATTCCAGACTTAGAAACATTTGAATACACTCCTACTTACTTCAATTATAGTTAGAACTCATATGGTGCTAGTTCATGAACCATCCATAGCAATTCAACTTATAATCTTTGTGGAAATAACAAACTTATACTGTTTGCGGAAATAACAAAATTAACACTAAGCAAGTCTCATCCCAAGTTCTCACTCCACGATTCCGCCGCCACTGACATCGATCATCCTTCCGTTAGCTTCTTGACTTACATCCTTTCTTTACCTTTATCTACAGTAAAAGGATGTAAACTATAAGCAAAATTGCTTAGTAAATAGATCCTACTCTGACAAATCATCCTTCCGTTCTTGCTTCTTTGCTTGTTTGGCTTTGACCTTGGGCGCCCGGGACCTCCCGGGCGCCTAGCCCAGCTTCTTACCCCCTTCCTTTGGGGCATTCTGAGCTGCAGACACACACTCCTTCGGTCCTGCAACATAGGTTAGTTCCAAAACAACCAAAGCAAGAATATTAGTCAATATTTACAGCCGTAGCTGTCTTGGTTCTGACTTCGGGTCTCCCAAATGGAACCCTAGGTCGAACCGACGCCTACTGTTCCCTCGACGGGGAATGCATCCTCACCTACTCCTCTCAGGAGAATTTACATTTTTGCCAACCGACTCCTCCAGTTGGACCTTTGCCCAACTTTACTCACCAGGCCTTCGTGCCCAGTCTGCGACCAGGACTTAGTGCCCAATTCCTCGGACCAGGTCTTCGGTGCCCAGCCCTCGGCCAGGACTTAGTGCCCAATTCCTCGAACCAGGTCTTCGGTGCCTAGCCCTCGGCCAGGTCTTAGTGCCCAGTCCACGACCAGGATTTATTGCCCAACCTTATGTCAGGACTTAGTTGCCCAGCTCACAGCTAGGACTTATTGTCTAATTCTTAGAACCAGGACTTCGTGCCTAGTGTTCCTAGGACTTTTCCTGCACACTTGAGTAACATCATTAGAGCAACAATAATACTTAACTTTGAACCCTTTGCCAATATCAAAACTGTAACGCCCGCCCTTATATCTACCCTAAAGGCGGGGTTACGGGTCCATACATTCATATCATTTATCATGTTAAGCATGTATATCTAGTAGGAACAATTACAATGCAAGAAGAGTAGTAAGCATGCTTGTCGAGGACTAATTTACCAAGCAAGGTTTCGGATATCAACATGCATTTACGACATAATAGGAAGATCATTTAACTTCGTAATTTACTGATCTAAACATGGTTTGAGCAAGATAGAGCATGGCATGATCTAAAGCATAACCTACTGCAAGTGATCCAATTAAACAGCTAAGCATAACATTGAAGGAGAGGAAAACAAGGCATTAGCCAAGGGGCATGGGTCCCGGCACCTATGGGCAGCCGGCCCTCCTCTCAACCCAAACCTCATTTCAAGCATCAATAAATACACTATAGCATGGAATCTCAAGTAGGAATGTAGGATGAGTTATCTAGCCTTAGACACATGCATAAGAAGCATTCATAAGCAACAGGAAATAGGAACTCTATAGCATTTCACTTAGCATGCATATAACAAAAATTAGACATCTAATGATAGTGTCTTCCTCTATATAAAGTTCACATGTATCAGTTAAATTCTAAACTCAACCAAGCATAGAGTTATCTAACATGACATAGGTTCCATATCTCTAACTTGACCAACAGTAGAGTAGTTATAGTCATCACACAATCAGAGTATAGTAATACAACTTGTAATCCTTTAGTGGAAGCAATTTAGATTCTAGACAAAATGGTAGATAAGAATCCTTCTTTCTTTCCCGAACCATCACCACACACATCTTTTAGCTTTCCCTCTGCCTCTTCCTTTAGTTCAAGTATTTCTTACCGCTATCTGCAGCATAAGAAAAACAACATGAAACTAGTAAGCAAAACATGCTTAGTAAGAATCCGGGCTTACTCGCAAAAATCCATATCGATACATCATATCATGTACACAGTAATCAAGATAGAATTATAAGCATCATAAGCATCACATCAAATATTTCTAAGTGTTTTACAGAACAAGATCATCACATAATGAGAAAATGCTTTTCAAAAGGTTCCATAAAGGTAAGTACTTAAAAATATAGTATCATCTAGGGCCCAGTTGTAGTATCACATCAAGCGCGTTCCCTAATGAGTTGGGGTAGCGAGCCACCAAATCCAATTAGGGCAGGACCCTTCCGTCCTACCAATGCCATGACCTTCAGTTAACATGTACATTGAATTTTGTTTAACGACCCCCTTCCGAGTCGGGTACACAACTTTCAAAGTAAAGTATCTTAACATGTAATTACATATATATGTATATGCTTAAAGGTACTCCCAATACCATCTTAAAGGGACACACCACTCATCAAGGGTGCTCATGATCCCCTAGGGACACACCACACATTTAGGGGTGCTCTTGATCCCAATTTCCATAGAGTATCCTTTTTCAAGCATATTATCAAACACATCATGTTCATGTCATAAGGGTGCCCCATGGGCTATAAGGCATGCTTTTATACCTAACAAGATGGATCACATAAATTATACACACATCATATAAGTGGTAGCATGCTTCATGGTTTCATTAAGTACTTCCCAACCCTAGAACCATGGTTGGCCGAAAGTCAAGGGTAGGGGATTCTTTTGGTTTTTCAATCAAGCATTCATTCATGCATTTCTACAAACACCTCAAGTGCACTTCATGTTAACAATTAAAACATGGTTTATACCTCAAAGTGGGGTTAGCTTTCACTAACCCTAAATTACAAGGGGTGGCCGAAACTTGTAGGATGGCTAGGCTAGGTTTTTGACATCCCAAATTTTCACACAAACATTTACACAACACTTTATCTACACTACTAATCATGGGAACATAATAGGATAGCAAGCAACCCAAAAGCCCTAGCCTTTCTCCTCTTGGCCGAAAGTTGTAGGGTGGCTAACCCTACTTTTTGTTATCACAACATGATGGAAAGTCATCATACATATGTACCCTAAGTTCCTAGGGGTCTCCTCATGCAACAAGAATTAACCAAGACCCAAAGCTTGGTGGTGGCCGAATGGTTACAAGGGAAGAAGGTTCCCTTTTTCAAAAACAACAACAAGAAGAACATACAAATCAAACAATAGCGATTACACTGCAGGCGAGAGGACACTTACATCCTTGCGCTGGAATTTCACCTTCTCTTTAAACCGTAGGGTACCCTAGACTTGAAGGGCACGTGAAAATCTTTTTTGCTAGAACTTCTCTAAACTCTTTGGCCCTAATAGAGGGCAAGATCTTGGAGGGTCTTCTTCCTTCCAAATTCCCTAGGGTTAGAACCCTAGGGTGTGTTTTTCGAAATTGCAAGGAGAGGGGAAGAGGGGTTTCGGTGGGAGTGAGTGAGGAAGAAGAAGAGGAAGTTACTCTAACTTCTCATTCCCTTATTTATACTTTTCTCATGAAGAGACATGTCTCTTCGCTTCCCTCGATTCAACAAGAATGTTTCTTATTCTCTCTACAAGAAACATTGCTTGGTTCATTGGTTATGACATGGTGAGTGCAACTAGGAGGTTCAAGGTTCAATCCATGCTTCCTCCTTTCTACCTCTTCTTTTTATCACAATTTGCACTAATCCATATCAAAGCCCATTAAGCCAAATTCATCATGATATTTCCTAATAATTTTTCCTGAATTCATAACATTATTTACATAATATTTTTATAATAATTTTCCATGAATTGAAAATATTATTCACATAATATTTCATAATGAATTCACAATATTACTCATGGTGAAATTTTGGGGTGTTACAATCCTACACATCTTATAAAAAGTTCGTCCCAAACTTTAAACAATTCCCAGGTACTCAAATCGTAAAATTTTGGGGTGTTACAAAAACAAGGTTCGATATAGCGCTTCCGGCACCAACAAAACATGCTCATGATTAAAAGAATGCTTGCTTTAAAAACATATGTAACTGGAAATGCCATACTTAACATGAATATGCTGAATATGCTCATGAATACATTTGTAACAAATGCTTGCATTTAAAAACCTTGCTTGAAATGAAAAATGCTTAACATGCTTGAAACCAATGCTTGCATTTGAAAACTTGAAAACTTGTATACTCGTATACTTTAAAATAAATAAACATCCTGCTTTTGGGCTCGGCATAGTACCAATGCGCGCATCCCTAAAAGGTTTCAAGGTAGCTAGCCACCAAACCCTAATAGAACGTCTTACTTACTAGGCTTGCCTAGATCTCTTGTGGGCCTCGACCCGGTACATGCCACTTAAACAAAGTAACATACTTAAATCCGGTAATGCTTGTACTTAAAATGCTTAAACTTATCACATATCTTGCACATAGAAAGTAATGTTCCCAAAACTCATTTCGGGACATCTCAAGACCTTTGTCTTGTACTTTCATCAATGCACTTTGAGTGCTTTAGTCCCAGAACTCATTCTAGGGCTTAGTAAGTCCTCGGTCTTACTCTGTATTTTCATCGAGCACCTTGCGTGCCTAATCCCAAAACTCGTTTTGGGACAAATCAAGACCTTGGTCTTGTTATACTCAAATCACACACACAAAAGGCTTAGAAATAAAGTTCCACAACAATTAAAAACATTTGAGAACTACTTTTACTACAGGTGAGTGATCTACTTACTTGGTGTTTACTAAACTGACTAGTACCGAGCATTAGATCTAATGTGGAACTATCTTCGGGATCTAACCCATCGTCCACGTCCTTCGCATGGTTGCCGGAACTTAGGCACAAGTGTATAAGGAGAAACCCTAGTTTCTTTCTCATGAGGAAGAAGAAGAAGTGAGGAAACCTTTTGTTTCCTCCTCTTTCTACTCCTTTATATACTAAGTGGAAGTTGAAGCAACTTCTTTGAATGAGTGCTTAGGTGCTTACTTGCACATATCTTAAATTGTTGCCATATCCTAATATGATGCTTTACCACCACCTAATGGAAACTTAAACAATCCCTAAACTAAGGGGCCTTGGTTCGAGACTCAGCTTCGACTCCTTTTTACTCCACAAAAGAAATTTTTATTTTTTTTTATTTTGAAAAATTCTAAAAAATTTTCGGGCGTTACAATCCTCCCTACCTTATAAAAGTTCGTCCTCAAACTTAGAATAGCTCTAGATGCTTTTGCCTCATGCTATCTTCGGTTTCCCAAGTTGCCTCTTCGTACTTCTGGTTTAGCCATAGAACCTTTACTAGGGGTACCTCTTTGTTCCTCAGTTTCTTGATTGCCCGATCTATTATCTGCATAGGTTGACTTTCATAACTAAGATCTTTTTGAACTTGTACCGTCTGTGGCTCAATCACATGGTTGGCATCAGGGATATGTTTCTTCAGCATTGAGACATGGAACACATTGTGAATAGCTGACATCTCTAGAGGTAGCTCTAACTCGTAAGCTACTTTGCCGACTCTTTTCGTTACTAGGTAGGGTCCTATGTAACGTGGTCTTAGCTTGCCCTTTTGCCGAATCTCATTACGCCTTTCATGGGAGCTACTTTGAGAAAAACTATATCCCCAACCTCGAACTCCAGCGGTCTACGCCGCACATCGGCATAACTTTTCTGCCTACTCTAAGCAGTTTCTATTCTTTGGCGGATGCTCTTTATAGCTTCTGTGGTATCCTCAATAAGATTAGTCTGATACCCCATTTCTTTCTTCTCACTACTTTCGTACCAACAGATAGGAGATCTGCACAATCTACCATAAAGAGCTTCATAAGGCACTATACCAATAGTAGCTTGGTAACTGTTATTGTAGGCGAACTCAGCTAAACTCAAACACTTACACCAACTGCCTTTGAAATCTAATGCACAAGCTCTGAGCATATCTTCTAAAACTTGATTTACTCTTTCTGTCTACCCATCAGTCTGAGGATCGAAAGCTGTGCTAAACTTCAATTTGATGCCAAGTGCTGTCTGTAGACACTCCCAAAAGTGCGAAGTGAAATGACCATCTCTATTAGAGATAATGGTCTTCGGAACTTCGTGCAGTCGGATCACTTCCTGTACATATAACTAGGCTAGTCTTTCTATTGAATAAGACACATTGATTGCCAAGAAGTGTGCAGACTTGGTCAATCTATCTACAATTACCCAGATAGCATCATAGCCATTTGTTGTCATTGGTAGACCAACAATGAAGTCCATGGCTATATCTTCTCATTTCCACTCGGGAATCTGTATGGGCTATAGGACTCCTCCTAGCCTCTGGTGTTTTGCATTAACTCTTTGACATGTCAGGCAGGTACTGACATATTTAGCTATATCTCTTTTCATTCCAGACCACCAAAATCTTCTTTTCAAATCCTGGTACATTTTGGTAGAACCAAGGTGCATAGAGTAGGGAGTTCTATGGGCTTCTTTTAGAATTTTCGTTCTCAGCTCTTCATTGTTGGGGACACATAGACGGTCACCATAATAGAGTATCTCACTATCAGATTCTCAAAATTCTTTACTTTCTCTTTCTTGCATCTCTTACTTGATCTCTTGCTTGATCTTTTGAATATCAAAATCTTGATCTTGCTTTTTCTGTATTTCCTCAAGAAGAGTTGACTCTAGTGTCAATACTGAGAGTTGCCCATATATGATTCAACTCCATAATCTACTATCTCTTTCTGCAGTGGTGGTGACAGTGATGACAAGGACATCAAGGTTGCGTAAGTTTTTCTACTTAATGCATCAGCCACTTTATTCGCTTTACTAGGGTGGTAGAGGATTTCACAGTCAAAATCTTTGACTAACTCCAGCCACCTTCGCTGTCTCATATTTAGGTCCTTCTGAGTATAAAAAATATCTCAAACTTTGGTGATCTGTGTAAACCCTGCACTAGACTCCGTTTAGATAATGTCTCCACATTTTAAGAGCGAAGACTATTGTTGCTAACTCAAGATCATGAGGAGGGTAGTTCTTTTCATAATCTTTGAGTTGCCTGGAGGCATAAGCAATGACCTTGCCTTCTTGCATGAGTACAACTCCAAGTCCTAGCTCTTATGCATCACTGTATATATCGAAGCATCTGTCACTTTCTGGAACTGTAAGAATAGGAGCACTTGTCAATCTTTTTTTTAACTCAATAAAACTCTGCTCCACCAGTAGCGCCTACTCTACCAGTTCACCCAGCTCCACCCATGGCTTTGGTTCCGGGATTTCCCATGATTCCTACTGTAGCACCCGCTCTGGTATCTGCTACAACTCCACTGGTGGATCCTATCGTTTATGTGGACTAGGCTAGGGTTAGAGCACGGATACCAACATTGGCGAAGTCGGTGAAAGGATGATTCACACTATTCCATGGAGGACCTGACCCTTGGGTTGCTCATTCTTGGATCGAAACCTTGGAGGGTACGTTTTACTACATGGCCTATTTAGAGTGGGAGAAGGCAGAATTGGTTGCCTACCATTTGCGTGATGAGGTGACTACTTGGTGGGTCATGCAACGCACGGTCATTGGTGAGCAGCACATCACCTGGACAACTTTCCGTGAGGCATTCGAGAGTTAGTACTTCCCCGTTGCGTATCAGATGGCTCGGCGTCAGAAATTTTTGAGTCTCCAACAACGAAAGTGCACGGTCATGGAATATAATTCGGAGTTTAGCCATCTAGCTGATTACTACCCCCAGTTGGTAGCATAGGATAGAGAGAGGATGCTTTAGTTCATCTAGGGATTAGCCGGTTATATTCGGATTCAGATAGCCGGATTTGGTACGAGCTCCTATCGTGAGGCATTAGACAGAGCACTCCTGATTGAGATGGCCCAGAAACAAGTGTACTAGGAGCAACTGTATGCAGGACAAAAGAGGACCAGTAGGGACCATGATGTGCAGGGAAATTTTGGGGCAGCTCCTCGACCTCCCAAGGATGGGCGTTCATCAGCAGGACCTTCCAGATCATCACAGTAGAATCAGTGGAGTGAGGGTACTATGTTTCATTGTTTTCAGTGTGGAGCCAGGGATCGTGGTACTTCAGAATGTCCCATTGGCCAGAATGTGTGCTACTCCTGTAAACTCCCTGGGCATCAGAGCGGGGAGTGTGATCAGAGGGAGATGCCTCCATCTGCAGAGGCGACCACTCAGAGGGGTCACCCTAGACCGTCGAGGTCATTGAGAGGAGGTCAGCGAACTCAGATTTGTTCAGAGCAGAAGCAGATAGCTTCCCCACCGGTACATATTTGTTGTATGCATGGCTTTCAGCAGGCCCCCACTTTGGTAGCACCCCAGTATTCTACAACAGGCAGTTATTGTCAGACGCATCTGACGTATCAGCCCCTGCAGTCATCCACGACCTATTCGGTACACCAGCCGCAACAGTTTATTGTATCCTCTATGTTTTTATCCCAGCCAGTTCTGAGGTTGCCACCACCGGGTACCGAGACAGGACGAGTATACGCGGCTACCCGCGAGGAGGCACCACAGATCGAGGGATAAGCCTTTTGCGGTATGATGTTTGTTATGCATCTTTCAGCTCAAATAGTGATAAATATTGCTAGTCCTCCTTATTGCTTGGCACGGATACACTAGGATGGGATCTAGAGGGTATCTACGATTAGATCATGGGATCTAGAAGTGTACCTATCGGCTGGCGAGGTACTGGTGGTCAAACAGAGATAATGGTGTCTACTGGATTCTATGTGCTGCTACTTTACTCAGGAAACGTATGATTAGTTTCCGTCCAGTAGTTACATGGTATAGGGCTTGTTAGTATATACCTTGTGTAATAGCGAAATTTGGGGACCAAATTTTTATTAGTGGGGAGAGAATGTTAGATTTGGCTAAATTAAATACGGATCAGAAAATTTTGAGAAGTCATATAGAACTTTTATGTGATCTGTTTAGGGGTCCCAAGTTATTAGTGGAAATAAAACCCTAGTTGGAGGGCTCATTTACTTAAATTCTAAAGTTTTGGGAGAGAGTTTGAGAAGGAACCAAAACTTGAAGGACTAAAATGATAAAGGGGGCGGATTGGAATTAACCGAAGGTTAGGGGTTAGTTGCAAAAAATCCCACCCTTAAATCTTTGCCTTCTCTTTGCGGCTAACCCTCTCCTCACGATCGAAGTAACCGAGCGCCCGATCCCTTCCTCATCTATTCTTCTTCCGTTCCTTCGCGAACCCTAGCCGCAACCAATCTCTCCTCTACCTCACTTCTTCGCTCGTAGCCCAGAGGAAGCCTGAACCTTCCTCCTCTCTCGGTGTCACGAACCCTAGCCCGCAATCGACACTTATGGACGGGAGGCACTCTGACGAGGCCCTAGCTTCCGTCGACTGTGGTGAGAGTCATCGATGCCCTGTTCAGAGTTGAGCGTTGTTTCCCCATCGCATCTGTTTTGGACAGCAGATCTCAGGTAAGCTTTTGTCTTGTTCAGTGTTGCTTGGGATTGAATTGATGATGGAGATTAGTTGGATTAGTGGGGTTTTTATTCGGATTTGGGTTCCCTTGTAGCAACTCTTTGTTTTGGAATCAGGTTCTGATGGATTTTAGAGATGATTTGGCTTTAATCAGATCCCTATTAACATTCTATATAGATTCTATTTTCTTGGTCTTGATCTTTGAGTGGAATTTGTTCTCACAATTTGGGTGGGATTGCCTTGGTTTGGCTTTTGATTTTAGCTCCTATGCATGCCTTGTTCTTGGATTAATTTTTGTATGGGTTTGGGTTTGAACTCTACCGTGAGCGTGGAACATGATTTGGTTTCATTGGGTTGAAGTCTCCTGCCGTAGGTTGAGAATATGGTAATAGATTAATGTCTTTCTTCCTTCCTGTGGTCTCTGATTTGGCTAGAAAAGGGGGAATGGGTTGATCCCTGTTTGTTTTGTGCTTAACCTATGATTTATGATAGATGGGATATTGGTTGTGTTGATGTTGTAAGATTGGGTTTGATTAGCGTAAATTAGGTTGGTTGTACTATTTAGTCCAATTTGAAGCAATAGGTAAGTTCTGTGAATTTGAAATTGATGGTTGAATGGATGATCTGTGTTGGATTGTTAATAATGGGTTTTTGTTCTTGATCTGTAGGTTGATGGCAATGTAGTGTATTGGATCCTATTGTTGGGTAAATGTTTAACTTATGTTGATAGGTTGTTTTGATTTGAAAATGTGTTTCATTGGATCGAAATAGTAAGGTGTTTGCTACTTAGGGTTTGTTTAAAACCTAGGTATAATTGAGAGGTTATCAATCAAATAGAGATTAATCATTAATTAAGAGTTAAGTAACGAATGTTATGAATTAGGACGATCCTAATTAATTAAGGGAGTTAGTTTAGCTAAGAATCATGTGTATTGTAGCTAAACTTATGTCATTTAATACAGGGCACTAATTTGTTGTTGATTATTGGACGGGAGGTTCTTATTCAATATAGACTCCTACTTTGAGGTGGGTATCCCAGACTTATCTTTTTAGATACTGTCTTATTATTATGCATAGTTTGTTATAGATAATAGTAAGTTTATACGCTATACCTGCCTTTGTGTATTATGATCAGATATCTGTTGCTTAGATGACTCCTGTTTAGTTCCATACAGTCTTGATATTTTTCATGCGTCCATATATGCTTAGATAAGGTGGTAGGTCACTTTGTATCTGCAGTTGGATTGATTTTTAGATATACCTTGCATGGATACCTAGAGTAGAATTTGTTAGGTCTGGATACATGTGTGAGACCTATACTTTTCCCACCGATGGGTGGTTGAGAACCTGGTTATTGAGGAGGGAGTTATTGGCATACACTACCCTCAAGTTGCATACTGAGATATAGGCTCTGTACGATTGCATACTGGCGATCATCGACTCCCCTAGGGTTTGAGCCCGTCACGCAGTCAGGTTTCTTCTATTGATAGAGCTATTAGCGTTGTGCAATTATCATGATAGTGACCATCGGTTCCCCTGAGGTCTGAGCCCGCCCCCAGCCATGTTTGAGGTTGTATTCGCCATAGGTGCTAGGAGACATACTTGCATTAACATAGGTGTTGGGTATCATATTGCATAGCCACAGGTGCTATGCTACATATTGCATCCGCCACAGGTGCTAGGCGTCATGATTGCATAGCCACAGGTGCTGGGCTACATATTGCATTGCCACAGGTGCTGGGCATCATATTTGCATAGCCACAGGTGCTGGGCTACATACTGCATTCGCCATAGGTGCTAGGCGTCATATTTGTTGGTGCAGGCAGCACCTAAGTCAAACCTGGGTTTTGATAATGGTAAAGGGTTCAGAAGTTAAGATGCTATTGTTGTCTAATATGTTCACTAAGTGTGCAAGAAGAAGTCCTAGGTGCACTAGGCAAGAAGTCCTGGCAAAGAGCTGGGCAAAGAAGTCCTAGTCAAGGACTGGGCAAGAAGACCTGACCGGAAGTCGGGCAAAGAAGTCCTGGTCGAGAACTGGGCAAGAAGTCCTGGCAAGGGGCTGGGCACCGAAGACCTGACCGTAAGTTGGGCACGAAGACCTGGTCAGAGGGATTGGGCAAAAGTCCAATCGGAGGAGCCGGTTGGCAAAAGGTAAACTCTCCTGAGAGGAGTAGGTGAGGACGTGTTCCCCGTTGAGCGAACAGTAGGCGTCGGTTCGACCTAGAGTTCCATTTGGGAGACCCGAAGTCAGAACCAAGACAGCTACGACTGTAAATATTGACTAATATTCTTGCTTTGTATGTTTTGGAACTAACCTTGGTTGCAGGAACCGAAGGAATGTGTTGCTGCAGCCAGAACGCCCCAAAGGAAGGGGGCAGGCAACTGGGCTAGGCGCCCGGGAGGTCCCGGGCGCCCAAGGTCAAAGCCAAAATAGCAAGGAAGCAAGAACGCTTCGAAACCACACTGGGTTAGGCGCCCGGAGGTCCCGGGCACCCAAGGTCAAAGCCAAAGAGGTAATCGAGCAAATCAGCCATGAAGCCAGCGGACCAAGTCAAGCTAGGCGCCCTGGAGGTCCCGGGCACCCAGTCAGCTCCACAGGCCGAGTCGAAGGGGATAAGCGCTGACTGAGCTTCGGATTGAGTTTTCCGTAGATGAAGGCACGTGTCAGGCACCCCCGACGTCTCAGGCGCTCCCAGGAGCACTATAAAAGGGTGCTCGACCTCAAGGCTTCAGAACAACTACTTTCTAACGCTCCAAAGCTTTTCGTTCATGCGCTCCGCTCTGGCAAACTCCGACTTCGAGATTCTAGCGCCGACAAAGACCATTTGCTCCGAAGTACGATCTACATCGGTCGTCGGTAACGAAAAGTGTAGCTCTTTTCATTTACTGCAATATTCTTGTACTGAAATTTGTAAACCGTTTGCGCGATTATAGAATTGCCCAAAGTAAACGGTCAAGGACCGTGGGCCTTGGAGTAGGAGCCGACCGCGACTCCGAACCAAGTAAAATACTTGTGTTTCTGTGTGATTGTTTTGTTTCCGCTGCATATTCTCTTTTCCTTAATCCGAAAAAGTTTTAACGATATTCACCCCCCTCTATCGTTTCTCTCGATCCAACAAGTGGTATCAGAGCGGGTAGCTCAAATTTCGTGCAACCACCAATTTGGGAGTTTTTACGGATTTTACAAAATTTTTAATTCCTTTTCTTTCGAATTTTTCTCGTTAATCGAGGTTGGTGCAACACCACTCGATCGTTTTTTCTTAATTATCTTATTCCCGCACTACTATTCCAAGACCAAGTCTTGGGACAGAATTTCTCTTTCTGTTGTTATTTCAGAAATCTCAAATGGCCATGCAAGAGGGTTTCAGCACAGCCAGACCACCACTCTTCAGTGGAGAAGACTTCTCCTACTGGAAGAGTCGGATGGAAGTCCACCTGAAAACTCAGGTGGACATGTGGATCATAATCCAATATAGTTTAGAAATCCCCAAGAATTCTGAAGGAGTGGCACAACATTACACAGAATGGGACGCCACGCTGAAGAAGAAGATCGAGGTTGATGCTAAAGCGACCCAGACACTCCAATGCGGACTAACCAAAGAAGAACAGAACTAGGTGGGACCCTTCAACAGTGCAAAGGAACTCTGGAGTAAGTTGATCGAATTGCACGAAGGAACCTCTGACACTCGAATCAGCAAAAGGGACCTTCTGCTGAACAAATTGTACACCATCAAAATGAACGAAGGTGAGTCAGCAGCCCAGCTCCACGCCAGGATCCAGGAGCTGATGAACGGTCTACACACAATCGGTCACAAGGTAGAAAACCGTGACCTTATCAGGTATACCCTTAACGCCTTCCCGAGAAATACTTTGTGGGCATCTATGGTAGATGCGTACAATGTTTCTAGGGACCTTTCTAAAATTAAATTAGACGAATTATTTTCAGAACTTGAATTATATGAGCAGACTAACTGCACCTTAGCCGAGAAAGGTATTGCCTTTTTTGCAGGAAAACAGGAAAGGTGGCCAAGAAGAAGCCTCAACCTGCACCCGAGTCTGACTCAGACTCAGACTCAGAACACAGCGAAGGGGATCGACCCAAGCTGGTTCAGCTAGCCCGGGACTACTATAAGGAGTTGAAGCATCAGACCAACAGAAGAAAAACCAGCCGAAAGAAAGAAGATCCAGCTGAACCATCAACATCTAAAACCAAATCAAACGTAACATGCTACGAATGCAACAAGAAAGGACACTACAAATCGGAGTGCCCTAATCTGAAAGAAGTCAAGAAGACAAGAAGGAAGAAGGCCCTTCAAGCCACGTGGGACGAGTCTTCCTCCGAAGAAGAAGAAGAGGCCCCACAATCGAACTTGCTCGCCTTGACTGCTTCGGAAGAAATCGACACCGGATCAGAATCGGAGCCGGACGACGGAAAGCTCACAATTTTGGAGGACGACAAAATCACTGTAAGTGGATACTCTAAAGTTGAATTAGCAGAGTTAATTGCTTACCTATCTAGTAACTTGACGAAAGCCAAAATCCGAGTCGAGTCCCTCTGACAGGAAGTAAAACTCCTGAGAGAGGGAGCTGAATCTAGATCTTTGACTGAGAAGGTTCAAGAAGGAACCTCTACTCAAGTTGAAAAGCTTGAGAAAGAGAACTCCTCCTTGAAAACTCAAGTCAAGGATCTTAGAGCAGCTTTAGAACGATTCACTTCGGGTTCCAAGGGTCTTGACATGATCTTTGGAAAACAGAAGTCCGTTCTAAATTGATCCGGGTTAGGGTATCGAACCAAGGCTAGACAAAGGTTATACTATGCTGTATTGAACCAATCTAGGCCCAAAGTTCAGGCATGGGTACCCAAACTTTGCTTGAACAACCAAGCTGGACCAAACCAGTATTGGATCCCCAAGGACAAGATTCATATCTTACCTAATCATTACCATGGCTTTAGTCCGGGGGAGCCAACTTAAAAACAATCTTTATAGTTAAATAAATTCTTCTCTTATTTTAAAATTGCATGATTGCTTGTTTATTTATTTTCTGCAAATTACCATGCTTAGACCTAGGACTGGTTAGATTAAGGACTAAAATGATTAACTGAAATTTGAACAACATAGTATTGGGTGGAGGTGAGATGATAGTACATTAGGGAAGCCATTTTGGCTGAGCTAGCCGAAACTACCGATCCAAAACCCAAACTAGTTAGACCAAAATCATTCAAGGAGTAACTTGAAGATGGATTTTCAATAAAAGGCTTTGTCAAGGAAAGGGTTGATGATCCAATAAGGCTACGGCGAAAGAAGGCCTAGTGCCTCGCCAAGACCTGGAAGCCGATTATTGAAAACCAAATTCACTTTACTATTGTCAGATTTGAATCTAACACAGATTTCAATTAATCTTAGATTCAACCATTGTTTTCAAAAATAAATTTAAAAGCATAATTAATTGGGTTTTTCAAATTAATTTAACTTTTTAAAACTAATCATGATTTTTCAAAATAAAATCTTTACTTCTATTAAACCTGTCTCACAAAAACCCATAAGGTTAACGTGATTGATAACTATATACCGGGTGAGATAGTTAGGACTCAACTTAACTCAAAATCTAGTTTCTGTAATGTTGTCAAATAAAAACATTGAATTTAGAGCTGAATTGACTTGATTGTTGGTTGGTCAATAGAGTCAAACCAGGTCAAAATAGTCAAACCTGGTCAAACAGTCAAACTGGTCAATAGTCAAACAATGGCCAGCTCGGGCGCCCCCCACTTTCTCTTCGACCAAGACAGCAAAAGCTGTCAACACTACCCAGCTAACCTGGGCGCCCGTGACCTATCGGGCGCCTAGGCCTTTATATCAATTCGAGGCAGCAAAAGCTGCCATGCATGGCAGCTGACTGCAGGCGCCCGGGTCCTCACGGGCGCCCCCAAGGACAATGTCAAAACCGAAAAAGCTGCCTTTGGCAACTTCCGCCTGAACTAGGCGCCCGAGACCTAGCGGGCGCCCGACCAACCTCTATATAAGGCCACCGAGCCTTTCCTCATTTGCCTCCCCAAAAACAAAACCTCCTCCCTAACTCTCTTCCTCCCAAGGCGCCCAAAGACCCCGCTCATGCCCTCAAACGTCCAACTTCAACCATGGCTCCCCGGTATCATTTTTATGCATTTAAAATTATTTTTGTATTTTTTTTACTCCTTAAATGCATGTTTCTTATAATTTTAGAAAACGTCGTGCTACTCGATCCAACCCCGGAACTGAGCCTAGCCCTGACCCTAGGTTTCTGACCCTAGAACTATTCAATAAGTTCGCTAGAACGACCTATAAACCTATCAAGATAGGTTTCCTAAATAGGCAGTTTTTCACTCAGTCCTGTCCATTAGCTATGGACGTTATCAATTTCTATCAGCTTGACCATCTTGTCTTCTGCACCCATCCTGTGAACACAACCCTATGTGCAGAGTTTTATAACAACCTAGTAAGACAAGATGACCTTAGCTATGTCACCATGGTACAGGGGATGCCTTTGACTGTCACACCCTCGTTGTTTAACAGATTCCTTGGACTACTACCTTCCCAGTCCACCTTCTGCTGTTATCCTCCTAGAGATCCTCCCTTTGCTCCTCCATACTCCCATATTGATCTGGACACCCTTTATTCATATTTCTATAGAAATGCCCGAAACCCATTGGTTAGATGATTTCAATCAGTAGATCTCCAGGTCTAGGACTACGCTCTTTATAGAGTTCTGGTCCGTTGCATTTATCCCTTGACCACTAGGGATGTCGCGACCATGCGACCATTCAATACCTTCTTGCTATACACCTTGATCCATCAATTAGACATAGATATTGGACTTCACATGTTCCACACCATTCTACATGCATCCAGTGTTACTACTCAGGGTTGGGTACGCACCCCTTACTGCCACATCATCACTTCTCTTCTTCATCATCATGGTTGCAATATTACCGATGGAGAGATGACCACGATGACTGAATTTGACGAAATTGGGTATAGAAAATTTTCCATAGCGGGCATAGAGGTCTCGGTTACCGGGGTTTTATAATGGAGACGCCAGAGAGCCGGAGCCCAAATCGATTCCGATGAGGAGGTAGAGGTCGACGTCGCAGATCTCGCTGCCGAGATTTGAGAGCACATAGACGAGCCCCCACCTCTGACGATCGACGAGAGACTGACACTACTTCAGACAGAGGTCCATAGCCTCCGAGAGGAAGAGGAAGCTCACTACGTCAAGTTAGTCGACGCGATTCAAGCAGGGCACGATAAGCACATGGAAGCTATTCTAGCCGATCGCCAGGCGAGAGAGGCACATCACATTGAATACATGAATGCCCTCCGAGCCGAACGTGAGGCAAATCAGGCCCGACATAACGAGATGATGTCCTTGTTCCAATCTTGGCAGCCCAGTCCATTCTTTCCTCCGGGCCCCTCCTCTTAGACTCCAGATGACTTCAGCTGCCTTATTGTACTATTGATTGATGTTTGACTGTGCTGGTCCTCGCTTCAACTAGTTGACTTCTATGTACTTATCATATCTAGTTGCTAGCTGTTTACTTGATGAGTTATCTACCTTTTACCAGTTATTAAGTTAGGGTTATGCTTGGTAGAATAGGACTGCTCTACTTATGTTTTTTTTAAATGTTTTATTTCATATCTTGTTTTATTTGAAAAATCATGTTTTATTTATTTAAAATGATTTTTCGACTTAGTTTTGTTTAAAAATTTATCTCCTTCAAAACTAGGGCTTTTTCGCAAATGGACTTAGCCTAGGCCCTAACCCTAGAATTGCATGCACCTATAGATCTAGAAGCCAACATCTCACAAGCACCTTAGGGTACTTTTGATTGATAACCTAGAATGGGTTGAGATGCTTAGGTCTATGCCTTGATTCAAGATGCTTTAAGTCAGTGCATCTGCAGTAATTGGGGCAATAAATACCAATTAAACAGTAATCAGGTTAAGTGTCAAGCTTAGAAAAATCTAACTTGATCATATCACTTAACTTGACTAACCCTAGGGAAAGCAACTGTTTATAACAGTTAGTAAGTAGCTAATTGGGTTAGACAGGACCCGAAAGAGAAAATTTGAATTGATTTGGTCCAGTTTATACTTGGAATTGGTTCAGTACAACTCCTTACTTTTATTATGGTTTAGTACAACATCTTATTTTTACTCAGTTTTATTGCTATATTTTTTTTGATATATGACAAAGGGGGAGAGATTGGAAACGAGAGAAAAGAAGGTTTTAAAAAAAATTTTATTTTAAAATTTAATTTTTTTTCAAATTAAATTTTGTTTTCAAAACCTTTATCTCCTCTTTCAAAAAGTAAAGTAATTCAAAATCAGGTTTGAAAAAATTTTCTAAGTGTTATAAAATTCAACATTGAAGACTTTTCCTAAGTATTAAAACTGCTTAAAAATTTTCTAGGTGTTAAAATTTCAAAATCAGTTTAGAAAATTTTCTAAAGTGCAAAAACTAAGTGTTTTGAAAATTATGTTAAGTAATTGCTCTCGAAATTATTTTAAGTACTTAACTCAAAAAATTTTTTCAAAAATTATTCTAATTACTTACACTACATTTTTCGGTGGAAAATTTTCTAAGTGTAAATTTCAAAATTCTCCTGAAAATTTTCCAAATGCCCAACTCAAAAAATTTGTTGAAAATGTTTCTAACTTAAAAACCTTTTCTTGAAAATTTTCTAAGTATTGAAAACCTGAAAAACTTTTTCAATTTTAGGCTTAGAAACTTTTTCAAAAACCCCACGAATTTTTTGAAAAACTCAGGGGGAGATTTCTTCCAGGGGAGGAAATTAAATTTGGTACTTTACTTATTTTTCTATATGTTTAACATAACTTTTTGAACCGGGTTGCCATAAATCAAAAAAGGGGAGATTGCTGGTGCAGGCAGCACCTAAGTCAAACTTGGGTTTTGATAATGGCAAAGGGTTCAGAAGTTAAGATGCTATTGTTGTCTAACATGTTCACTAGGTGTGCAAGAAGAAGTCCTAGGTGCACTAGGCAAGAAGTCCTGGCAAAGGGCTGGGCAAAGAAGTCCTGGTCAAGGACTGGGCAAGAAGACCTGACCGGAAGTCGGGCAAAGAAGTCCTGGTCGAGGACTGGGCAAGATGTCCTGGCAAGGGGCTGGGCACTGAAGACCTGACCGTTTGTTGGGCACGAAGACCTGGTCAGAGGGATTGGGCAAAAGTCCAACCGGAGGAGTCGGTTGGTAAAAGGTAAACTCTCCTGAGAAGAGTAGGTGAGGTCGCGTTCCCCGTTGAGGGAACAGTAGGCGTCGGTTCGACCTAGGGTTCCATTTGGGAGACCCGAAGTCAGAACCAAGACAGCTACGGCTATAAATATTGACTAATATTCTTGCTTTATATGTTTTGGAACTAACCTTGGTTGCAGGAACCGAAGGAATGTGTTGATGCAGCTCAGAACACCCCAAAGGAAGGTGGCAGGCAACTAGGCTAGGCGGCCGGGAGGTCCCGGGCGCCCAAGGTCAAAGCCAAAACAGCAAGGAAGCAAGAACGCTTCGAAACCACACTGGGTTAGGCACCCCGGAGGTCCGGGGCGTCCAAGGTCATAGCCAAAGAGGTAATCGAAGTAAATCAGCCACGAAGCCAGCGGACCATGTCAAGCAAGGCGCCCAGGAGGTCCTGGGCGCCCCAGTTAGCTCCAGAGGGTGAGTCAAAGGGGATAAGAGTTGACCGAGCTGCGGATTGAGTTTTTTACAGATGAAGGCACGTGTCAGGCGCCCCCGACGTCTCAGGCGCCCCCAGGTGCACTATAAAAGGGTGCTCGACCCCAAGGCTTCAGAACAACTACTTTCAAACACTCCAAAGCTTTTCGTTCAAGCGCACCGCTCCGACAAACTCCGACTTCGAGATTCCAGCGCCGACAACGACCCTCTGCTCCGAAGTACGATCTACATTGGGCGTCGGTAACGAAAAGTGTAGCCCTTTTCATTTACTGCAATATTCTTGTACTGAAATTTGTACCGTTTGCGCGATTATAGAATTGCCCAAAGTAAACAGTCAAGGACCGTGGGCCTTGGAGTAGGAGCCGACCGCGACTCCAAACCAAGTAAAATACTTGTGTATCTGTGTGATTGTTTTGTTTCCGCTGCATTTTCTCTTTTCCTAAATCCAAAAAAGTTTTAACGATATTCACCCCCCTCTATCGTTTCTCTCGATCCAACAATATTTGCATAGCCACCGGTGTTGGGCTACATACTGCATTCGCCACAGGTGCTTGGTATCATATTTGCATAGCCACAGGTGCTGGGCTACATATTGCATCCGCCACAGGTGCTAGGCGTCATATTTGCATAGCCACAGGTGCTGGGCTACATACATGCATTGCCACAGGTGTTAGGCATCTTATTTGCTTACCCAAGAGTGTTGGGCTTTATATGTTGTATGTCACAAGTGGTTGGCTTCTCTATGCAACCATGAGTGGTTGGCTTGTCTGTTTCCTGTTCACCCGACTACTGGTCTGGTGGTGGCTGAGGTGCATACAGAACAGATCATTGCATCGAGTGTATAGGATGCATTTGCACCATTGTTGGTGCTTGTTGTGTTTGGGTGTTATATATGTTTGACATGCACTTACAGGTGACATACACGTTTGGATTGTGCATCGTTCTTGAGACTATATAGGGGATTGATTACACCTATCCGCAGGATAGACGGACTCTAGTATGTATTCACCCTTTCTNCATGTAGATTCCCATATGAAGTCTTACAGCTAGTCACTCCAATGAACTAGTTCCCTTAACTAGCATCCATGTTTATCTCCGGACATCCCAATGTCACCAGCCAGTGAGAATCAGCTGATTAGAGAATAATCCATGCTAGTCTCAACAGAATTGATAGTGTCCGTTTTTATCAATTCATCGACTAGGGATAATTTCAATACTTCACAATTGCACATTAGAGATAATCACTAGTTGTGATCCCATCACAAATTCTCTTATGCTGTGAGTTGTATTGCGGACATTCAGTAGATGAGTTTAAGATCCCAATCAAATACACAAAACATGTATACTCAAATAGTGAATTATCATTTATTAATATAAATGTTTACAATCATAAGGCGATTGCCTTAGGACACTTCTCTCATATTACTAACAAACTCCCACTTGGCCTAATGCCAATCGCTACGGTATCCAATACCACAGGCTCTAACATGACCCTCAAACTTGCTTTGAGGCAAGGCCTTAGTTAAAGGATCCGCTATATTCCTTTCAGTGGGAACTCTCTCAATTTGTATGTCATTCCTACTTATAATCTCTCTGATCAGATGATAGCATCGAAGCACGTGTTTGGATCGCTGATGAGACCTCAGTTCCTTCGCTTGTGCAATAGCTCCATTGTTGTCGCAGTAAACCGACACTGCTTCATCAATGGTTGGAACCACACCAAGTTCTGAGACAAACTTCTTGATCCAAACTGCTTCCTTTGCTGCTTCCGAAGCTGCGATATATTCCGCTTCCGTGGTAGAATCCGCTACGGTGTCTTGTTGGAACTTTTCCAACTTACTGCGCCTCCATTCAAAGTAAATACGTATCCAGACTGCGATTTGGAGTCATCCTTATCTGTCTGAAAACTGGCATCTGTATACCTACGTATTACCATATCTCCTTCTCCATATATTAGGAACACATCCTTAGTTCTTCTTAAGTACTTAAGGATTGTCTTGACAGCCGCCCAATGATCCATCCCTGGATCAGACTGGTATCTGCTCGTGACACTCAGAGCATATGATACATCGGGCCTAGTACATAACATAGCATACATGATAGATCCTATCGCGGATGCATAAGGTATCTTATTCATGCAAATCCTCTCATCTTCTGTGCGCGGACACATAGACTTCGAAAGGTTGATCCCATGCCTGATGGGAAGGTAACCTTTCTTGGATTCCGACATGCTAAACCTTTTTAGCACTCGGTCTATATATGTAGACTGCGAAAGACCAAGCAACCATTTTGATCTATCTCTATAGATTCTAATCCCAAGGATATAGGTTGCTTCTCCCAGGTCTTTCATGGAGAAAGTTTTGGACAACCAAATTTTAACTGTCTGTAAAACTGATATATCGTTTCCTATAAGTAAGATGTCATCGACATATAATACGACTGCACTCCCACTAACCTTCTTGTACACACAAGGTTCGTCAGGATTTTGTGAGAAATCAAACTCTTTGATTGTCTCATCAAAACGGATGTTCCAGCTCCTAGATACTTGCTTCAGTTCATATATGGATCGTCGAAGCTTGCATGCTTTGGTTTTATCAACCGATGTGAAACCTTCAGGTTGTATCATGTATACATCCTCAAGCAGGTTTCCATTAAGGAAAGCTGTTTTCACATCCATTTGCCATATCTCATAATCATAATGAGCTGCTATGGCTAGGAGCATCCGAATGGATTTAAGCATAGCTACTGGCGAGTAGGTTTCGTCATAATCAATTCCTTATTTTTGACGATATCCTTTTGCCACTAATCTAGCCTTAAAGGTAACTACATTACCTTCCATGTCGGTTTTCTTCTTGAAAACCCACTTGCACCCTATGGGCTTAATCCCTTCAAGTGGGTTAACCAAGTCCCATACTTGATTTTCGTACATGGAATCCATTTCCGACTTCATGGCCTCAAGCCATTTGTCCCTTTCTAAATTTTTCAGAACATCTTCATAACTGATAGGTTCATCATCGCTTATGAGTAACACGTCGTTCGATTCACTTACGAGAAATCCGTATCTCTCTGGAATATTGCGTGTTTTATCAGACCTACGAAGAGGTGGTGTTGTTTTAGGTTCAACTGATAGCTCATCATTATGAGGTATTGGTTGTGGGTCTAGACTAGGTGTCTCTGTGATGTCTATTGGAGTTTCTTGAACTTCATCAAGTTCAATGCCACTCTCACTATTTTCTTGTAAAAGAAACTCTTTCTCCAGAAATACAGCATGCCTTGAAATAAACACCTTTTGTTCCAAGGGATGATAGAATTGGTAACCCTTTGTTTCTTTAGGATATCCAATAAATAGACATTTATTAGACTTAGCATCCAATTTATCTGATACAGTCCGCTTCACATAAGCGGGACAACCCCATATCTTAAGGTGAGTTAAGTGGGGTTTCTTACTATTCCATGTCTCATATAGAGTAGTAGAGACTACCTTGGTCGGGACTCTGTTTAGCAAGTAAACAGCTGTCTTAAGTGCATAGCCCCAAAAGGATTTTGGAAGAGTTGCATGATTCATCATCGACCTAACCATGTCCATCAAGGTTCGGTTGCGCCTCTCAGATACACCATTATGCTATGGTGTATACGGCGGAGTCCATTGGGACAATATCCCATTGTCCCTAAGATAATCTTGAAACTCTTGACTTAAGTATTCACCACCCCGATCGGATCGAAGTATTTTAATACTTTTGTCAAGTTGTTTCTCTACTTCATTTCTGAACTCTTTGAATTTCTCAAAAGCTTCAGATTTGTGTTTCATCAAGAACACATACCCGAATCGTGAGTGATCATCGATAAAGGTGATGAAGTAGCTATAGCCTCCTTGTGCTAGAGTTGACATTGGTCCACATACATTGGTACGTATTACACCAAGCAATTCTCCCACTGGATTACCTTTTCCGGAAAAGGGTAATTTGGTCATCTTGCCTCTTAAGCATGATTCGCATGTATCAAATGAACCGGGTTCAAATGATTCCAAAATTCCACATCGATGTAATTCGGTCATGCGTTTCTTACATATATGGCCAAGACGACAGTGCCATGTGTAGGAGTCTATTCGATTATCTATTCGAGCACGGTTTGTTGCTAACTTCGATATTGAAAACGTCACTGGATAAATCTAACGTGTAGATGCCATTGCACAAAGTTCCATTCCCATAAAGAACGCCATTTAAAGTTATGTAACAACAATTGTTACTAAAAGTTAAATGATAACCTTTTTCATTCAAACATGAAATAGATACAATATTCTTTATTAACGAAGGAACGAAATAACAATTATCCAATTCTAAGACACGTCCAGTGGGGAGCTTTAGCAAATATGTTCCGATGGCAACACAGCAATCTTTGCTCCATTCCCAACTCGCAAATCTGCTTCTCCTTTGACGAGTCTTCTTCTATTCCTTAGCCCCTGTATGTCATTACATATATGTGAGCTACACCCAGTATCAAGTACCTAGGTATTTGAGGAAATAGAGTGACATTCAATAACGAAGATACCTGAAGAGGATGGAGCATCGGATGCCTTCTTCTTCAAGGACTCAAGATAAACCTTGCAGTTTCTTCGCCAGTGACCCTCCTTGCCACAATGATGGCAAGTTCCTTTTGGTTTCTTTTCAGTCTTATTGGCCTTTTTCTTCTTCCCTTTGTTCTGTTCCTTAGCCTTCCTCTTAGAACCTTTCTTCGAGGAACCAACTAACAGTTCCACCTTTTGATCCGGCTTTACAGAAGGCTCTACAGTCTTCAGCAGGTTGAGCAGCTTAGGAATGGTGGTCTCTAGTTTGTTCATCCGATAGTTCATCACAAATTGTGAATAACTCTTGGGCAAACAACTCAGAATTAAGTCAATACTTAGTTCATGATCCATTGCAAAACCGAGTGCGCTCAGTCGCTCAATGTACGCCAACATCTTTAACACAAACTGCGAGGCAGAAGTGCCTTCCTGTATCTTAGTGGTGAAGAGGAGTCTGGAGACTTCGAACCTTTCGAATCTCGCCTGCTCTTCAAACAACTCATGAAGATGGAAGATGATGGTATAAGCATCCATATGCTCATGCTGCTTTTGCAGCTCAGGTACCATAGAGGCTAGCATGATGCAACTCGCAAGTTCAGAATCGGTCACATGTTTCTGATAGGCCAACAATTGGTCTGGAGTTGCATTCTTTGGAGGATGGGTGTGAAGTTGATCTTCAAGGACATAAGCAAACTTCTCTGCCTTAAGGACTATCCTTAGGTTTCGAAGCCAGTCCATGTAGTTTGGCCCAGTCAGTTTATTGGTGTCCAAAATGGAACGCAAGTTTAGAGAAGACATGATCGAGTGATTATCCTAGAAATACAAATTGAGTTTATGTGAGAAGAATGATTAAAGAATGTATCAACATACATAAATAAAATCCTATTTATTTTTCAAATTGAATAACCCTTTTTTTTTCAATTCGGGAGATCGTAGGAACATCTCCAAATAGGTTGATATCCAACCATAGATAAGAACAACCATGACTGTGGCCATCAAGTTTTTCTTAGCTATGAAGGTAGATAATTACACCGATTACATATCACATATATGTAACTATCACTTTATGCTATCAACTAATTGAATGTTTGCATAAATCATTGGGTTGTTAACTCATTAACAAGTATGTAACATTTTACATAGCACCCAACTGCACCTCTCTTTACATCGACCTTGGCTGTGGCACAACAAATCGATGCTCCAAGCTTAAGGCTGACCCATTAATCAAGAAATAGTTTTAATATGGTTGGAGCTCATTCAACCGTTTAGTTAGGCTTGGATGTGTCCAACAACCAAAACTAACGATTGACCTCTGACTCCAACTATATTATTCATAAACTAATTCCATGGTTTGAACATGTTGAGGTTCAAGCTGGGCATGAATGTGTCCATCAACCCAAACGAGAAACAAAACTCCGATTCTAACCATATTAATGGAAGGTGTTGGCCTTAATATTTCGTAAGGGGTTTTGGGTCATCCTTTCTTTTCTAAGCACATTCATGACATTACGTCATGACTAACGATTTCCTTAATAAAGTATGTATGTGACTTAAGTTATCAAGTCTCATTAATTGAATTAGGAACCGGATTTCCTAATTCTAATTTCATACTTTATTAAAGGAATTATTTTGGGAAACAATTTCCTAAATTGTCATAATCAATTTCGGAAATAATATGTTCAAGACTTTGATTTCTCTAAATCAAAACTTATTAAATTAAGAGACAATTCCCTTAATTCAACCACATATTATTTTCATGAAAATCTCAATTAAGAAACTCTATAGGAAACCATTTTCCTAATTAATTTTGGAGACAACAATATGTAAGAGTATCACCTCTTAAAGCATATTTTATTCATGGATTTAATTAATTACAACAAATCATTTTCTAAGGGTGGCTCCCCGAGGCTCAGATACCCAAAGAAAAATAATTTGTTGTAAATCCAATTGGACGGCTCCCCGAGGCTCAATCCAAATCAAACATGACAATTTCAATTAAAAAATTGGGAAATTAAATTACAACAACTAGCTTTAAATTGGACGGCTCGCCGAGGCTCAATCCAAAACAAAGAATTTTGTTGTCAATTTAAAGACCAATTCAAATTTAATTGTCAATTAACTGTCCATGAATTTGTCTAGACTTTCTTAAAAGAAAGTGCCCAAAATTGCGAGATTTCATAAATTGGTTTTCAGAATAATTGTAAGTTTCTGTTACAAAGAAAACTTACATATTTCCAAAATTGGAAAATTTCTAAAATTAGAAAAATTTCCAAAATTGGAAAGTTTCCAAAGATGGGAAGTTTTCACAATTATTATAAAATTTCAGAAACTAGAAAATTTCAAAAGTTTGCGAAATTTCATGAGGATTTCCAAACTTTGAAATTCCTAAATCTAAAATTTATTATAATTGGAAAGTTTCCATAATTGAAAAATTTTCCAAAATTGAGATCATGACAAAGTGTTCCGCAAAACAATTATATGATTATGTCGAACACTAACCGGCTCTGATACCACTGTTGGGACCGGGTGCATGTCGACAAGGATACGGGTTCGTAAAATTCAAAATTTTTACGTGCAGCGGAAGAATTAGCATAAAATAATTTCCTAAATTATTTTAACCACGTATCTAGCATGCAACCTTATGGTGTATTGACATAATCATAAAATAAAACATTGCGGAAAAGTAAACTAATTTACTTTATACCTCTCGTAAGTCGGAAAAAGGACGAGATCCAACCGTAGCGTCCCTTGGAAGCTCCGCCTCTATTCGCGTCCATGCCGAGTTCTCTTCGGGATGACTTCGCAAAGTCACGAGTTTTGTGCCGACGAAAACTACTAGATTCTCAGAAGGCACAACTAAAAGAACAAGAGAAATTAATGGAAACGTACCACCAAGAAACGGAATCGAAATTCCGGGAAGAGAGGAGTTGCTATTCACTTCTTCTTCTTCTTCTTGGCTTCTCCTTGGTGTTCTTGGTCCACGGCAACCCTAGGGTGCGCCGACCCTAGGGTGGGAAAGGGAGGCACCGGCCCTAAAGCACAAGGAGGGCGCCGACCCTAATGGGAAGGAGAAGAGGAGGAAAAGAGAATAAGAGAGAGAGAGGGAGATAATAATTAATCTCTATCAATTATTCATTAGGAATTAAAGGCTTCCTTTTGGTTCCTTATATAGTTGCTTCTCCCTTGCCAAGTCTCCCTCTTAACGGAATTTTTCATAACAAATTTATCCTATAAATTCTTTTATGAATTATTCCGTTTAAACCAAGTTTTATTATAACTAATTTATAATAAAACAATTACTTCTCTCTTTTAATTATGGAATAAAATTTGTATAAAATTTTCTTATTATGGATAAATCAATTCATAATTGATTTTATAAATTAAAATAAAACCAATTCATGGTTCATTTTAATATCCATAAAAAGAATAAATTTCTACAAATTTATTTATAAATCTCTTTATATAAATTTCTTTATATATCAATTTATTTATCCATAATTTATAAAATAAATCGTGCTAGATTTATTTAATTAATTAAACCAATTAAATTGGTTTATCCCCCTTTCATTGGCCGGCCAAACCAAGAGGGTGGGCACCCTCTTTGGTCGGCCAAAACAACCCGAACCGATCGCGAATTAAACTCATTTAATTCGCCCAATAAGCCTTCAAAAGACTTAGCCATTTTAAGTTTCCGTTGCGCCTCTGATCAACTCAGATTCGACTTATTTCTCTTGATCGAAAAATCCAATTTTCAACTCGTTTTAAATCCCTCGGATTACTCGTAGTGCGTGTGACTAAATAGGCTTTCGATTTATGTTGGCCGTCTATAATTAACCAATTATAGAACGATCATGAGTGACACCTAGTAGTACATCATGATCCCCAATTAATCGAAAGATCAACGGTTTGACCTCAGAAGAAATTATTCTGAAACCCTTCAGCAGCTCTAATGAATCGTGCCCCATTCCCTTCACCATCTTATACGCACTTGGTTTAGGACACGGTCTGTTTGTGTCAATCCCCACTAGGCTGACTATGTCACACCTAGCCCAAGTAGTGTCTTTCTCATCCTTTGGATTTCTAATTACTCTCATGTATTTAAGAGATTCGCACTCTAAACATGATCTACTCTGGCCAGAGGTTTTGAGTAACAATCCGACGATAGGCCTGGGTATACATCTCCTCGCAAGGAGTGGTGAATCCTTTGTAGGCTGTTCAAACATCTTCGAGCACTTCGGCTTATACCCAATCATCCTGGGTCCACACCTCCTTGGAGATGCTTGCTTAAGATGTTAAAGTATAAGTCTCCATGACCAAGATGAATTGAACACCGCAAGTCAAAGGAACATTGCACTTAAGCTACAGTAAGAACTTCATTGACATATCTACATGTAGATTCTCATATGAAGTCTTACAGCTAGTCACTCCAATGAACTAGTTCCCTTAACTAGCATCCATGTTTATCTCCGGACATCCCAATGTCACCAGCCAGTGAGAATCAGCTGATTAGAGAATAACCCATGCTAGTCTCAACAGAATTGATAGTGTCCGTTTTATCAATTCATCGACTAGGGATAATTTCAATACTTCACAATTGCACATTAGAGATAATCACTAGTTGTGATCCCATCACAAATTCTCTTATGCTGTGAGTTGTATTGTGGACATTCAGTAGATGAGTTTAAGATCCCAATCAAATACACAAAACATGTATACTCAAATAGTGAATTATCATTTATTAATATAAATGTTTCCAATCATAAGGCGATTGCCTTAGAACACTTCTCTTATATTACTAACAATTACTTGGGCTAGGTGTGACGTAGTCAGCCTAGTGGGGACTGACACATAAAGACCGTGTCCTGAACTAAGTGGGTATAAGATGGTGAAGGGAATGAGGCGTGACTCATTATAGCTGTTGAAGGGTTTCAGAATTATTTCTGAGATCAACCGTTGATCTTTCGATTAATTGGGGGTCATGATGTACTACTAGGTGCCACTCATGATCGTTCTATAATTGGTTGATTATAGACGGCCAACATAAATCGAAAGCCTATTTAGTCACACGCACTACGAGTAATCCGAGGGATTTAAAACGAGTTGAAAATTAGATTTTCCGATCAAGAGAAATAAGTCGAATCTGAATTAATCAGAGGCGCATCGGAAGCTTAAAATGGCTAAGTCTTTTGAAGGCTTATTGGACGAATTAAATGAGTTTAATTAGCGAGGAGGCGGCTTGGTTTGGCCGGCCAAAGAGGGTCCCCACCCTCTTTGGTTTGGCCGGCCACAACAAGGAGGGAAACCAATTTATTTGGTTTGAATTATAAAATAAATCAAGCGTGATTTGTTTTATAAAATTATGGATAAATAAATTTATATAAAGAAATTTATATAAAGAGATTTATTTTCATGGAAATTAAAATAAACCTTGGATTGGTTTATTTTATTTTATAAAATTAATTATGAATTGATTTTTCCATTATAAGAAAAATTTATATAATAAATTTCTTGTAAAAATTTATTCCATAATAAAAGGGGAGATATGTTTGTTTTTATTATAAATTTAGTTATAATAAAACTTGGCATAACGGAATAATTCATAAAAAAATTTATAAGATAAATTTCTTATGAAATTTTATTCCGTTAAAAGGGAGACTTGGCGATGGAGAGGCTACTATATAAAGGAACCAAGGCAAGGCTTTGAATTCCAATTAAGAGATCAAGTAGCAAGCCTCTCTTCCTCTCCTTCTCTCCCTCTCCCTCCTCTAGTGGGCGCCGGCCCTAGAGGGACCTCCTAGGGTTGCCATGAGCCATCTCCACCAAGAAGGTGCCGAAGAAGAAGAATAAGCGGGTCGCAACTCCTTCCTTCCCCGGAATCTTGATTCCGTTACTTGGTGGTTAGTTTCCATCTCTCTCTCTTGATATTCTTGTCGTGCCTTTGGAGAATCTAGTAGTTCTTGTCGGCATGAAACTCGTGGCTTTGCGAAGTCATCCCGAAAAGAACTCGGTGTGGACATGAATAGAGGCGGAGCTTCCAAGGGACGCTACGGTTGGATCTCGTCCCTTTCTACGAGTTACGCGAGGTATTAAGTAAATTAGTTTACTTTCTGCAAAATTTTAAATGTATGATCATGTCTCCACAACTTAAGGTTGCATGCTAGATACGTGGTTAAAATAATTTAAGAAATTATTTATGCTATACCTTCCGCTGCACGTAATTAAATTTTAAAATTACGAACCCGTATCCATGTCAACATGCACCCGGTCCCAACAAATATAACCTTTGTCTAGCCTTGGTTCGATATCCTAACCCGGATCGATTTAGAACGGACTTCTGTTTTCCAAGGATCATGTCAAGACCCTTGGAACCCGAAGTGAATCGTTCTAAAGATGCTCTTAGGTCCTTGACTTAAGTTTTCAAGAAGGAGTTCTCTTTCTCAAGTTTTTCAACTTGAGTAGAGGTTCCTTCTTGAACCTCCTTAGTTAAGGATCTAGAGTTAGCTCCCTCTTTCAGGTGTTTTACCTCCTGTCGGAGAGACTCGACTCAAATTTTGGCTTTCGCCAAGTTACTAGAAAGGTATGCGATTAGTTCAGCTAATTCAGATTTTGAATAACCACTTACAATGGTTTTGCCGTCTTCTGAAATGGTGAGCTTTCCATCATCATCCGGTTCTGATTCTGATCCGGTGTCGATGTCTTCGGAAGCAGTCAGGGCGAGCAGGTTTGATTGTGGAGCCTCTTCTTCTTCTTCGGATGAAGACTCGTCCCAGGTTGCTTGAAGGGCCTTCTTCCTTCTTGTCTTCTTGGCTTCTTTCAGATTAGGGCACTCCGATTTGAAGTGTCCCTTCTTGTTGCATTCGAAGCAGGTCACACTTCACTTGTTCTTGGATGGTTCGGCCAGATCCTCCTTCTTTCGGCTGGTTTTTCTTCTGTTGGACTGGTTCTTCAATTCCTTGTAGTAGTTCCGGGCAAGTCGAACCAGCTTAGGACGATCCCCTTCGCTGTCTTCTGAGTCTGAGTCAGACTCGGGTGCAGGTTGAGGCTTCTTCTTGACCATCTTTCTTGTTTTGCCTGCAACAAAAGCAATGCCTTTCTCGGCCAAGGTGCAGTTAGTCTGCTCATGTAATTCAAGTTTAGAAAATAACTCATCTAATTTAATTTTGGAAAGATCCCTTGAAACTTTGTACGCATCTACCATAGATGCCCACAAAGTATTTCACGGGAAAGTGTTAAGAGTATACCTGATCAGGTCACTGTTTTCTACCTTGTGACCGATTGTATATAGACCGTTCATTAACTCCTGGATTCTGGCATGGAGCTGGGCTGCTGATTTGCCGTCGTTCATTTTAATCGTGTACAGCTTGTTCAGTAGTAGGTCCCTCTTGCTGATTCGGGTGTCGGAGGTTCCTTCGTGCAATTCAATTAACTTACCCCATAGTTCCTTTGCACTGTTGAATGGTCCCACCCGGTTTAGCTCTTCTTTGGTTAGACCACATTGGAGTGTTTAGGTAGCTTTAGCATCAGCTTCTGTAACGACCCGGAAAATTCTCTCAATATTTTCTTTAAAATATTGATCATGTCTAGATAGATTTTCGAGGAACATAAAGATACTAGTATGAACCTTAGTATAATTATTCGTGATTATCCCATATAAATTAAGAAGTTAAGTACTAATGGGCCTTATGTGGGCTTTTCTAGTACCATGGTTATTAGGGGATTTTAGGTCGAATTTAATATAAATATAAATGGGTTTTAATTAGGAATATTAGCATGATCATGGGTGAATTTTAGGGGAATTTTCGGAAATAAGAAAACAATAAAATAAAAATAAATAAAAAAATAAAGTGCAAGCACCAAGGATTGAACCTTAGACCTAGTGTACAACCATGCATGTACTAACCAATTCACCTAGCAAGGGAGTGCTAGTAGAGAATGAAGTGGATTTTGGTTAAGGCTTAGGGAAAATGAAGAGTCAACAAGGGAAGAGACACCATGACTCTTCACTTGCCCACTTTATGGTGAATAAAAGAGGGGAATGATAACTTACCCCAAGGATAGTTATTCCTCTCATCTTCATCCACCAAGCCTCTCCTCTCATCCTTCTCCCTCCTTGCTAACCGAAACCCATAGGTGGGTTTTCCCCTTGGGAAAAATTCACAAGAAGATCTCTCTTCCAAGATCCAAGGCTTGTACAAGGTTACAAAGGCTAGGGGTGGTCAAGAGACAACAAGAACTTTATCTTTCTCCCTATCTAAGGTCTATAACCAAGATAAACCAAAGTAAGACTCCCTCACCTGTGGTATAATAGTTCTCTTTGATGTTTATCATAATATGAAGTTTGGTTTGGGTTTGATGTTGAGAAAACCATGATTTGGACCCCTAAGACATTCGGCCACCATAGGTTTTGGGTCCAAGATGATGTTAAAAATTTCACTAATGCTTTCTAATGTTTTCTTATGATGAATATAGGTTAAAATATGATTTGGAGAATTTTTGGAGTACCTTAGTACCCTTTAGGATTCGGCCAACACCATGATTTCATGGTTAGGGTTGGATTTAAACCTTCAAGTATGTACCTTATGTATCTTTATGATACAAGGGAGGTTGAGGGTGATTTATGTGAAGTTTCACAAGGTCATGTAACCCTAAAGGTTTCGGCCAAGAAGGGTCCTAGGGCAAGGAGTTAGGGCTTACCTCAAGTAAGAGTTCCAATGGCTCCTATGGTATGGTATGGAAGGTGTTAGATGATAAATGAGAAATTTTATGAATTTACTCATGCACCCATGGCCCTTGCATGTTTCGGCCAACCCCAAGAAGAAGGGCTAGGGGATAGGGTTAACCCTAATCATGAGCCCTAATAGCTTCCTATGACTTTATAAGTAATGTATGGTCTTTTCCTTATCTTATGCTACCTTATATATATCAATTGAATGATAGAACCCCTCCTTACAATTTCGGCCAAGCAACATGGTTAGGGTTTAGGAGGAGTTAGGGTTTCATGAATGATGGTTTATGGCTTATTATGATGTAAATATATAGGTTCAAGCATGTGGTAGAAACCATGTTACCTTTAACCCTAACCTTAGGTGTTATAGTTCATATTTGATATGTTTATATTAGATGTCATGCTTAGTAGGGTTTATTTATGAACGTCTTATGTTCTATGCCATGCACTTAAATAGTACGTAGCATGTTTATAGGAGTCCTACCCATGCATGCTTGTGATAGATACTATACTTATGTATGTGATGCCATGCTTATCTTATGTATCATGATCATGCAAGTTAGATGAATTAGGAGAATGGTCTATGTAAATATGTCATGTTTTATGAATATGATGCAATGCTTACCTTATGTATCATGATCATGCAAGCTCTATGAATTAGGATGATGGTCTATATAAACATGTCATATTCTATGAATACAATGCAATGCTTACCTTACGTACCATGATCATGCAAGCACTATGAACAAGAATGATGTTTATGTAAGCATGCCATGTTTATGAATGAAGATAATGCTTATGCCTTAGGGCATCATGATGCTATGCATTAAGTATGAACGATGAAAGGTCAAGTATGATTTATGTCATGCTTCATGTAACAAGGTTATGCTATGTTTAAATATGCTATGAATATCCCATGAATAATGAAGCATGTGAAGTTATTTTACTTTATGAATGGGCTTGTACCGAACCGAAGTATGGGTCCAAGGGATGGGCACCTTAAGAACGCCCCGGTTCTGGACTACCGACTATGCTGTCCACGATTCTGGGACTACCGAAGCTGTCCAACAGGGATGAGCACCTTAAGAACGCCTCGGTTCTGGACTACCGACTATGCTGTCCACGGTGTTTGCAACTACCGTAGCTGTTCCTACCCTAGTAGGTCGGGGCTCGCTACCTCGTATTTACTAGGGATACGCGCTTATGAAGTATGTATGTGGTACAAGCCGGGGACCCCAATGATATTATGATTATGTTTAAGTATTTAAAAGTATGATTTTAAAAGTTAAGCATCCTTATGTATATGCATTTGTCTCATGCATTCATTCATGTTATGCAATATGCCAGGATAGTAATGTTTTATTCTTATGTTTCATGATAAGAATTATGCATGATTGTAAAAGTCTTATGTTTATGTTTATGTTAAGAAGATGCCCATATGCTATGCTAGAAATCATGTCATGTTAAGTATATTTATGTTTATGTTTATGCCATGTATCATGCCATGTTAAGTATATTTATGTTTATGTTTATGTTTATGCCATGTATCATGCCATGTTAAGTATATTTATGTTTATGTTTATGCCATGTATCATGCCATGTTAAGTATATTTGTGTTTATGTTTATGCCATGTATCATGCCATGTTAAGTATGTTTTATATTTATATGTATGCCATGTATCATGCCATGTTAAGGATGGTTTATGTCTTATGCTTATGATTCATGATAAGTACCAAGTTATGTTAATGTTTGGTGTGCTTATGTTTAAGTGACGAATGGTTTTAGTGAGTAGGAAAGAGTTTTACTAAGCCTATGCGCTTATAGTCTTATTTCCTTATACCGCAGATCAAGCAAGAGGACAATAGGGGAAGCAGCAGGAGGGACAAAAGTATGTGTGTGGTAGTGACTTGGCCAAGAAAAAGATATATTTACAAGTCTTATGCTAAAACTTTACGTTTGCTACTTATGTGCCTAATGGATGGCTTATGTGACTTCATGACATGATGATAAGTACGATGTTAATAATGCTAAGTTTCCATGTCACTATGTTAGGAAGGATAGCTAGGTGCATGTATGTGTAAGTTTTAAATTACTCCGCTGCAGTATGATGTTCACATGCCCTATATAGGTTAGCGTAACGCCGCTTTATGAAAAAAAAAGCGGGCGCTACAGGTTGGTATCAGAGCAGTTACCATCTCACTACACACACATCAAGCCCTCTTCCTGCCGCTTCCAAGTAAGTACCTCTATGCATACCTTATGTTCTTTTATGATGTGTTCTGATGACTCTAGAATATGCAAGTATGGATGATACCTATGATTCTAGACTATGGAAATATAAACAATGGTTATGATGAAAAGTACTTTAGGATATGTAATTATGAACGATATTTTTCCATCTCCTTTTATGAATCAAATACCTTAGAACAATATAGAGGTAGAAAAAAACTAATATTGGCCATACTTGTCTTTGGTGAAGAAAAGCATGGCTAGAAGACAGAGTAACCGACTTAACGAGACAGCTCCATCGCCTGACCTGATGCAATTGGTAACCCAGCTCCAGCGTCAAGTTACTGAGCAATAGCAAACCATTAATACCTTGATGAACCAGCAGGAAAATTCCACTACTCCACCAGTGAACCAAACCGCTATACCCGTTGCGCCCACAGTTACGCAAAACCCTCCGGTAGGCCCGACCACTGTAGCAAGAGGCTTATCTGATCCAATGGTTGAGGCTGAAACCGGAAAATTTTTTGGGTGCTGGCGAACCATGGGACGCCCAAGCGTGGTTCAAGACAGTAGAAAGTACAATGGAGCTGCTGGACTGGCCGGAGCATGAGAAGATCAAGTGTGCATCATTCTGCCTTTCTGGAGATGCCAGAATGTGGTGGGAAAGGGTCAAGGCCAAAAGACAGGTGAACCAGAAGATGTGGTCGGACTTCGAGTCGGAGTTCTTCAAGGAGTTCTTTAACATGCGTGTCACAAACAAACATTACGACGAGTTCACGGAATTTCGACAGGGTGACCTTTCGGTCAATGAAGCCGTGAAGAAATTTAATAGACTGGCTCGTCTATGCCCCGAGCTAGTCCGCACCGAGAAGGAAAGGGTCCGACTTATGCTGAAAATGTTGCGGCCCGAAATAGCCCTGAACGTGGCCGACAGAGTTAACAGACCGCAGACCACCAGAGTCTGCGATACTTCTTCACTCAGAAAGACTTGAATATGCGACAATGCCGATGGCTTGAGTTGGTAAAGGACTACGATTGCAAGATCTTCTACCATCCAGGGAAGCCAAACAAAGTGGCTGATGCGCTCAGCCGGAAGTCAAATGCCACTTTGATGTCCGTATCCATATTACCCCGGCCACTCGAGAGAGAAATTGTTAATTTTGGAGTCGAGGTCATCTCCGGACGGCTTTCCACTATGACACTAGCACCGATGCTGTTTGAGGACATATTGGAAAAACAAAATTGTGATTCGAGTCTTCAGAGAATCAAACAGGAGATCCTAGAAGGGAAGGGCGATGGTTTTCGTATCGCCGACGGGGGAGTACTATACCTTAGGGATCGTCTATATATCCCTAATGATCTGGAACTGCGGAGAAAGATATTAGCGGAAGCTCACGAAACCCCTTATTCGATGCATCCAGGATCCACCAAAATGTATCAGGACCTGAAGGAGAAATTTTGGTGGTTCGGCATGAAGATGGATGTAGCTCAGCATGTGAGTACTTGCCTGACTTGCCAAAGAGTGAAAGCAGAACACCAGCGACCCGGCGGAGTTCTACAGCCACTTCCGATTCCGGAGTGGAAATGGGAAGATATCTCTATGGATTTCATTTCAGGACTTCCCAGGACTACAAATGGATATGATGCGATACGGGTAATCGTGGACAGGTTGACAAAGTCTGCTCACTTCCTAGCAGTCAAGATGACTTATTCGATTGAGCAACTAGCTCAATTATATGCTAGGGAAATAATTAGACTCCATGGTGTTCCCAAGACTATCACCTCTGATAGGGATGGTCGCTTTACCTCGCGTTTTTGGGAGTGCGTTCAGAAGTCTCTTGGCACTAAACTGCGGTTCAGTACTGCTTTTCATCCTCAGACTGATGGTCAAACGGAATGGGTGAATCAAGTATTGGAGGATATGTTGAGAGCTTGTGCCCTGGATTTCAAAGGATGTTGGTGCCGATATTTATGTTTAGCGGAGTTCGCATACAACAATAGCTATCAAGCTACTATCGGAATGGCACCCTATGAAGCTTTGTACGGGAGGAGATGTAGGTCTCCAATTTGTTGGTACGAAGGTGGTGAAAAGAAGGAAATGGGGCTCACGACGGATCTCGTCAACGACACCACCCGAGCTATACAGAACATTCGACAACGGATTGAAGCTGCTCAGAGCCGGCAGAAGAGTTATGCGGATGTTCGGCGTAGGTCACTGGAATTTGAGGTTGGAGATCTGGTATTTCTCAAAGTGGCTCTTATGAAAGGGGTAACAAGATTTGGGAAGAAGGGAAAACTAAGTCCGCGATATGTGGGGTGGGGTCGTACCCGATTCTGAAAAGAGTTGGCAAGGTGGCATATAAACTAGAGCTGCCTCAAGAGATGTCGGCTATCCATAACGTGTTTCATGTGTCGTTACTCAAGAAGTGTATTCTAAACACAGATCAAGTGATCGAGCCACAGACAGTACAAGTTCAGGAAGACCTAAGTTTTAAAAGCCGACCTATACAAATCTTGGATCGGGAAATCAAAAAGCTAAGGAGCAAGGAGGTGCCCTTAGTCAAGGTCTTATGGCAAAGTCAGCGGTTCGAGGAAGCTACCTGGGAACGCGAGGACGAGATGAGACGTAAGTACCCGGAGCTATTCTAAGTTCGAGGACGAACATTCACGAGGTATGTGAGATTGTAACGACCGGGAAAGTTCTCTCAATATTTTCTTTAAAATATTGATCATGTCTAGATAGATTTTCGAGGAACATAAAGATACTAGTATGAACCTTAGTATAATTATTCGTGATTATCCCATATAAATTAAGAAGTTAAGTACTAATGGGCCTTATGTGGGCTTTTCTAGTACCATGGTTATTAGGGGATTTTAAGTAGAATTTAATATAAATATAAATGGGTTTTAATTAGGAATATTAGCATGATCATGGGTGAATTTTAGGGGAATTTTCGGAAATAAGAAAACAATAAAATAAAAATAAATATAAAAATAAAGTGCATGCACCAAGGATTGAACCTTAGACCTAGTGTACAACCATGCATGTACTAACCAATTCACCTAGCAAGGGAGTGCTAGTAGAGAATGAAGTGGATTTTGGTTAAGGCTTAGGGAAAATGAAGAGTCAACAAGGGAAGAGACACCATGACTCTTCACTTGCCCACTTTATGGTGAATAAAAGAGGGGAATGGTAACTTACACCAAGTATAGTTATTCCTCTCATCATCATCCACCAAGCCTCTCCTCTCATCCTTCTCCCTCCTTGCTAACCGAAACCCATAGGTGGGTTTTCCCCTTGGGAAAAATTCACAAGAAGGTTTCTCTTCCAAGATCCAAGGCTTGTACAAGGTTACAAAGGCTAGGGGTGGTCAAGAGACAACAAGATCTTCATCTTTCTCCCTATCTAAGGTCTATAACCAAGATAAACCAAAGTAAGACTCTCTCACCTGTGGTATAATAGTTCTCTTTGATGTTTATCATAATATGAAGTTTGGTTTGGCTTTGATGTTGAGAAAACCATGATTTGGACCCCTAATACGTTCGGCCACCATAGGTTTTGGGTCCAAGATGATGTTAAAAATTTCACTAATGCTTTCTAATGTTTTCTTATGATGAATATAGGTTAAAATATGATTTGGAGAATTTTTGGAGTACCTTAGTACCCTTTAGGATTCGGCCAACACCATGATTTCATGGTTAGGGTTGGATTTAAACCTTCAAGTATGTACCTTATGTATCTTTATGATACAAGAGAGGTTGAGGGTGATTTATGTGAAGTTTCACAAGGTCATGTAACCCTAAAGGTTTCGGCCAAGAAGGGTCCTAGGGCAAGGAGTTAGGGCTTACCTCAAGTAAGGGTTCCGATGGCTCCTATGGTATGGTATGGAAGGTGTTAGATGATAAATGGGAAATTTTATGAATTTACTCATGCACCCATGGCCCTTGTGTTGGAAACGAGATGGCTAGAGAGGGGGGGGGGAGTGAATATAGCCAATCACTTTTTCTTGACTCTTAACAAGTTTCCTGCACTCAACTTTTCAATAGCACAGCGGAAGTAGCAAAACGAAAAGAAGCAGTGCAGTAAACGAAACTAGAAATGAAAGCAAACAGAGACAACTACCAAGATCGCTAACAAGAGGGTTTACAAGGTTCGGGGATAACTTGCCCCTACTCCTTGGCGTGCCCTTAAGGTGGGCGATCCCTTGATCGTCGGCAGATCAAGCCCCGGGGTTCCCCGGATATAACGCAACCTCCTTTCGATGGAGAAACCTCTCCACAGCGTTTCAATCACAGATAGAGTTTAAGCACAAAGAAACAACAAGAAGGATTTTACTCAAACCCTTAGCAAGGACAAGAACACAGCAAGCTTCCCTGAGCTCCACCCAGTGGCGATCTCACGCAAGAACCCCTCTTCGTGTCTTCCCACTGTCGGACTCCAAGCTCCTTGTTCTCTCCTTCAAGTGCTCTAGTAATGGATGATTGCTTTCTCGATCGCTTGCCCAAAGTGATGAAAACTTCAAGAACACAGCAAGCGTATTGTGGAGAACTCAAGGCAGAGCAAGAAGATTAGTTCCAGAACTCTCAAAACTCTGCTTCCACGAAGCCAGCTTCCGCGCAATTGATTCTCCACACAGCACCAGGTGACAACATCCTCCGTAGCCTCCAGCTACCACGCTGTCAACGCCAGCTACCACTGAGCCCTCTCTGGTCTTCCTGAGATCCCCTCAGCCAAGCCCCAGTCCCGGCTCCAGTCTGCAGCTCGGCCGTTGCAACCTGAAACGGAGAATCGGACAAACCTGCTCCAAGGAAAGCCTCCATTGACCTCTCCTTGAGTGTTTGAATCCTCCCCTGTCACTTGCAGCTTAATCAGGGTGTTAGAGCAGCGTATCACACAGTAAAGCAAATATCAGATGTAAGTGGCAGCAAATTGGATATGATCAGACGCTCTGACCGCGTCTGACAGTGCAATTTGAATTAATGTGATCGGTCACTGGACCGATCCAGGACTTGTGGATCGGTCACCAGACCGATCTACTGCCGTGCTGGGATTCCCAGCTCTTATGGCAACACAGGCCTGATCGGTCACCAGACCGATCAGAGTGAAGCCTGATCGGTCACCCAGACCGATCAGGACAGATGAACATGGATTTATTAATCAGATCCTAAGTCCCATCCTGAGTCCCTGATCGGTCACCGGACGATCCAGAGTCTGATCAGTAAGGGAACTCACTCACTTCCCGCTCCCTGATCGGTCACCAGACCGATCAGGAGCAAGGCAGCGAGGAAGCAGCCTGCTCCCTGATCGGTCACCGGACCGATCAGGAGCCACACAGTAGGTTCCCAACCTCACTGTGTGCTCCTTGATCGGTCACCAGTCCGATCAGACATCGCTGGATTGGTCACCAGACCGATCCACGAAGGAGCAGCGTGCCAATGTCCCTGATCGGTCACCAGACCGATCCAGGGACTCAACCCTAGCCCTCCAAGCTAGTGTTTCATCCACCTTAGCCCTCTAAGCAAGGATTTTTCCATCTAACCCTCCAAGTTGGGAATTTGCACCTAACCCTCCAAGTTAGGACTTTTCACCTAGCCCTCCAAGCTAGGACTTTTCACCCAACCCTTCCGAGTTAGAACTTCATCCAACCTAGCCCTCCAAGCTAGGCACCTGACCCTCCAAGCCAGGACTTTTTCACCTAATTCTCCAGGATGGGAATTTGCACCTAACCCTCCAAGTTAGGACTTTTCACCTAGCCCTCTAAGCTAGGACTTTTCACCCAACCCTTCCGAATTAGGACTTTTCCAATACCTAGCCCTCCAAGCTAGGATTTTTCACACCTAACCCTCCAGGTTAGAATTTTCCAACACCTAGCCCTCCAGACTAGGATTTTCAACACCTAACCCTCCAGGTTAGGATTTTCCAACACCTAGCCCTCCAGACTAGGATTTTCCATACCATGCCTGATCCCCGATCAGGACTTAATCATAATCAATAATCTTCCACCTAAACTAAAATCGGCGTCAACACCAAAACAACAATCAGGGCCAGACTGCATCAACAATCGCCCCCTTTTTGTTGTTTGACAACCCGATTTTAAGTTTAGGGATTCTCAATCAATAGCTCAACTTTAGAATCATAGGGGAATCCAGATCCTCCCCTACAACATGATCATTCTAAACTTAACCAATCCACACTCTCCCCCTTTGTCGAACACCGAAAAGGTGCTAGAGGGACTGTTAAGTTGTAAACAAACTCCCCCTCAACCCTAGGGGTATCCCAAATCAACAAAGATGTGATAGGTTGTTGGATAACCATACGAACACATGTGAAAAAGATAGAGCAAGATAGAGCAATCACATGCATCATATGATCACGAAGTATCAACTCACAAAGCATGCCACAACATTGATATGTATCAGGTAAACATGGCATTACAAGCATGAACATAGCAAAGTAGCAAATAAGCAAATCATGATCATATAAACAACATGACATCAACAATAAGCATACTAAGAGTAGATAAGCATGTAATTCAAGGTCAGATAAGTCAAAGCATAAAACAAGTAGCAAGATACGTGTGGCACACGGCCACAATAGTCAAGTCACAGGGCATACAGCCCAAGAGACAAACAGACCAAACACGGTCAAGTACACAAAAACATGAGAACAAGAACAGCAAACACCCAAGCTCAAGCATCAGCGGGGGGGGCCTCATCGTGGACGAGATCGTCCATCGTGACATCAGTAGGAGCAACGGACCCTGGTGCAGTACTCGATGAAGGTACACCTCCTGGGAATGTGTGGCTGTGCCACTCATCATACCATGTCTGCTGGAGGGTACGGGTCCCCGAGACCTCAGTCTCGATCCTGGTCAGTCGGGAATCAAGTGAGCGAAATCCTGACCGAAACTCCTCGCGATCTGTCTCCCTCAACTGAATAAACTACTGTAGCGTCTGATCCAGCTTTGAGATCTGCCAGCGCAAATTTGGATCCGGCTCGTCATAGTCATCATCATCAGCAACAGCGGCTGGCGCCTGAACCTGTGGACCTCCCCTAGGTAACTCACCAAGGACCCTCCCATCTTTCCAAACCAACATCCGATCGGGCCCTCGAACAATGATACCGGACTTGGCGAATGCTCGCCGGCCAAGTCTGCAATCCTGTCGTACCATAGGCATCGTCCGGCCCTTGGTGACATCTACACCAACTGACATGAGCCAGTCGGTGATGATGTGACCAAAAGGCATGTAGACGGTGCGGCGGCTGGGCTCTCGATAAGATAAGATGGACTGGAAGATGCTCTCCATGATATCGAAGTCTAAACGGCAGTGCATGCCATAGAGCATCAGATAATGATAGGGTCGGATCTCAGCTAAAGGTTTGGAGGTGATTGGGAGGATACAATTCGTGATGATTTTGAACAATATGTAGCTAGTGGGAGAAAGACGGAGTGCAGCAAAGGTAGGAAAGTCAGGGCCAAGCTCATCAAGACCGTCTGGGCGGGGATGACCAAAGAAATACTGATGGACAGAATCAGGGGTAACATCTGCAAATGGTGCTAGTAGGGGATTAGGAAGCTCGGGATAGATCGAATACATGTTTGGTGATCGTCGACCACCCAGAAAATCGGCAAGTATGTCATAAGAAAAATCGAGATTCTTTTTGGCGACTCAAGTAGTGAACTCGAAACCGCCCTGAGGACCCTGCTGAAGGTTATTGTAAAACTCCGAGACTAGGTCATAGTTGATGGTCTGCTCTAAGGAGGGGAGGAAACCAAGATTGTAATGTAGTATTATCTCCATGACCGATGGACAATACTCAGTCAGGAAGGGGACATCGATTGATCGACAGGGTAGCATTTTAAAAGTCCTTGATTGGAAGGACTGCTCACATGCGGCATTTGAAAATCTAGAGCTTGAAGAGGGCTGTGGCCTCTTGGAGGGGGTAGAGGAAGAAGGGGCTTTCCCCTTAGAGCTGCCCTCTGTAGCCTCTTTGCCCTTGGAAGACTTTCTAAAAGGGTTGAATTAGTCATACACATGATTTAATCAATTTGGGCAAGATGAACATAGAAAGAATCACAACAATTCCAGAATTGATCATCAAGTGAAAAACCCAAACAGTTAATGCAAGGTAACACATTTGATCAAGAACAAAAGGGAAAGAATGATTTGATCATTTGGTGAGAAAATAGGGTCACGGCAAATATAAGAAGGGTCATGGCACAACATCAAAAACAACACCAAACCAAGGTTAGCGTCCAAAACATAGTTTATGAACTGTTTGAACAGAAAAACGACGCCAAAAACTTACTTAGGTGCCATTGAGGAGGTTTTTGAAGGTTGGACGGGAAAAAGCCTGTGCAGGAGAAGCCTTGGCGCAAGACAAAAGCGCAGGCAGAGAACAAGGAGATGCCCGCAGAACCTTTCGGAAGAACTGGCACGCACGAGAACGAGGAAGACGCACGAACACTCTCGCTCGTAAGTCCTGGAGAGCTCACGCACGAAGGAAAGGTTGCGCAGGTGAGAGATTTCGGCGCTAGGGTTCGGAAGTGAAGTGTTTTGGGAGGAGTTAATGTTGGTGCAGAATGCACCCAAGTCAAACCTGTGTTTTGATAATGGCAACATAGGTCAAAAGTTAAGTCTTACTTGTTTTCTAACAAGTTACTCTAGTGTGCAGGAAAAGTCCTAGCGAAGGACTGCTAGGCACTGGCAAAGGAAAGCCAGGGTAAAAAGTCCTAGCGAAGGACTGCTAGGCATTGGCGAAGGAAAGCCAGAGTCAAAAGCCCTAGCGAAGGACTGCTAGGCGCCAGGCGAAGGACTGCTAGGCGCCAGGCGAAGGACAGCCTGGGACTGAAGCCCTAGCGAAGGAATGCTAGGCACCGGGCGAAGGGCAGCTCGGCATCCAAGACCTGACAAAGGACCGTCAGGCAAAAGTCCAACCAGAGGAACGGTTGGCATCAGGTAAATTCTCCCGAGAGGAGTAGGTGAGGACGCGTTCCCCGTCGAGGGAACAGTAGGCGTCGGTTCGACCTAAGGCTCCATTTCGGAGGCCCAAAGTCAGAACCAAGACAGCTAAGGTTGCATAAAACAACAAATTAATGCTTTATATTGTTTTTGGACTAACCTTGGATGCAGGACCAAAGGAACGTGTGTCTGCAACTCAGAGAGCCTCAAAGGAGTGAGACAGCAGCTGAGCAGGGCGCCCTGAGTGTCCAAGGCGCCCCCAAGGTGAACAAGAAACAAGTGAAGCAAAAAGGAGCTTCGGCTGACTACTGGCCGGGGCACCCTCAGCAGCGAGGGCGCCCTCAGCAGCCAGGGCGCCCTCAGCAGCAAAGGCGCCCCGCGCCTATGTCAGCAGAGTCAATCACCCTTATCCAGCCGAGAAGCCAGCGCGGAAAAAGTCAAGCAAGGCGCCCTCAGCGTCCAGGGCGCCCCCAGGGTCAAACCTCATCCCTATTCGGGTGGGATAAAGCTTGACCGAGAGGATTAGGGATCGCTTGACACTTGGTAGGGTGCCCTCGACGTCCAGGGCGCCCCGAGGTGCTATAAATAGCCCCCAACGCCCAAGCTTCCAGATACAACTTCTGAATAAACTCTTTTACGCTCTTCTGCACTCGCGCTTCGCCTCAGAATCCTTCCAACTCGTGCCGATGACGTCCCGCTGCTCAGAAAAAGTCGATCTACCCCGGACATCGGTAAAAGAGTTATTTTAAAGTTTACTGTACTTAATTCTAATTCTGTAATCTTTTGTAAACGAATTTGCGCCTGATATAGAATTGCCCAAAGTAAACGGTCAACGACCGTGGGCCTTCGAGTAGGAGTCGACCCAAGCTCCGAACCAAGTAAAAACGACTGCGTCTCTGTGTTATTATTTTTCTTATTTTCCGCTGTGCACCTGCTCTTAATTTTCCGAAAAACGAATACCGATATTCACCCCCCCCTCTATCGGTTCTATCGATCCAACAAGTGGTATCAGAGCGGGGAAGTTCAAACCTGGTGCAACCACCAGTTTGAAATTTTTTTTCGGATCTTTATTTTCCTTTTCTTTAAATTTTCGTTAAATATCTCGTTTGAGTTTTTTTCGAGGTTGGTGCAACACCCCTCGTTATCTTATTTATCCAGCACTACTAATCCAAGACCTAGTCTTGGAAAATTTATTTTTCTGTTAGTTTTCTATTTTCAGATTAAAATGGCCATGCAAGAGGGTTTTAGCACCGCCAGACCTCCACTTTTCAGTGGAGAAGACTTTTCTTACTGGAAAAGTCGCATGGAGGTCCACCTGAAAACTCAGGTGGACATGTGGATCATTATCCAGTCCGGTCTGGAGATCCGCAGAAACGCCGAAGGACTTCCTCAAAGCTATTCAGAATGGGACAATGCCCTTAAGCGCAAAATAGAAGTCGATGCAAAAGCAACACAAACCCTACAATGCGGCCTGACAAAAGAGGAGCTGAACCGAGTGGGGCCCTTCAACAGTGCCAAGGAGCTATGGGCAAAATTGATCGAGCTGCACGAAGGAACGACAGATACCAGGATCAGCAAAAGGGATCTGCTCCTGAACAAACTCTACACCATCAAGATGGTCGACAGCGAAACGGCAGCCCAACTCCACGCACAGATCCAAGAGTTGATGAACGGTCTTCACACTATAGGTCACAAGGTCGAAAACCGTGACCTAATAAGGTATGCCCTAAACGCCTTCCCTAGAAACACCTTGTGGGCATCTATGGTAGATGCATACAAGGTCTCAAGGGATCTTTCTAAAATAAAGTTAGACGAGTTATTTTCCGAATTAGAACTACACGAACAAACTAACTCCAATATGCTCGAGAAAGGGATTGCTTTCTTTGCAGGAAAATTTGGAAGATCAACAAAGAAGAAACCGCAAACTGAACCTGAGTCTAACTCAGACTCAGACACAGAAGATGAAGGAGAACAAACTAAGCTGGTCCGACTAGCCCAAAGCTATTACAAAGAGCTGAAGAACCATACCAACCGACGGAAAGCCGGCCGAAGAAAGGACGAACCAGCTGAACCCGCAAACAAGCCCAACGTGACCTGCTATGAGTGCAAAAAAAAGGGTCACTACAAGTCAGAGTGTCCTAATCTAAAGGAAACTAAAAAGACGAGAAGAAAGAAAGCACTACAAGCAACCTGGGACGAATCATCCTCAGAAGAAGAAGAAGAGGCACCCCAGTCCAACCTTCTAGCCCTAACCGCCTCAGAAGAAGTCGGAACCGAGTCAGAGTCAGATGAGGACGACGACAAATTGACCTTCTCAGAAGATGACGAAATCAAGGTGAGTGGTTTCAATAGAAGTCATTTAAATGATTTAATTTCATATCTGTCTCGAGATTTGGCGAAAGCCAAACTCCGAATCGAGTCCATCCGACAGGAAGTAAAACTCCTGAAAGAGGGAGCTGACTCTGAACCCTCAACCGAGAAAGTTCAAGAAGGAACTCCTATTCAAGTTGAAAAACTTGAGAAAGAGAACTCCTCCCTGAAAATTCAGGTTAAGGATCTAAGAGCGGCTTTAGAACGATTCACTTCTGGGTCCAAGGGTCTTGACATGATGCTTGGAAAGCAGAAGTCCGTTCTAAATCGATCCGGACTTGGCTATAGAACCAAATCCCGACAAAGATCTTACCTTGCTGTACTGAATCAGTCTAGAGGTAAAATTCAGGCATGGGTACCCAAACTGTGCCTGAACAAACCGACTGGATCAAATCAGTATTGGATTCCCAGGGACAAGATTCACATCTTGCCTAACTATCACCGTGGCTTTAGTCCAGGGGGAGCCAAACTGAAAACAATATTTATTGTTAGATAATTTTTTTTTTAATTCTTGATTGCAAATTGTTTGATTGATTGTTTATTTAAATTTCTGCAATTTACCATGCTTAGATTTAGGAATGGTTAGTATAAGGACCAAACACACCTAACTGAAACTTGACAACATAGTATTGGGTGGAGGTGAGATGATAGTACGTTAGGGAAGCCAATTTGGCAGAACTAACCGAAGCTACCGATCCAAGACCCAAACTAGTTAGACCAAAAATTTTTCAAAGAATAATTTTGAAAATGAAATTTCATTAAAAGGCTTTGTCAAGGAAAGGGTGGATGATCCCATAAGGCTACGACCAAAGAAGGCCTAGTGCCTCGCCAAGACCTGGAAGCCAATTTTTGAAATTCAAATTCAAATTATTTTTTGTTAAATTTAAATCTAACACAATTTTCAGCTAAGTATAGATTCAAACATTTTTCACTCATAATAAATTTAACTGTTTTCAAAATTAATTAAGTTTTCAAAATTTAATTGTTTTCAAAATTAATTAAGTTTTCAAAATAAACCATCCTTTTTAAAATAATCTTAACTATTAAAACCTGTCTCACGAGACCTATAAGGTTAACGTGATTGAAAACCCTAGATTTGGGTGAGACAGACTAGGCAGTGAAACTCAATTCAAGCTATTCCTAACTCTAATTGGATCCAAATCAAGAAAACTCTTTATGTGTAGGACCATAAAGATTTGGACCAATGGATGTTGGATAGCGGTTGCTCCAGACACATGACTGGAGATAAATTGAAGTTCACCAAGCTCAAGTTCAAAAACCTAGGCTCAGTGGCATTTGGCAATAATGCTACACTCAAGGTAATTGGGTCAGGTAATATTGAACTTAAATCCGATTTCATTATTAAGAAAGTTCTATTGGTTGAAAACTTTAATTTTAACTTGCTTAGTATAAGTCAGTTATGTGATTCTGGTTACATAGTTACTTTCAACAATTCCAACTGCCTGATTAGAAATGAACAAGACTCAGAAATCATACTTAAGGGCACTAGGAAAAACAATGTATACACTATGAACCTTCCGCTTGTACCCAAATGTATGTTAACACAGTTAGAACAATCAAACCTCTGGCATAGGAGATTAGGTCATACCAATCTGAGAACTATCTCAAAAATTACCCAACGTAGCTTAATCAAAGGTATCCCCAAAATTAAAAATAATGAAAACCTAATATGTGAATCGTGTAATCAAGGTAAACAAACCAAATCCAATCACAAACTAACCCAATCCGATTTAACTCAAACTACACTTGAGCTCCTACATCTTGACCTATTTGATTCACATGGAGCCAAGTCACTAAGCGGGAACCGATACTGCTTAGTAATAGTTGATGATTACTCTAGGTTTACCTGGGTTAGGTTTCTAAAAACCAAAGATGAAACCCTAAACCTATTTAATGAATTCTGCAAACTAATTGAAAATCAAAACGACACTAAAATTAAAAGACTTAGGAGTGATCACGGGGGAGAGTTTGAAAATCAACGATTCGAGGAATTTGTAAGGTAAATGGGTACTTACATGAATTTTCATGTCCTAGAACTCCCCCAAAAAATGGATAGTCGAGCAAAGAAATAGAACATTACAAGAAGCCGCTAGGGCTATGCTCAACGAATTTAAACTAGCAAACCAATTTGGGTAGAAGCAACTAGTACGGCCTGTTATATCCAAAATAGGGTTTTGATTAACAAGCGACACAACAAAACCCCCTATGAACTGTACTACCACAGACTCCCAAACCTACACTACCTAAGNCAAGAAAATAATGAACAAACTATTGAACCCTTAATTGAACCTTTAAACGAACTAACCATTGAACCAATTAATGAATCAACTGAACCAAGAATCGAACCAACAAATGAACCAGCCCAAAGAGTCGAATCAAATAGTGAACCAAACCGACCAGCTGGACCTGAGGCTGAACCAAGCTCTAGAAGAACAAAGAAACCCAGACTTAGTCACCCAACCGATCAAATTGTGGGTGATCCAACTCTAGGAGTCAGGACTAGGTCCTCCTATAGAAACCTTAGTCAAATAGCTATGATATCAAAAATTGAACCCAAAACTATAGAGGAAACCCTACCTGATCCTGATTGGATCATAGCTATGCAAGAAGAACTAGCTCAATTTGAGAGAAACCAAGTCTGGGAATTAGTACCTAAACCTGAGAACAAATCCGTCATTGACACTAAGTGGGTCTTTAGAAATAAGTTGAATGATCAAGGAGAAATAGTTAGAAATAAAGCCCGCTTAGTAGCTAAGGGATTCAGCCAAGTAGAGGGATTAGATTACGATGAAACATATGCCCCAGTAGCTAGACTTGAGTCCATTAGAATGTTGTTAGCATTTGCATCCCATAAAGGATTTAAGCTATACCAAATGGATGTAAAGTCAGCCTTCCTGAATGGATTCATTAAAGAGGAAGTTTATGTAGGACAACCTCCTGGGTTTGAGGACTTAGACAAACCTGACCATGTGTATAAATTAACTAAAGCATTATATGGGCTGAAACAAGCACCTAGGGCTTGGTATGAATGGTTATCAAATTACTTAACGTCTAAAGAATTTAAACAAGGACAAATTGACTCAACATTGTTTATTAAAACCCTAGGAAAAGATATATTTATTGCCCAAATTTATGTAGATGACATAATCTTTGGATCCACCAACACCAACTTTCTAAAAGAATTTGTCAAGATAATGGAAGATGAATTTGAAAAGAGCTTAGTTGGTGAGCTTACCTTTTTCCTAGGACTACAAATCAAACAAACTAGAGATGGAAACTACGTCCATCAATCCAAATATGCTAAAGAGTTAATAAAGAAATTTAAAATGGATAACTCTAAAAGCATAAGTACCCCAATGGCAACCAATGTTAAAATAGACAGTGACCCTGATGGCAAGCCAGTAGACCTCAAACTATATAGAAGTATGATAGGTAGTCTACTTTACCTTACAGCCAGCAGACCTGACATTTTATTTGCTGTAGGAATATGTGCTAGATACCAAACCTGTGCTAAGGAAACACACTTAGCAGCCCTAAAAAGAATACTAAGATATATAAAGGGTACCCTAAATGTAGGGATTTGGTATCCTAGAACCTCAACCTTCAATCTGTCAGGATACTCGGACTCTGACTATGCTGGTTGCAAATTAGATAGAAAAAGCACAAGTGGAAGCTGCCAACTGTTAGGACATATCTTAGTAAGTTGGTGCAGCAGAAAACAACACTGTGTAGCCCTATCCACAACTGAAGCTGAGTATGTGGCCTTGGGAGAATGTGTAGCACAACTTTTATGGATGATGCACACTCTTAAGGACTTCCAGCTCAACTATAATCAAACCCAAGTCTTCTTCGACAATATAAGTTCGATCAATTTAACCAAAAATCCAATCCAACACTCCAGGACTAAACACATAGAAGTTAAACACCACTTTGTTCGAGACCATGTAGCTAGGGGTGAGATAGTACTTAACCATATAGACTCAAAATCCAACTTAGCTGATATTTTTACAAAACCCTTACCTGAATCTGAGTTCAGCTCACTAAGAAGGCAGTTAGGATTGTGTTCTGTAGAATAGAGTAACTCAATTCTTTTCTGCTCTACTTGATTTAAAAATTTGTTTCTAAAAATAGAATTCTTGAAAAACTGTTCTACTTAATTTCAAAATCAGTCTGTTTTAAATCTTTTTCGACTTAGTTTTATTTCAAAACTACCCCTTTCAAAATTAGGGATTTTTCGAAAATGGACTTAGCCTAGGCCCTAACCCTAGAACTGCATGCACCTATAGACTTAGAAGCCAGCATCACATAAGCACCTTAGGGTACTTTGATTGATAACCTAGAAAGGGTTGAGATGCTTAGGTCTTTGCCTTAATTCAAGATGCTTTAAGTCAGTGCATCTGCAGTAATTGGGGCACTAAATACAACTCTTACAGTAATCTAGTTAAGTGTCAAGTTTAGAAAATCTAACTTGAACAGAAACACTTAACTTGACTAACCCTAGTGAAAGCTACTGCTTATAACAGTTAGTAAGTAGCTAAATGGGTTAGACAGGTCCCTACAGAGAAAATTGAATGATTTAGTTTAAGTCTAATTATGAATTGATTCAGTACAGCAATATCTTAATTATTTCCTTTATGCAATCTTAATTCTGCTATATTCATCTGTTTTTGATATATGGCAAAGGGGGAGAGATAGGAAAGGAGAGAGTAAAATCAATTTTTTTAACTCTATCCTTTATTCAAAAAGTCTTCAAAAAAAAGTCTTCAAAAATTTCTTATCCTTTATTCAAAAATTTTCAAAGAGACTTAAGCTTTTCAAAATCGACTAAAGTACTTAAGTTCTTAAAGCTTTCAAATTTTTTTTGGCTTTCAAAATTTTGCTAAGTACTCAAGTCGTTCAAAATTTTCTTACTTAAGCTTGTCAAAATTTTTTAAAAGGACTTTAAGCTCAAGTTTTTCAAAACTGTATAAATACAAATTATTAAGTACTTAAGCTTTCCAAAGTGTTTCAAAATTTACTAAGTACTTAAGCGTTTTAAATCCTTAAGCTTTGTAAATCCTACTAAGTACTTAAGCTTTTTAAATCCTAGTAAGTACTTAAGCTAACACTTTCAAACTTGTAAGTACTCTAAAAATTATGCTTCAAAACTTCCCTATGTACTTTTAACTTAAGGTATGAAAAGACTTTCTAAATTTCTAAAAACTTAAGTTTCCAAAGTACAAGCTTTTTTAACCCCATGAATCTTTGAAAAATTTAGGGGGAGATTCCTTCCAGGGGGAGGGAACAAATTTTAAAACTTTTGCTTGCTTAAACTTAACTTTTTGAACTAGGGTTGCCATAAATCAAAAAGGGGGAGATTGTTGGTGCAGAATGCACTCAAGTCAAACCTGTGTTTTGATAATGGCAACATAGGTCAAAAGTTAAGTCTTACTTGTTTTCTAACAAGTTACTCTAGTGTGCAGGAAAAGTCCTAGCGAAGGACTGCTAGGCACTGGCAAAGGAAAGCCAGGGTAAAAAGTCCTAGCGAAGGACTGTAGGCACTGGCGAAGGAAAGCCAGAGTCAAAAGCCCTAGCGAAGGACTGCTAGGCGCCAGGCGAAGGACAGCCTGGGACTGAAGCCCTAGCGAAGGAATGCTAGGCACCGGGCGAAGGGCAGCTCGGCATCCAAGACCTGACAAAGGACCGTCAGGCAAAAGTCCAACCAGAGGAACGGTTGGCATCAGGTAAATTCTCCCGAGAGGAGTAGGTGAGGACGCGTTCCCCGTCGAGGGAACAGTAGGCGTCGGTTCGACCTAGGGCTCCATTTCGGAGGCCCAAAGTCAGAACCAAGACAGCTAAGGCTGTATAAAACAACAAATTAATGCTTTATATTGTTTTCGGACTAACCCTGGATGCAGGACCAAAGGAACGTGTGTCTGCAGCTCAGAGAGCCTCAAAGGAGTGAGGCAGCAGCTGAGCAGGGCGCCCTGAGTGTCCAAGGCGCCCCCAAGGTGAACAAGAAACAAGTGAAGCAAAAAGGAGCTTCGGCTGACTACTGGCCGGGGCGCCCTCAGCTGCGAGGGCGCCCTCAGCAGCCAGGGCGCCCTCAGCAGCAAAGGCGCCCCGCGCCTATGTCAGCAGAGTCAATCACCCTTATCCAGCCGAGAAGCCAGCGCGGAAAAAGTCAAGCAAGGCGTCCTCAGCGTCCAGGGCGCCCCCAGGGTCAAACCTCATCCCTATTCGGGTGGGATAAAGCTTGACCGAGAGGATTAGGGATCGCTTGACACGTGGCAGGGCGCCCCCGACGTCCAGGGCGCCCCGAGGTGCTATAAATAGCCCCAACGCCCAAGCTTCCAAATACAACTTCTGAATCAACTCTTCTACGCTCTTCTGCACTCGCGCTTCGCCTCGGAATCCTTCCAACTCGTGCCGACGACGTCCCGCTGCTCAGAAAAAGTCGATCTACCCCGACGTCGGTAAAAGAGTTATTTTAAAGTTTACTGTACTTAATTCTAATTCTGTAATCTTTTGTAAACGAATTTGCGCCTGATATAGAATTGCCCAAAGTAAACGGTCAACGACCGTGGGCCTTGGAGTAGGAGTCGACCCAGGCTCCGAATCAAGTAAAAACGACTGCGTCTCTGTGTTATTATTTTTCTTATTTTCCGCTGTGCACCTGCTCTTAATTTTCTGAAAAACGAATACCGATATTCACCCCCTCTATCGGTTCTATCGATCCAACAAAATTCCTATGCAAAATAGAAAGCTACAATGAAGCTTTCCTCATGCAAGAGAAGTACACGCAAATCACAAAAACAGAGGGAAGGGAATTAGATGCAAATCAAAGCTGCGATTTTCAACAAAAAAATAGAGAAACTTGAGAGAGAGAGAATTTGGTGATTCACTGTGGAAGCAAAAATCACTCTGAACAAAAAAATTGAGGAAGGAAAAATCGCTCTGATACCATATAAGAAGAAGAAAGAGATAGAAGAAGAAAGAGATATAAACCCAATAATGAATCTTGTTCTTGATGTGCAATGAAGAATACAATATATATAGATGTCTATGAGGACTTATTCAATTGTCCAATTCTAAATTAACTAATTCTAAATATCAATTCTAAAGACATATTAATAAGAAATTATTATGTCATATAGAAAATATTGATTAAGTCTTATTTTCTAATAAATCTCTTTTAGGGGGTAAATAGCGTTTCTTCAATTCTTTTCACCTACGTTATTAGTTGCGTAGCGGAAATACAAACAAAATAAAACTAACAACAATAAACAATGCAAACAAACCAGATTTACTTGGTATCCACCCCGGACACACTACAAAAAAAAGGCTATTCTGCGACAAATTTTTGCGACGAAAAATTTTCGTCGCAGATTAACGATAAATTTTGCGACAAAAATAATATTCGTTGCAAATTTGCAATAAATTTAGCGACGAAAATTATATTGTCACCAATTAGTGACAAAAATTTTTCGTTGCCAAATTCATTGCGCTTTTGCGACAAAAATAATTATTCGACGCAAAATTTGTAACAGTTTTTTTTTCGTTGCAAAATCGTTGCAAAATTTGAGACGAATTTGATATTTGTCGCAAATTTTGCAACAATTTTCCAACCAAAAAACATTTGTTGCAAATTTTGCAACGAAAATGAATATTCGTCGCAACATTTGCAACAATATTATTTTCGTTGCAAAATTGCGACGAATTTAAAATTTGTCGCAAATCGACAACATTTTTTAAAAATTTCATTCTGCGATGAATTTCAAAATACGTCCTAATCTGCGACAGATTTGGAAATTCGTTGAAAAATTTCGGACGAATTCTGAAATTCGTCGCAAAATTTTTAATTTTTAAAAAGAAACCTAAATATCTTCAAAAAATCATAAATAAATGTACGGAACTCCAAATTTCATGAAATAAGTTTCTACGTGCTCGTAGCGATTTCATCATGAAATAAATGACGTCAAACTTAAATTTTACCGGATAAATTTATAGAAAAAAATTTTAAAGCCACAAAAATATATTTCCCAAGTAAATAATATTTAGAAAATTACAAATAAAAATATATTATGTAAAATTTAAGTTTGAGGTCATTTATATCACGAGGATATCGATACAAGCACGTAGAAACTCATTTCGTTAAATTCCGAATTCTGTAGGTCCATATATGAAATTTATTAATATTCTTTTGGTTTATTTAAAAATAATTATTTGCGACGAATTTCGAAATTCGTTGCAAACTTGGCAACGAATTTGAAAATTTGTCACAAAATCTACAACGAATTTGGAAATTCGTCGCAGATTTGGGACGAATTTAGAAATTCATCGCAAACCTGAAAAATCCGAAATACATTCGAAATGTCGCAGATTGAGCTACAGAACTCGGAATGACATGAAACAAGTTTCTACGAGTTCGTATCGACGTCCTCGTGATATAAATGATCTTAAATACAAATTTCAATAAAAATTCTAGGAATCAATGAAGGATTAATATGAAATTGTATACAGTTTCAGACTTAGACATTTTAACTAAGTCAATGCTGATATAAATAATGAACTATGAAAAAAAATATATTAATAAAAATTCATATTTGTAGCCGTTTAGCTCATCAGGGGATCAATATGAACACATAGAAACTTGTTTCATTAAATTCCGAGTTCTCTAGATCCATCTACGACAATTAAACGATATTTGTTTTGATTTTTTAAAAATTTCATTCTACGATGAATTTCAAAATTCATCTCTAATCTACGACGAATTTGGAAATTCGTTGCAAAATTTGGGACGAATTCTGAAATTCGTCGCAAAATTTTTAATTTTTAAAAAGAAACCTAAGTATCTTCAAAAAATCATAAATAAACGTATGGAACTTCGAATTTCATGAAATAAATTTCTACGTGCTCGTACCGATTTCATCATAAAATAAATGACGTCAAACTTAAATTTTATTGTATAAATTTATAGAAAAAAATTTTAAAGCCACAAAAATATATTTCCCAAGTAAATAATATTTAGAAAATTACAAATAAAAATATATTATGTAAAATTTAAGTTTGAGGTCATTTATATCACGAGGATAATGATACGAGTACGTAGAAACTCGTTTCGTTATATTCCGAATTCTGTAAGTCCATATATGAAATTTATTAATATTCTTTTGGTTTATTTAAAAATAATTATTTGTGATGAATTTCGAAATTCATTGCAAACTTGGCAACGAATTTGAAAATTCATCGCAAAATCTGCAACGAATTTGGAAAATCGTCGCATATTTTGGACGAATTTAGAAATTCGTCGCAAACCTAAAAAATCTGAAATACATTCGAAATGTCGCAGACTAAGCTACAGAACTCGGAATGACATGAAATAAGTTTCTACGAGTTCGTATCGACGTCCTTGTGATATAAATGATCTTAAATACAAATTTCAATAAAAATTCTAGGGATCAATGAAGGATTAATATGACATTTTAACTGAGTCAATGCTGATATAAATAATGAACTATGAAAAGAATATATTAACGAAAATTCATATTTGTAGCCATTTAGCTCATCAGGGGATCAATATGAACACATTGAAACTTGTTTCATTAAATTCCGAGTTCTCTAGGTCCATCTACGACAATTAAACGGTATTTGTTTTGATTTTTTAAAAAATTCATTCTGCGACGAATTTCAAAGTTCGTCTCTAATCTGTGACGAATTTGGAAATTCGTTGCAAAATTTGGGACGAATTTTGAAATTCGTCGCAAAATTTTTAATTTTTAAAAAGAAACCTAAATATCTTCAAAAAATCATAAATAAACGTATAGAACTCCGAATTTCATGAAATAAGTTTCTACGTGCTCGTAGCAATTTCATCATGAAATAAATGACGTCAAATTTAAATTTTACCAGATAAATTTATAGAAAAAATTTTATTGCCACAAAAATATATTTCCCATGTAAATAATATTTAGAAAATTATAAATAAAAATATATTATGTAAAATTTAAGTTTGAGGTCATTTATATCACGAGGATATCGATACGAGCACGTAGAAACTCGTTTCGTTATATTCCGAATTCTGTAGGTCCATATATGAAATTTATTAATATTCTTTTTGTAAAATACGACGATTCAAAAATCCGGGCCAGAAAATTTTTCGAGATTTTTCGGATAGAGTCTATATTTCCGGCCCTACGAGAGGATCCAAGGGGTTTTATTGTAAAAACTTAAAACTTATCAAGGGTTTACGGGTAAACTCTTGAATTTTAAAAGGGGTAAATAATCTAACCCTAGAGATTTATGGATGTGCGTTATAAGAAATTGGAGGGTTAAAAAGCCCTAAGGGTGAGATTGGGATATTACAAGAGTGAGGGGCCTTCTTGCAAAAAGCCCCACCCCTGTATAATAAAAGCTTCGGCTGATGTCTCGTGCCCTAAGCCTCCGCCGCCCCTTCTTCCTCCGTTTCTTCTCCCTTTCCGCGTGCCCTAGCCACGGTCGGCACCGATGCCTTTATTCTTCCTCTCCTTGTGCCTAGCCGCAGCCCTGAGCCGCAGCCGACCCTTTCTCTTTGCTCGACGAAGCCGACGCCCTCTTCTCCTTCCAGACGGCGACCACAGCTCCGACCCGACCTCAGTTTCCTGAGTTGTCTCCCTGCCCTCTGCATTGAGTCTTTCTTTCTTTTCGCTCGCGGCCATAAACGTCGGATAAGGGAGAAGATTTGGGTGCCGATCGTGAGTTGGCTTTCACCTTGGACGGCGCAAGCAAGGTAAGGGATCTTGTTGTGTCCTTGATGGATGTAGTAGTTGATTTTCGTATGGATGTTGTGATCTTACTAAATTGAAGTTTCCCAAGTGAACATTTGATCGAACAGTTTTTCTCTGTTTTTTCAAATATGGATTTCAGATTTAGATTCTCTGTTGGATTTTGATCTGCTTGGAAGGGAATTGCTAGGTTGTGGTGGTTTGTCCCTGCCGTGAGCTACGATGGGTGCCATTTCATGTGAGGGATGTTTAATTTGTTGGCCATGATGGATTAAAGTTATGAGGCTTTGAATTGGATTGGTGTTGTATTCCGATTTCTATTTAGATGATAGTTCTTGATAGTTGATTTGAAATTTGGATTTGTGTTTGATCCTGTGATGTGGCAGTGTTGTTCACCGATGATGATCTGTTTGTGTTGTTCTAAAGATGTTATTGGATTGAACCTAATTGCAGTAAAGGAGATTAAGGCTAACTCTAATTTAGATTAAGAATTAGCTTAATTATATGGTTAGGTGTCTTGCCATGTTTCCCTTGGGTTTGGAGTTGCTAAGTGTGAGAATTAGATTTTTATTCGAGATAAACCCTTGGGTTAATTCGGGACTACTCATTTAATTGTGATTAATTAAATGAAAGAGATAATTAGGGCAATCCTAATTAATTGGGATGACTCGATTAGTTATAAATCATATATTATTATAGCTAAGCATAATGCCTTTGATACAGGGCATGGATTGGATTTAGCATTTCTGACTATGAGACGGGAGGTTCTTGCTTATACGAGCATCTACTTGGAGGCGGGTACCCCTTGACTTATCTTGTTGATATTGTTATATTGTTATACATAGACTGTTATAGATAGCAGTAAGTTTATACGCTATCCTTGTTTAGTATGCTTGTTCTGGATACTTGTTGTTTATCCCTGAGTTGTTATGCTGTTAGTTCCATACAGTCTCAGCTATTGTCATATCTATATGTATGCTTAGATATCGGGATGTATCTCTTGCATTTGACATCGAGGGATCTATAGTTTCCGGCCAGTATACCTTGTAGGTCACCAGTATTTCCTGTTATAGGATTTCAGACTGAGACTTAGTATACTGAGAACTTGGTGAGGGAGGTATGTGTATCTATCATACACCATCTCTGCATTGTTGTATGCCGGCGATCAGCGACTCCCTTGTGGTTGAGCCTATCGTCTTCCGGTACATGATATGCGCACACGACCACTCATGGGTTAGTGGATACCGTAGGATGTGTGTATTTGCCCTGTATTGCTCCGTTCGGCCACTATGTGGAGGGTGGTTGCGGGCGTGGTAGCATCCAGGGATCCCTTCTCATACTGAGCCACGAGGAGATGAGAGCTAGACTCCCCCATTGCTTGGGGTAGGAGCGTAGTCTCCGCCAGCATCCTGTCTACTCGGTCACTCAGGAGCAGTGATGGCAGGGTTCGTACAGGTTGTCACAGCTCTACCCACGCGGACGTCGTGGACGATGATCCTGACTGGGACTAGGGGGTGACACATGTCATTGCACCATGTGCATATTTTGCATTGTGCATTGTTTGCTGCACTTGATTTCTGCACTTGTTTGACATGCATATACTGGAGACTTGTTATCTGAGATTATATGCCTATTGGTGTTCAAGAGGTGATTATTACCCTCTTTTCAGGCTAGATGGATTCTGGTATGTATCTTGATTCAGTATCTTCAGTATACCCTTTACTATTGTTCATATGAGACTGTATCAGCGTAGACTCCTATTGTTATTATAACATACTATGCATATCTGCTGGGTATTCGCTGAGTTATGGACTCACACCGTTGCGATATATGTTTTTATTTCAGGTTGAGATACTTGGAGTCGCCAGAAGAGCCCAGCAGTCAATCCCTACCCATCGCGATGACAGGGTTTTGTTTTTGTACTTTGTAGTGCATTGTTATATATTCCTTTTAGCGATTTGTATATGTCATATGTGTTGTGTGCCCTAAGGGGTTTTTGTGTATTAGTTATTTCATCGTAAGTTGGACCGGTCCGCAGTCAGGTATGATTTACTTAGTTGTCTTGTGCTTTTATGTTGTGTTTATCTATTTTGGAGGCCTGATGCCAATTAAACTGCGTGGTCGTGTTCTGTGTATGTGTAAATTGTCCGCCGGACAGGGAAGTGCTGTCCGATTTTATATTAGATCAGCGGCTCCTGGGTCTCGGGGCGTGACACTTTTGGTTTATTTAAAAATAATTATTTGTGATGAATTTCGAAATTCGTTGCAAACTTCGCAACGAATTTGAAAATTCGTCGCAAAATCTACAACGAATTTGGAAATTCGTCGCAGATTTGGGACGAATTTAGAAATTCATCGCAAACCTGAAAAATCCGAAATACATTCGAAATGTCGCAGATTGAGCTACAGAACTCGGAATGACATGAAACAAGTTTCTACGAGTTCGTATCGACGTCCTCGTAATATAAATGATCTTAAATATAAATTTCAATAAAAATTCTAGGGACCAATGAAGGATTAATATGAAATTGTATAACAGTTTCAGACTTAGACATTTTAACTAAGTCAATGCTGATATAAATAATGAACTACGAAAAAAAATATATTAACGAAAATTCATATTTGTAGCCGTTTAGCTCATCAGGGGATCAATACGAACACATAGAAACTTGTTTCATTAAATTCCGAGTTCTCTAGGTCCATCTACGACAATTAAACGGTATTTGTTTTGATTTTTTAAAAATTTCATTCTGCGATGAATTTCAAAATTCGTCTCTAATCTACGACGAATTTGGAAATTCGTTGCAAAATTTGGGACGAATTCTGAAATTCGTCGCAAAATTTTTAATTTTTAAAAAGAAACCTAAGTATCTTCAAAAAATCATAAATAAACGTATGGAACTCCGAATTTCATGAAATAAGTTTCTACGTGCTCCTAGTGATTTCATCATGAAATAAATGACGTCAAACTTAAATTTTACTGGATAAATTTATAGAAAAAAATTTAAAGCCACAAAAATATATTTCCAAAGTAAATAATATTTATAAAATTACAAATAAAAATGTATTATGTAAAATTTAAGTTTGAGGTCATTTATATCACGAGGATATCGATACGAGCTCGTAAAAATTCGTTTCGTTAAATTCCAAATTCTGTAGGTCCATATATGAAATTTATTAATATTCTTTTGGTTTATTTAAAAATAAGTATTTGCGACGAATTTCGAAATTCGTTGCAAACTTTGTAACGAATTTGAAAATTCGTTGCAAAATCTGCAACGAATTTGGAAATTCGTCGCAGATTTGGGACGAATTTAGAAATTCGTCGCAAACTTGAAAAATCCAAAATACATTCGAAATGTCGCAGATTGAGCTACAGAACTCGGAATGACATGAAATAAGTTTCTACGAGTTCGTATCGACGTCCTCGTGATATAAATGATCTTAAACACAAATTTCAATAAAAATTCTAGGGATCAATGAAGGATTAATATGAAATTGCTTATAACAGTTTCAGACTTAGACATTTTAACTGAGTCAATGCTGATATAATAATGATCTACGAAAAAATTTATATTAATGGAAATTCATATTTGTGGTCGTTTAGCTCATCAGGGGATCAATACGAACACATAGAAACTTGTTTCATTAAATTCCGAGTTCTCTAGCTAGGTCCATCTACGATAATTAAACGGTATTTGTTTGGATTTTTTAAAAATTTCATTCTGCGACGAATTTCAAAATTCGTCCCTAATCTGCGACGAATTTGGAAATTCGTTGCAAAATTTGAGACGAATTCTGAAATTCGTAGCAAAATTTTTAATTTTTAAGAAGAAACCTAAATATCTTCAAAAAATCATAAATAAACGTACGAAACTCCAAATTTCATGAAATAAGTTTCTACGTGCTCGTAGCGATTTCATCATGAAATAAATAATGTCAAACTTAAATTTTACCAGATAAATTTATAGAAAAAAATTTTAAAGCCACAAAAATATATTTCCCAAGTAAATAATATTTAGAAAATTACAAATAAAAATATATTATGTAAAAGTTAAGTTTGAGGTCATTTATATCATGAGGATATCGATACGAGCACGTAGAAACTCGTTTTGTTAAGTTCCAAATTCTGTAGGTCCATATATGAAATTTATTAATATTCTTTTGGTTTATTTAAAAATAATTATTTGCGACGAATTTCGAAATTCGTTGCAAACTTTGCAACGAATTTGAAAATTCGTCGCAAAATCTGCAACGATTTTGGAAATTCGTCGCAGATTTGAGACGAATTTAGAAATTCGTCGCAAACTTGAAA
>JAGFNQ010000118.1:74394-216955 GCA_024364735.1 Boesenbergia rotunda
TGGCTTGGCAGGGCTGGTCCTTGTGGCTATGGTCCGGGAGGGACTGGTCCGGGCCTGGCTGGTCCAGTCCGAACATATTAATCCTGGCTCACTTGGGCCACGTCGCTCAAGTCGGGTTTTATAGTTGAAGATGTGATTATATATATATATATATATATATATATATATATACATTCGACTGTGTAATATTTTTTGTGTAGGTCTTAAGTATACGTGTTTGGATTGACAACCAACGTCTTTGTTGGTGACCTTTGTTTGGTATGTCTCTATCCTTCTTTTATTGTTTATTATTTTGATTAATGTTTACTATAGTATTCCATGTCTTAGTGTGAGTGCTATATAAGATTAGGTTTCGTTAGTTTATATTGGTTTATAAAAACTTGTGTTTGCTTGTATTATAACATACAATTAGGTATTATTTGAATGATCATGTGTTTTTCTTTGTTTGTATGTGATTAACTAATTGATCGATTTAGGATATTATTAATTAATTCTTCATTTTAATATAAAAGTAATTATTTAATTTAAGTAAATCTCAAATTATTTTTTAATTTGAAATTTCAAAAATTAATTATTCCAAATTAATAAAATCATAAAATAATTAATTTAACCTAATATGAAATAATTATAATTAATTAATTATTTTAATTAATTTATACAGTTGTGATATCAAACTTACTTAATTAATTAATTTTAAATTTTAAATTAATTAAAAATATGATATTTAATTAATCGTAAACTCAATAATTTAATTAGCTAACTATTAATTCTTAAATCTTAATTTATACTTAATTAATAAATTTAATCAACTAATTTCACAAGAATATTGTTATGCATATCTAATTTTTTTGGAAATTATTATTTATGTTATTATAATTTATAAACAGGCAAAATGCAGAATGAAAGGAGGTGGATGTATAAAAAAAATTTACCCGATCGTCGGGGTTTATCTGATGAGTTTATTACTGGATTGAGACAATTTTTGAGTTTTGCATCTAGTCAATTTCAGTATATGGATGGCAATAAGATAAGATGTCCATGCAAAAAGTGTCACAATGGTAAATTTTTACTCTGCGATAAAGTGAAGAACATCTTTGTAGATTGGATTTACCCGAATTACTATAATTGGACATCTCACGGTGAACCGTTCATATCTGATGAAGATTATCAACAAATATACAAGTCTCAGTTGGTGGTGATCAGAGTTATTATAATCAATTAAATTAATATCAAAGATGGTATTGATGCACGTCGGTCAGAATTTCAATCCTGACATGTGTGGTGCAAGTTCTAGTTATCCACCAATATTGAAGAAATGTTTACTACTTATACATCACCATTGGAGGGAGTAGAAGTACCACCTGTTAATGACACATATCTTCAATTTCAAGAAGTGTTCAGTGCTGCTGATGAACCATTATGGTCTGGTTGTGACAGTCACACTAAATTATCTCTCACCGCAAGATTGTTAAATGTCAAGGCAGAGCATATTGTGTCATAAGATTGTTTTAATGATTTTGTTTAAGTTATTGGAGAGGCATTACCACGTGATCACATACTGCCTAATGATTTTTATAGTATGAAAAAACTCGTGAAAGAATTGGGTCTTCCGGTGCAAAGAATTGATGTTTGCAGAGATGGTTGTATGTTATATTGGGGAGTTGATGAAAATGCAAAGGTTTGTAAATTCTGTAATCAATCTTGGTACAAGAGCAGTAGAACTAATCAACAACGATGCAAATCATATAGTCAAATGTTTTATTTGCCCTTAACTCCTAGATTACAAAGACTTTATGCTTCAAAAGCAACTGCTGAACACATGACATGACATGCAAATCATCAAACAGAAGAGGGGCTAATGTGTCATCCATCAGATGCAGAGGCATGGAAGAATTTTGATAGAACATATCCGGAATTTGCAAAGGAGATTAGAAACATTAGATTAGGTCTATGTGCAGATGGGTTTGCTCCGTTTGGCAAATCAGGAAGAAATTATTCATGTTGGCCAGTTATCTTAACTCCGTATAATCTTCCACCTGGGATGTGCATGAAAACACCTTATATGTTTTTAACTTTAGTTGTGCCTGGCCCGCAAAATCCGAAGAAGTTAATAGATGTTTATATGCAACCACTTATTGCAGAACTTAAACAATTATGGGATGAAGGTGTTTCTACATATGATGTTCATACTAATTAGACGTTTATAATGAAGGTTGCTCTTCTTTGGACAATAAATGACTTTCCTGCTTATGGTATGTTATTCGGTTGGAGTACCGCTGGGATCTTAGGATGCCCAATATGTATGGAGAGATCAAAGTCTATCAGATTGAAACATGGAAAGAAGCCGAGTTATTTTGATTGTCATAGACAATTTTTACCAACAAATCATAATTTCAGAAAAAATAAAAATGAATTCACCAAGAACAGAATTGAAAGAACACCTCCACCATTGAGATTAACTGGTGAATAGATATGGTGGCGAGTGGCTGACTTTCCATCTGTTATTGAAAAGCCGCATGATACAACATATGAATATGGAAGAACACATAAATGGACTAAACGAAGCATATTTTGGAATTTACCATATTGGTATAGTCATTTGATTCATCATAATCTCGATGTAATGCATATTGAGAAGAATGTTTGTGATAATCTGATAAATACAGTAATGGATATCAATGGAAAAAACCAAAGACAATTTGAATGCAAGAAAAGACTTGCGACTCCTTTGCAAAAGACCCACTCTCGATGTCGATGAAAATAGTAGAGGACCAAAGCCAAAGGCAATTTATACATTAAATAAGGATCAAAGACGTGTTGTTTGTGAATGGTTTAAATCATTGAAATTTCCAGATGGCTATGTCTCTAATCTTGGAAGATGTGTCGATTTGAAGGAATACAAATTGATTGGTTTGAAAAGTCATGATTGCCATATAATCATGCAAAGACTTATTCCTATTGCTTTTAAGGAATTCTTACCGAATTTTGTTTGGGGTGCCATTAGCGAGTTAAGCATTTTCTTACATGATATATGTTCAACAGTTTTAAGACATTCACACATGGAGGCGTTAGAGAGACACATTCCAATTATTTTGTGTAATTTGGAAAGGATTTTTCCACCTTCATTTTTTGATTCCATGGAACATCTTTTGGTTCATTTGTCATACGAGGCCAAAGTTGGAGGACCTGTACATTTTCGCTGGATGTATCCATTTGAAAGGTAAAATATACTAAGACAATATCTTAATGCATAATAATTATTTCATTTTATTATATATTAATATCTAATATAAGTTATTTTATTACAATTAGATTTCTATATCATTTGAAGAAAAAAATTAAAAATAAGGCACGAGTTGAAGCTTCTATTGTTAATGCATATATTGTGGAAGAAGTTACAACTTTTGCATCTTATTATTTTGAGCCCCACGTTCAAAGCAAGAGACGGAGACCAGGAAGAAATGATGAGGGTCCTATTGATCCTAATTTTAACTCATTCTCAATTTTTAATTATCTTGGTCGAGCAAGTGGACAATGTAAAGAGAGATACTTAACTGGTCAAGAATGGCGGGCAGCGCATACATATATTTTACTTAATTGTCCTGAAGTATCGTCATATTACCAGTAAGTATATATTCCCTCAATTTCCAATTTTTATGTTGTAAATTGATTGCATAATTATTTTTTTTTTGATGGTAGGATTTTTCAAAACTTATATTCTGAATTATCGACACACGAGTTTGATCGTTTATGTGAAGAAGAATTTGCACCATGGTTCAAATCATATGTAAGTATAAAATCCAAATTTGGTTTTATATAAACATATTTTTAACAATTGACATCTTTGTCATTAGGTTCATGATAATCAAACTCACATTCAACATGAAATGTTGTTCCATCTATCATGGGGTCCAAAAGCATTGGTACGCAATTGGCCAGCTTATTTTATAAATGGATATAATTTTCATACTCAAGAGTATGGCATGGGCAAGAGTACAATGAATAGTGGAGTTTGTGTAAAATCATCAAATGATGAAGATCCAAGCAATGATTTTTATGGTTTGCTGGATGAAATTATAGAGGTAGAATATCCTGGCCCAGCTATGCGAGTCATTCTATTCATGTGTCATTGGTTTGACCCTATCAAAGGGATGAATGTGCATCCACAATATAATTTGGTTGAAATAAATCATAAGAGATTGTATAAGAGATATGAACCATTTATATTGGCACAACAAGCAATTCAAGTATTTTATGCTTCATATCCTAGTTTGAAACGTGACAAATTGGATTGGTGGGCTGTTTGTAAAACGAAAGCACGGAAAAAAATTGAGGAACGTTGGGAAGACATTGCATATCAACAAGAGCAAGTTGTAAATACATTTCAGACAGAGGAATATATTATTCCAACATTACGAGATCCCAGTGGAATAGTGATAAATGTGGATGCAAGTGAAATTGATGATGATGATGACGACGACGATGAAGATGATGATGATGAGGAGGAGGAGGAGGAGGTGGAGGATGAGGATGACAATGACAATGAGGACGTTGATTTTTGATGATGGGTAAGTTTATTATCTTAATATAAAAAATTAATGTATAGTTGATATCTCATTTGTAATCTTATATATATTATCTGTTAATGCTTTATATTTCTTGCTGTTTATAGGTCATCACAGGTGATATCTTGTCGTCGCAGGATTTGCGCATTCTCTTTATCTATACGAATATGGTAAGGTGTTTTTTAGTCTTACATCTTATAGTTTAGTTCCAATAACAGAGATATTTCTTATTTTCTAGGCTTGTAGTAAGTTCTCAGTTTTTAGATTTATTTGACATATATACTTGTTTGTATAGTTGGGTTTTATCTTGCCTGCATTAATATGAAAGTTTGAGTTTCCTTTATGGTCCTTATCATTGAGATCCTCAATAATAGTATTGCATAAGAGCATGGAGGTATTATGCTATCTATATTACTGTCTGCACTATTTCTTTTCATTGTATCGTATTAGAGCATCATACATGTAGATTGTTGTTCCATTTCATGAATATCTTACTTTTTCTCTTGAATGTTTCAGGTACTATACAGATCATTTTGAAGGATAGCGACAGGTCATCTCCTCATTTCTCCATGTCATCTAGAAGCTTGTTAAGATTTTTGTAATAGGAAATGTAACTCGTTGTTACCTTGTAATTATAACGGTCATTATCTTTTCGGTTGATATTGACTTCTTCCATGTAAACTATTATATTTACTGTTTGTGGATTTTCTTATCATGTAAAGTATTATATTTATTGTTTTTGATTTCATTTAAGCAAACTATGAATTAGTTTTGATCTTTGTCTTTAAATTTTCTTTCTTTTTTTTAATTTTGCTATTGATGGATAATCAATTAGAGCGTATTGTAGTTGAAAATCTTGAAAAAATAAAACAGGTATCGATTTTGATTTTAATAATTTGAGATTTGTTTTATTAAAATTTTATTTATAAATATAAATTTTAAAATATTTTATTTATTTTGCGATGAATTTTGCGACGAAAATATTTTCGTTGCAAAATTATCGATATTATTGTTTATCGAAAAATTGCGACGAATTTTGAATTTGTTGCAATTTTTGCGACGAATTTTATAGTTCGTCACAGATTCGCAGATTTTGCGACGAATTTTATAAATTTGTCGCAGAATCTGCGATGAATTTTATAAATTTGTCGCAGAATCTGCAACGAATTTCAAAATATTAGCGACAAAAAAAATTGTTGCATATTTTACAATAAATTATTATGTTCGTTGCAATAATCTGCAACGAGTCAAAAATTCGTCGCAAAATCTGCGACAAATTTAGGTATTTGTCGCTGATATTTTGCGATGAATTATGAAATTCGTCGCAAATTTTGCGACAAATTATAAATTCGTCGCAGAATTTGCAACGAATTTTTCAATTTGTCGCAGACGAATAAAAAATTTATTGTAGTTTTTGCGACAAGTTTATGTTTTCGTCCCAAAAAATCTGCGACAAATTTTATTATTCGTCGCAAATTTTGCGATAAATTTTTTATTCGTTGGAAATAATCTGCGACAAATTTTGTAATTCGTCGCAAATTTTGCGACAAATATTAATAATTCGTTGCAGATTTTTTGCGACGAATTTGAGAATTTGTCGCAAAATCTGCAACGAATTTCCTAAGTCGTCGCAAATTCTGCGACAAATTTTCAAAATTCGTCGCAGATTCTGCGACAAATTTCAAATTTGTCGAAAAAATTCAGATAAATTATATTTAAATTTGCGACAAATTTGGCGACGAAAATTTAATTTGTCGAAAATTTTGCGACGAATAATGAATTTGTCGCAAAATTTGTGACAAATTCATTTTTTTGTCGCAGAATTCTGGGACGAGTATTTGGCGACGAATTTTTTTTCGTCGCCAAATTCGTCCCAAAAAATTTTTGCGACGAATTTTTGATAAAAATTCGTCGCAAAATTTGTCGCAAAATCGAGTTTTTTTTTAGTGCTTGTCGGTGTTCAAGAGTTAATGCTGACTACTAGGGCATAAGTCTTGTTGCAATCTAATCCTTCTATTTAACTAAACCCTTGAGTTACAAGACGAGCTTTATTCCAGAAAATTCATCCTTTTTTATTTAGTTTGTTTCTAAATACCCATCGTGTTCCTACAATAGTTTTATCACTTGAATTATGTACTAAGTTTCAGACTTAGTTTCGATCAAACTTGACTTTTGCATAACTATGATCCAATTTGGATCAAGTAGAGCTTCATCTATGTTCTTTGGTTTTATTTTGGATATTAAGGCTATTGGACTTAAATTTTGGTGGATAGGCCTAGTTTGGACTCCTAAGTTTGGATTTCCTATAATTTATTTATTTGGATGATTAGCTATTCTTATAGGTTGATCTTCGATTTGATTTCGGGGTTGATCTTCGTCAAACTTATGTTTATCTTCCTTTGAGTTATTGTTATTTACTTTATCAATTTCTATTTGAATAGATTGATATGTTTTTGTTGAATTTTCTTTATTGAAAATTATATTTCAGGGTTCTTCAATTTTAAGGGGTTTTTTTAATTATAAATTATATATTCTCTACTGTTTGTTGCATATCCGACAAGCATTCCTTCATCAACTTTATTTGAAAATTTTGGTAGATTATTTTTAGTATTTAATATATAAGTTTTACATCCAAAGATTTTGAAGTATTTGATTGAGGGTATATTTAGCATTCATTTGTTGCATTATACAAGCATGATTTGTGTTAATTTCTAGCTTTTGTATCCATTTCTTTCTTTTTAGTTTGGATGACTTCTTTTTGTGTTTTATGTTGACAAGACATGAAAATCTTGGCAATGGGCATGTTTGGAGACACAAAGATGAAAGAATAACATTACAACATGATCCGCGGCCAACCCAGGGTGTTAGGACCAAAAGGAATTTAGAGATCTTCACAATGGCATGATATTGCCCACTTTGAGTCTAAGCCCTCATGGTTTTGCTCTTGAGTTCTCCCAAAAGACCTCTTGCCAATGGAGATATCAAATTCCTTATAAACCTATGATCTTTCCATGTGTTATTTAATGTGGGACTAAGTTTTCACTCTTGCAACCCCTAACAATCCCCCCCTCAAATAAAGGATCACATGCCCCCACCACAAACGGAAACCCTTTCCGTTTTTTATGTCTAATCCACCAGGACTTTGCCCCTCGGCCCACCTGACCTACTAGGACTTCACCACCTAGCCGCAGCTAGAACTGGTCCTCTTGATCAAGACACAGGAGCCCACACATCCTTTATTTAAGACTTAAGGCATATGGTTAGATCTGGATCATGAAGAGCAACCTCGCTCTGATACCACTTGTTAGGACCAAAAGGAATTTAGATATCTCCACAATGGCATGATATTGTCCACTTTGGGCCTAAGCCCTCATGGTTTTGCTCTTGAGCTCTCCCAAAGGGTCTCTTGCCAATGGAGATATCAAATTCCTTATAAACCTATGATCTTTCCATGTGTTATTCAATGTGGGACTAAGTTTGTATTCTTGCAACCCCTAACACAGGCTAGCTACCACAATTGTGAATCATCGATGGAGTCAAAATTGCCCGAGGAGCATCAATTGGAGAAATAACAAGAACTATGACCTACTTGTGGTAGCCACCACGACAGTGATCCATCCCGAGAATTGGAGAAATAACAAGAACCACGACCTACTTGTGGTAGCCACCACGACTGTTGTCTTTCCTTCGAGCACAGAGTTAGAGAACTGAAGAGTAGAGAATTAATGTCTTGAACTATGATCTCGAGGTTCTTTTATAGGTTTAGATTGGTAGACCTATAAACCTAGTTCGATCGACTAGACCTAGTCAGACCTAATTCCCACGATCGAGTTCATCATAATCTAGACTGAGCCATGAGATATCATTGTTTAAACTTGGTTCAGTCCTACACTCGATCAATCAAACCCATTCGATCAACCAGACCAATTTTCCAATCGACCGGATTGTTGTCTGGTCGATCAGACCTATTTAGGTTTGGTTAGACCCGAGTCAATTCTAGTTCACTCCGGACTTGGTCTAGTTGCGTATAATTGCATTCGTCTGCTCTCTGTCTTGCTTTCAGCTCTAGGGTCCTACAAGACACATATACAAACACAACAAACAAGCAAGTCTAATCATGTAAGTCTACATGATCTACTAGGTTCATCTCTTGTTTGAAGGTTACTCCTCCAAGACTTCTATCTAGAATTCACTACCTTAGGATTTTGTTTTTGCCAAGCATCCGGCCACTTTAACTTGCTTGGACTTGCCACTTGTCGGACATTCGATCATTCTTGACCTACCTAAACTTTCCCTAGCCAAACATTCGGTCTCTTTTGACCTACTTGATCTTTTACTAATCATTCAATCAACCGTGACCTGACTAAAGTTTCCCTTTGCTAGTCATCCAGCCAACCTTGACTTGACTAAACTTCTTTTTGCTAGTTATCCAGTCAATCTTTAACCTGATTAGACTTTATACTTTTGCTAGTCATCTAGTTACCCTTAAACATGACTTAGACTTTTCCTTTGCTAATAATCCAATCAACCTTTGATCTGACTAGGCTTTACCTTTCTTGGTCATCCAGTCAACTTTTGACTTGATCTAACTTCTCACTTAGCTCATTTCCAAACATCTGATCATGTTTAAATCAATCTTTAGTCAAACTTGACCTAACATCGTTATATTTTCAAACACTGAAATCCTACGGACTAATTGTTTTGACAAATTGTAGATGAACTTAAATCCACTAGTGAAGCAATGGGGGAAGATAATTTTAGTGAAACGTATATTTTATATATATTGCATTGTTCCTTTCTCTAGAAGAAAACATATTGTAGTATTTTGTACTAGTTTTCCTCCCTTTTTTCCTACTACATTTCTTAATCTTTGCCATTTCCTCTCATGCAACTGAGAGGTCTTTTTGGTCTCAATCAACACCTGGAGTCTAACTCAAGAATTGCTTATGTGCTCATTGCCAAAAATCTCCATTTGAATGCCTCTTTATAGAGTTTTTGCTATCAATAACAACCTATTAAAATGTGTCTAATCAGTGGGCTATTAACTATCCTCGATTGATTGTAATAGTTGGTTCGATTGAACTCCGATATGATTGACTACTTAGCTTCCAATGCAACTTGAGTTAACTAACTTTTTTGATCTACTCGACCAATTTACTATAATATTAGTCTTCTAATAGTTGCAGTAAAATATATCAAATCAACAAATCTCTTCCTAGATTTCTACCATTTCGATAGTTGATTAATAATTCTCATTAGTTAGTTGATCTTGTCTCAATTGGCTGCCTAGCCAACTAACCCGTGAATTGAATAAAAATATTTTGTTTTCTAACAATTCAATATGAGTTGACTACTTGATTGAATGAGCTATTAGTCGACTAAAACCTTGACTCTGGCTAACTTTATGTAGCTTATGGGCTCTCGTCCTAGTTAGGTTTCCCAATCAAGAAACTAGTGCCTCTAGGACATCTTTTTGCCAAGATGCCTCATTTTGAAAACTTCCTATGCCTAGAGGTTATGTCTCTAGGACTTCCTTATCTACTTAATATCAATCGACCTTAATCTATCATGACTTTTACATGCCTAAAAGCCTAACTTTTAGGGCTTCATCATCTACCAATGTTAGTCAATCTTGACTCACTATAACTTTCTCTTGCCTAGTCTCCGGTCTATACTGATTTGTCAAGACCTCCACTTCCCAACTATAAGTTCACTTTGATCTATTAGGATTTTCACTTACGTAGAAATCACTTTTTTATGACTTTTATCACTTGCTGAGCATTCACTCAGTGCATGGACTTTTATTACTAATACCTATAAGATTTTTAAGGTGCTAACTCATGTTGAACTTTTTACTTGTCAATTATTGTTGAACTTTCAATTTGCCAATTTGTTGTTGGACTCCCTATTGCATTTTTATACTTTAATTGTTTAGTTTATCTTAATCCATTTGAACTTCATCCATTGTTAAGTTTTTAGTCAACAAAAACTTGATCTACTTGACCTATTAGCCTAACTTAAAACTGACTAATTATATTTCTTGAACATCAAAGCACAACAAATTGGACAACATCAAGCATCTTAGTAACAGGATAAGCTAGAGCATGATTCCACCAATTATAGTAAATCTATCGACACCGATTTGAGTGACTCAAACGAAGATATGTCACGGGACACTAATGAGCTCGAGGGCAATAACTTCCATAATCATTAATCCTATTCGTGACAACCCATTGATATATAACATCTAAATGGAAGTAGAAGATGAATGTCTAAGTAGGTAGCTGGGTGGGGAAGCAAAAACAGCATTGCATGGTCACGTTCTCTGTGGGGCAAGGGTACTGTAAACATGTACAAAATTAAAAATTAAAGGCATTTGCAATTGCACTTTGTTCATACCAATCTAATTACTACATCATAATATGAGTTTATTTTGAGTGGCTTATAAATTCAAAGTACGGAATTTTTAAGACTATCGAATGGCAATATTCATCCAACCCACGATTATAAAATTAATTCTCTTATCACTGGTGTTGAAGGCTTAAATATCAATCGAACCTTCATATAAGGAATTGAACAAACGAAAAGATATCTTTCTATTGTTCACAGTGAATCTGAAGTTGAATAGAACAAATTGTAAAGTTAAATTGTAAAGTTAAAAATAATTGTAAAGTTATTTGTAAAGTTAAAAATAATAACTTTACAATTTGTTATATTCATAATAACTTTACAATTATGATGAGAACAAATTAAATAATTATATGGAGCTTGCAAATTATTTAAAAATGATAAATCATAGAAACTTAAAATTGTAAAGTTAAAAATAATAATAATAATTATTATACCATACAAATTAAAATGAAATAGAACAATATATATGAATATAAATGCTATATATACCAAATTACTAATAACTATATGGAGCTTGCAAATGTATTTAAAAATGATAAATCATAGAAACTTTTATAATATTTAATAGTAACAAATGTTTTTTATTGTATCACTTATAGTAACTTGATTTTTTAAGTATTCCATAAACCTACTAAAAATTTCTGACACCATAGTAAATTATTTTCACTTTACATTATTTTGCTTTTATTTATGGATCAAATTTGCAGAATTTAAATTGAAAATTATCTTTCCATGTACACATGCTCGCCATAAACTGCAACAGAGATTATCTTCCTTAACAGCAGTTCATTAACATATCGATCGTTCATAATCATGGATGTTCCTCATTTTTCACCATGCTAATTGGCAATGCGCGAGAAGTGAGAAGGCGATCGATGTCTATTTCGATGGTCGACGGCTGCCTGAGGCATTGCCTAGGGAGTAGCGTCAAGCGCCGCATCTGCTTCGCGATCGCCGTCTACTGCCTCATGCGTTTGCTCCTCTCGTCTTCCTACAAGTCCAACTCGGCGACGACAACGACGACGACGACGGCAGCTTTATCTTTATCCATGTCCTCCGTTTCCTCACGGTGCGCCAATCGCTACGTCTTCATTCACGACCTCCCTCGACGCTTCAACGCCGACCTCCTCGGCAACAGCTGCCACCTCAGTGCTGGGGCCTCCGACGCCTGCCACTTCGCCGACAACGCCGGCTTCGGTACCGACCTCGGCCACGGATGGTACGCCACCGATCAGTTTGCGCTGGACCTTATTTTCCACGACCGCATTCGGCGGTACGAGTGCCTCACCGCTGACCCCGCCCGCGCTGCCGCCTTCTTCGTCCCGTTTTACGCTGGGTTTGAGGTCGGGCGCCACCTCTGGGGGACCAACACTACGGTGCGCGATGCGGCGGCGCTGGACCTCGTCCGGTGGCTCCGGGCGCGGCCCGAGTGGGCGGCGATGGGTGGGAGGGACCATTTCATGGCGGCGGGCAGGATTACGTGGGATTTCAGGAGGGTGACGGACGAGGAGAGCGATTGGGGCAACAAACTGATGTTGCTTCCCGAGGTCATGAACATGACGACGCTGGTGCGATTCAGACCTTTTCCAGTAAAATTGCCGGAATCGTCTGGTTTTAACTTCCTCTAATTTCCTGAATACAGGTGATCGAATCGAGCCCTTGGGACGACAATGACGTGGCGATTCCATACCCCACCTATTTCCACCCTTCCACGTCTGACGAGGTCGCGGCGTGGCAAAACAGAGTCCGGCGACGGAAGAGGCCGTGGCTCTTCTCCTTCGCCGGGGCGGCGCGCCCAGAGAATGCCTACTCCACCCGCGACGCCGTTATCACGCAGTGCCGCGTCTCGGCTCTCTGCAAGCTGCTCGATTGCAGAGGCGCCGACGCACGCCAGTGCTTCTCCCCGCACCGCGTCACCGCCCTGTTCGCTAGTTCCGTGTTCTGCCTGCAACCACTGGGCGACTCCTTTACCCGCCGCTCCAGCTTCGACGCTATGATCTCCGGCTGCATCCCGGTGTTCTTCCACCCCGAATCCGCCTACACGCAGTACGTCTGGCACCTGCCGCCGGACTATCGCAACTACTCGGTACTGATCCCGCTGGAGAAGGTGAAGCAGGGGAAGCGAAGCATCGAGCGGGAGCTGTCGCGGATATCGAAGAAACAGGCGTCGGCGATGCGGGAGGTGGTGGTGGGGATGCTTCCGAGACTGGTGTACGGGAACAAGAGAAGTGGAGCCGGAGAGTTCAAGGACGCGTTCAACGTGGCGCTGGAAAGGTGATCGAGAGGGTACGGAAAAGGAAGAGGGAGACGAGCTAATTAAGGAATCTGATGAACGAAAGAAGTAGAAGAAATAAAAGAGGAGAAATTATTACGTGATATACAACGTGACTTTCCAGTTCCATTCATATAGAGTGCATTGCCATTATGATATTAGATCAAATAAATCGAATTTAATCAGAAAAGAGGTACGCCCTCGATGATAATTAATTATTCTTTGGTTGTATCATAGTCCCGAAAACATAAAAACTCTCATTATAATACAAAGGTGCCACAGTTCATTACGAAGAGGAAGTATCGATTAACAACTATGTGAGGATGATCGATTACATATAATATAGAGCAACGTCGTCTAACACACAATAAGAGGGAGGGAGATGACAAGAGTAGATAATATATCTATTTTATTATTACGAAATCTCAATTTAAGTTGTCTTTTTTTTTCTATTGACTTATATTGATCTCATTTTAGTGGTTGTATTCCAACTAATTAATTAGTTAGAAGTATAAACTTGTTATCATAATTATTTCATAAAGTTAACTATCACAACTTGGCCATATTAAGTCACACATTTCATATGCAACCCCTTCTACAAATCCACCCCTCAACATTACCTCACTACATATATTAAGTATTTATATATGCATAAGTTAAACACGTTTAAAATAAAATTCAAATTTAAATTACATTAGATTAAATCAATAAAATAAAACAAATTTTCAATTTGAATGAATTTAGTATGATATATTGTTTTTATTTTTTTGGGTATTCATGTTCCTCCTTAAAGTAACAAACCCCAATAGTATTGATAGTATTGATGTTCTCCGCCCCTCTCTAATCCAGACGGGATCCTTTGTCCCGCCCCTCCCTTACTCGTTGATGACGGCAGATGAGTCGTCCGATCGTCGATCGGACATCGTCGATGATTTTTTATCGTCGTACTGAATCAAATGATATCCTAGAAGAACGGTGAACCCGTCGGAATCGTTACAATTGCAATATCGTCGGATTCGACGATGAATCCGATGAGATTGCAATTGCGGCTATTCCGACGGGTTCACCATACTCCCAGGGTATATTTTTGTTCGGAGCGGCTGTCGGAGGCCGCCAGTGGTGTTCGATTGGCAATCAGACGACTCGTCGGTCGTCGTCGGGGAGTGAGATAGGCGGGATACGGGGGTAAAGTGGGATAGAGGATCTGCCCTCTAATCCAGACGGGATCCTCTTTCCCAGAGGATCCCTGTCCCGCCTGTTCACACTCGTCGGCGACGACCGATCAGTCGTCCGATTCGGTCGGATCGGACATTATCGATGGTTTTTAATCGTCGTACCAAATCAAATGATATCCTGGAAGAACGGTGAACCGATTGGAATTGTTGTAATTGCAATCTCGTCGGATTCGATGGTGAATCCGACGAGATCGCAATTGCGGTGATCCTAACGGATTCATCGTACTCCTAGGGTATAATTTTGCTCGGGGTGGTAACCTGAGGTCGCCGGTGGTATTCGATCGACGATTATATGACTCATCGATCGTCGTTGGAGAATAAAATAGGTGGGAAGGGAGAAAGTGGGATATAGGATCAGCCCCTCGCTGATCTATCTCAAAAATAAGATGAAAAAGTTAAATCATAAAAAACTTCTAACTTAAATAATGACTAATATAGAAACAGATAGGTATATAATTGTGACGATTTAATTCTTAAATTTTATGACAACAATATTTCATTCTAAATGTCACGCTGTGATATATAACTGAAAATTTAAGGTATCGAGTGGCAGATGCATGCACCAACGACGCCCATGTGACGCACCTTACAAAACTAAAAACTCCGCCACTACAATAGTGACTAGACCTTGTGCTTTTTTTTTTTTTTTTCCCTTTCTCGATAAAAAAAAATAAATGAATGGATCCCGCCGCCACTAAATATAAATTCGTCCATCTTCCACAAACACCAAAATTAGTGGTCGAATAATATATATATTTGTTCCACTAGGGCCATTTCGTTACCAAACTGATTAAATGAGGCATTAAATGAGGCAGACAAACCAAGCGGGCCTACCACTGTCGTTATCCCGCCTACTTTCTACTGTCTCCACTTCTCGAGTCGTTCATCGGATCACTTGAACGATTGTTCATAATTTAATTTGTATTATATAGATTTGATATGGGTAATAGATAATAAATATGATAATTTATTTATAGTAAATAAGATTCAAATCGCAGAAAATATATTATATGTGTTTATTCCGTCAATGCGTCATATATTTAATTAACGTCTGTCTTACTTTTTAAGAACGATCATGAAAGTTTGAGATAAATGTAATCATTATAATAATAAACTTTTCAAGTCTATTCTAATAGTACAACTAAGTTGATTATCACGAAATAAATTTAGGGGGCGTTTGTATAAATTCAATAATGAAAATGATAATAGATTTAATTGAGGGATTTATGAGTTTGATGATAACTTAGTAGGGAGTGTGTTATGAAATCAAGGGTATCGTATCTTTATTTTGATTCCGATTCTCGTATACCAAACATCATCAATAGGAATGAAATTTATTTCATTATCAAATTCCCATCTTCTAAATCCGCTTACTAAGCACCCCTTATAATAAAACAAAATTCGGGAGAAATACTTTCGTATGATTATCTACTCGATTTTTTTTTTACATAATCATTCTCAAATCAAGTTGACGATTAAAATGCAGGTAAATAATTTTATTTTATTTATTTATATATATTTTTTGCAGTATTTTAAAATATCTATTTTGCCAAGGAAAAAGACCTCCATAATTAGTCTCCCTAACATGGACTGGTTTCTATAGCTTGCACGGTCCGGCAATGGCGTCCGTGCTTAGTTGGGGTTGCAGGCGATCGCTCGGTGGAGGAGCTGGAGATCCAGGGCGATGATGGCTCTCCGAACCGACAAAGTTAACGGCGCCTTTCTCATCGGTTTTCATTTTTTCCGGTGATCTCTAAATCTGTACCTTTTGACCCAGTTCCGCACTTGATTTGACGGAGGAGGAGAAAGGCATCTGGAATCTGCACCATCCCTCATGAACCCGAGTTCGTCATGTCCGCCGCCTGTCCCCGCGCTGCGGGTTTCCAACTCCGGGAAACGCGTGTGCCGAGAAGCAGCGGGGCCGCCTTCAACTCCAGTCACGCCCTCGACGCCGGCAACGCCCTCGACGCCTGCCACTCCGGCACTAGTGCTTTCCAACTCCAGTAAACGTATGGACGCGTCTCCCTCGCTGGTGCTCTCCAACTCAGGAAATAGGATTGACCCGTCGGGGAGGAAGAAGTACGTGAAGCAGGTGACGGGACGGCACAATGACACGGAACTTCACCTCGCGGCTAAGCGGGGCGATCTCGAAGCCGTGAAGCAGATCCTCGGCGAGATCGACGCCCAGATGACGGGGACGGCGATGGGGGCAGACTTCCGATGCCGAGGTGGCGGAGATACGGGCGGCTGTGGTGAATGACGTCAACGAAGTGGACGAGACTGCGCTGTTCGTGGCGGCTGAGAAAGGGTTTCTCGATTTGGTGGTCGAGCTGCTCAAGTACTCCAATCGGGAAAGTCTCACCCGGAAGAACAGATCCGGGCTCGATGTTCTCCATGTTGCTGTAAGGGAAGGGCAACAAGGTAAAAGGGCTGTCTTTCATAGTTAATTTCATTCAATTTTGCAACTCGGATTTGAGAAAATTTCTTTATCTCCTTGTTATGAACCACGACTATTCAGCCTGTCAAAGACTCGAATCTTGCAAAAAACACTTTAGTCACCACTGCATGGATTTGTAGAAAACATCGACCACTACTCACACCTTTACTGCTTGAACTTTAGAACTAGCCTCATCTAAGTAAATCACTTGAAAGCCTGTAGGAGAGTGATAGCTAACCTATTGAATTTTTATTTCTAACTATTTTTGGTGTAGAATACTTTCTTCTTTCATTATTGTTTCCTTGCTGGATACTTGTTTTGATCTTTAGCAGTTGTCATTTACTTGCTCCATAGTTTCTGTGAACACTGTACCGTATTTACTTATGCTGGTCTCTATTCTTTTGTTAGAAAAAGTGGCCTGTTAAGGCCTATTTTCAACTATAGTTGCAAATTACACAACAAAACTCTGCTTAAAGATGCAATTTCCTCTCTTGATCTGATGAATTCAGGGAGAGACACCCACTGCATTCTTCTTCTACAGGGCATTCCAGATTAGAGATGCGCCCATTTATTGTCTTCTCTACCACAATGTATCACCTCAGTTTCCCAACTTCGCACATCCATAGAATTCGTCTTGCAATGTTGGCTCCAACTCGCTCCAAACTTCACGGGCTGCCATATGGTCCCTAAGGACATGCAGGGCTGTTTCCAGACGCCCCATGCATTTGTGTGAAGACCTTGATTCTCTGCTTTCCAGTGTGACTTGCTGTGTTGCATGGCACTCCCATATTCTTTTCCACTGTGGCCTTGGAGTAATCATCACTCCTTCAATCATGAGTATGTTGAACAAGTAAGGTACCACCCATTGTCTGACTTCGTCTAGAAAATGGCATTGTTGCTATCAGCAAAACTAGGTAGTGGTGTCTCTGCCAATTCCAGCAGAATTGAGTAGGGAAGAAAGCTTTGGAATTTATCCCAGCACCGCATTCCTCCTTGTGCAGCCTTACCGGGCGTCAATTTGTTACTTGGGCACCTATAACTAAACCAAATTATTGAGTCTCCTATCCTCTCGGAACCATCAATCCAACCAAAAAGGCACATTGATCAGTCATCTCCTATCTTCCACCTAAACCTGGTCTTTATCTATTCCCATGTGCAGCAAACTTGCTTCGATAGGGTGGAGTCAAAGGCTTAGACAATGAAATCTACTAAGGCAACTCTCCTTCCCCCATATTTTGCTTGAAGTTCTTGAACCCAAGTGCCACCATCCATTAGAAACACCACCTCAAACTTTCCCATGGATTGCTCAATTACCTCAGTCTTCCGAATACCTAATCCTCCAAAATCCATTGCTCTAATGGCAACTGCTCATTGTGCCTAGTTGAAATTTCTCTTATACTATTATTTTCCCATAATAAAGTGTTGACACTTTTGTTCAATAATCTTATTGACAAGACTGGGAAGCCAACCAACCAGCATGCCAAAGGTTGGTATTGATGCCAGAATAGACTGAGTGAGGCGATTCTAGTTGCCACAGAAAGAGAGCATTTCACCCAACTTCTATTTTTTTGATAACTTTACCACAATGCCCATGTAATGTGCCTTCATAATATCCAACATCGATGTGGATGTTGAGATATCTTTCCATAGCCTTTTGGTGCTGAAAATCCAAAGATCAAAAAGCAGATTAAGAACTTCTCCACATTCACCTTTTGTTTGAGGCTTCCTCAAATTGCCTCAGTACTTCTCAAACATCATTGAGGTGGTACCATGATGCCTTAGTAAGTAGACTAAGATCACTAGCAAAGAAAAGATGGCTAAGAACTAGACTCATCCTTCCAACCCTCATACCCCTCCATTCATTTGACACTACTTTGGAAAGATTAAGGTGAGATTTGCGCTTCAAGCAAAAGATGAACAAGTACGGTGAGAGTGGACACCCTCCCTTGCCAAATCCTCTAGTTGCTTTGAAAGTGTTGGTTTTCTCGCCATTCCAAAGAAACCAGAAAAATGTAGTTGTAAGTTGTAACACACTGCATAATCACACTGATAAAATGCGAAGGTGAATAAAAGAGAAGCTCCAACTTGATTTTATCATATGCCTTCTTGAAGTCAATTTTATAAGCATGAAGCCCTACTTGAGGTCAATTTATAAGTATGAAGCCCTTTTTCCCCTTAATTGTGTTGAACAAGTGGAGTACTTCCTGCACGATCACTAGGTTCTCTTGCATATGCCTCCTTGAGAAAAACTCATTTGCTAATGGGATATGAGAGAACCCAACAACAGCTGAAGACATTGCACGATCACCTTTGTGATAATCGTGTATGAGGCGTTACATAGACTTTGGGCCAAAACTGAGTTAGCTGCTTAGGCTATTCACACTTTGGGATCAGAACCACATGCGTATGGTTCACAGTCGGAGGTCTAACTCAAGCTTGAAAGCCTTTGAAACAAATTTGGTGATGCTATCCCCAATAGTCTCTTAGCTCTGATAGAATATGGGATGCATACCATCAGGCCCTAGCACTTTGACAAGACCTAGAGACTTCAAAGTGAAAGCAATTTCCTCCTTTGTGACAGGACGAACTAGTAAACTCACAGCCTCTTGGCGCATAGTGTTTGGGAACACTTGGTGAAAATTCCCAAGTGCTACTTCCCTACCATATCTGCACAAAGCCATGAAGTGTACCATTGCTTGTTACTTAATCTACTCTTGGTCGAACTCCCACTCACCATCTTAAGTTCCACCTAATAATTACCTAGTATGAAAATAGTGCATGGTTTGGTCCCTTAATGCAAGCCAGTTTTCCCTTGATTTCTATCACCAACAGAGCTCTTTGTCATATCGTGTTCTACTGAGATCTTCCATGTTATGATGTTCCAGTTCCTGAAGATTCCTTCTAGTGCTTGGCCCCCTACTGGAACTACACTTTTGGATTCCTTCTAACTGAGCTTGAAGCCATCTCTTCCTTCTGTGGATGTTCTGAACACTTCATGGTTCCATTTCTATAGGACTTGCCACAGTTTAGCTATGTTCAAGACAAGGCCGGTGCTAGACTTTTAGCTCAAAACAACCACTCTGTGAAAATCTAATGACTGGGTGGTGATCAAAGTAGAGCCTATGAACCACTCCCACCGATGCTTCATCAGACAAATCCACCACTGTGCATTTGCAATCGCAATCGAGTTTCTTGAACACCATTTCATGGTTGTCCCTGATGCCTCCTTGCCAAGTATATGGATTGGGTGTGTCAACATCAGTAAGGCTGCACTCATCTCAGTGAAGTCCCCCACCAACCTCTGAATTGCTCGAGTATCCATTGTCAAATCCTCCTCTTGCTTACTCACTACTATGCACAATCTCAGTGAAGTCCCGCACCATAAGCTTTCCCCAATCAATTATTTATGATATTTGCTTCACATCCAGCCGGAGTGCTTCACAGAGTTGGCAGTGTGATCTATCATAAATAATGGTGAGCCACTGGTCTCCCCTATTACAATTTATGATTTGACAATAAACATTGCCTTTGCAATTCCATAGCCGCAAGACTAATATCTGCTTTCTATCAAGCTTAAATGTCTCCTGAAAATCCCTCGTTTTGCATCAAAACATGCTTCCACATTTTCTGTCACCTTACTGCTCACTTTTGACTCAAGTAACAAAATTATGCCGCTGAGACTAAAAGACCTCAAGTAGTCTTTAAACACTGCAGAATTTGGAGTTCGTACCTCTGATAGCTCCAGGAGAAATTATCATAAAGAAATCATGCAATGAGGATGAAAATTTTCATTTCCAGTGGTCTCCTCATTCACTGAGTTGCCACCACCAATATTTGCTCGATAGATGTCAAGCATCATTGCATCACCCAGAGGCTCGGATACCCACTACCCTTTAGTTGCTGCTCTCCTTGGATCTCTAAGTAGTTCCAACTTATAGTCCAGCTCAAGGTCATGGGAAAGGGTTACATTGTCGTTGGTGGTTTCTCATGTTGATATGTCCTACAAACTTGTCCTATCTAAACCATTACCTGGTCTCACGGTGGAGAATATGAACTTAGTCATTGCTATTCCTACAAGGATTACCTAACTATATCCACGTGCATGCTGATCAGACAATTCCTATGTCTTCTTGTAAATCAATTCTCTCTTCTTGTGCATGGAAGAGGTATCACGTCAGGGGCCCTATTTACCTTTCCCGCTCTTCTTCTTAGATCCTTCCAATGTCGACTCATCATTCCATGGATCAGATCTCCAATAGCTTTCCAATACACTATATGGAAACTGCGAGCCCATAAGGACCCCATTTGGCCGAGGATTTCTTCCACTTTAAGAACGTGCAACAGATGCTTGTCCTTTCTTCGAGGCTTATTAAGTTGACATCTAGGGCTCATGTCAATTGCTATCCAAATATTTCATTATGGTGAAATAATTCTAGGCTGACCTAGCACTCGATATGTCATCATTCACTTGACCCAATCTAATCAATAGCTCTTCCAGGGTGACATCATCCACTTGCTGCTCTTGTCCACGTGGAGCGCTGCTAGCTGTAGTAAAAAAGGCCGGCGCTGCCACCGACGACTTTCTAGATGAGGTATTCATGTCGCAATTCTCCATATTATGCCCATAGATTCCACAACTGAAAGAGACATCACGAAGGATCTTGTATTCAAAGTAGGTTCACTTCTCCATGTCAAAACTAGTCAGTTGACTTCTTTAGAGGTCAATTTCTACAAAGTCATACATACCTTCCACTCAAAACTTCATTGATGAATTTGCCAATCTTCATGATTTACTACTATTCCCTACAAAACTGAGTCCCTTACCAGATAACGCTATGGTATTTGGTATTTGTTGGTAGTTAGGCAATTCACGATCTACACGACCATCTTGTTCACTGTTGTTTCTTCTGGGTCAAAATTTGATGTGCACCAACTAATGGACAAATAATGATCCATCACCACCCAAGGTCTATTGGTGAGGACGAAGGTATAGTATTTATTGTTGGACATTTCAAGGATTAAGAAATAGTCGCCTATGTACATGTCTCCTTCAGCTTCCATAGAGTCGTCAATCTGTTTTTTTAGGTAACTATAACCGATCTTTTTACCCTTGACCCTTGTGATGATCGAATTACTCCATAGAGCACTTGGAGCCTGAAGATGCTCTGAAATAACAATTCTTGACCTAATTGACCCTTAACAATATCCACAATGTATATCAGTTTTAAGAAACTCTTCAACCTCGTCGTCTAGTGACATTCCCATGGAGAAACTCAACATCGCTTCTTTGAAGTTATGCCTGTTCGATCCCGGCGTTGTTGCATCCCTGAGCAAGGCTTCATCACACCATCTGCAACCCCCAAGCGTTCTTTGTTTTCCTGATGCCGTGCAGGAAAAGCTCTCTCTCCACTGCTGTTTGTCTCCCCACTGCCCAAACTCGTCATTCATCACACAAATGGTTTTTTGCTGGACGCTATAATTCACAACAAAATGAATCGGAAGGCATTTGTTACTTTATTATTTAAATTGTTAATTTTTCTCACTAAAAATCTGCTGCGTCCCACCCGCAAGAATGCATTATATAAAGTTTAAATGAAGTCATGAATTTTTTGCTTTTGTAGTTCATTTGAATTCATTTTTTAAGTTTAAAAAAAAACCTTTTCATAAAAGGGCACAAACTGTTTCTTTCGGTCTTAATCAGATGCCATAGGTTCGTTCTACCATACGCTTGCAATTAATTTTGTCATGTCCATACTGTTTAGTGTACACTGTTTACTCTAATTGAATGTAAGTATCATGTGCTTTTATATTATTTCTTGAGTATCTATTTTTTCTTAATAAAGTAGTGATATCAGAAACTATTTTTTTTCCCTATGTTATGTATCGTTACTGTCTCCTTTCTTTCTGTTTGAGCTTGAAGACATTGTCCTGCAGATTTAGCACTAATATGTACCTTCAGCAATTATACAGGTACTCATGGACCATGACCCAACTCTCGTGAAGACCTTTGGACAATCAAATGCAACTCCCCTTATAACTGCATCAATAAGAGGGCACACTGAAATTGTCAAGCTGCTGCTGGAACAAGATAGTAGCTTAATTGAATTGTCCAAAAGCAATGGAAAGAATGCTCTTCACTTTTCTGCACGACAAGGACATGTTGAAATTGTAGAGGCATTGCTTGGAAAGGATCCGCATCTTGCCAGGAGGACAGATAAGAAGGGACAAACTGCCTTGCATATGGCTGTGAAGGGTACAAATTGTGAAGTTGTTAAAGCCCTTGTGGATGCTGATCCAGCAATAGTGATGCTACCAGACAGAGCTGGAAACACAGTATTGCACGTGGCAACCAGAAAAAAGCGGGCAGAGGTACATTGTTAACGTAATACATATTATTTTTCTGGTGCTCTGGTTCGAGTTGCTTATATTAGCTGCAACAATTTATTCATTTAGGAAGCTTTCAAATATATGGTGTTAGGTTTCTCTTCTTTTGTATTTGAAGTATTCTCTTTCTATTGCAGATAGTAAATCTTCTACTGCTCCTCCCAGATACAAATGTGAATGCATTGACAAGAGATCATAAAACTGCATTTGATATTGCCGAAGGCTTGCCTCTTTCCGAAGAGTCTGCTGATATTAAGGATGCATTATCTCGCTGTGGAGCATGCAGAGCCAATGAACTGAATCAACCAAGAGATGAGCTGCGCAAGACTGTAACTGAGATAAAAAATGATGTTCATATCCAACTAGAGCAAACTAGGAAAACAAACAAAAATGTGCATGGGATTGCCAAGGAGCTTAGGAAACTTCATAGGGAAGGTATCAACAATGCTACTAACTCAGTCACAGTGGTTGCAGTACTCTTCGCAACAGTAGCTTTTGCATCCATCTTTACGGTGCCTGGTGGAACCCAAGATAGTGGTGTTGCAGTAGTTGTGCAAACAGGTGTTTTCAAGGTGTTCTTCATCTTCAATGCTATTGCTCTTTTCACTTCATTGGCCGTGGTGGTGATTCAGATAACGCTTGTCCGGGGAGAAACAAAGGCAGAGCGGCGCGTTGTGGAGATTATAAATAAATTGATGTGGTTGGCCTCCATCTGCACCACCGTTGCTTTCATTGCTGCATCATATATTGTCTTAGGTAGGAAGGTCCGATGGGTTGCGATGCTTGTTACACTAATAGGTGGTCTGATAATGGCTGGAGTTCTTGGGACAATGACTTTCTACGTGGTAAAATCCAAACGCACTCGTTCTATCCGAAGGAAGAAGTCAATTCAGAGGAGCACATCAAGCTCATGGCACGCCAACACTGAGTTATCAGATTCTGAAATCGACAAGATTTACGCCATCTAATTTGAGGTTATTGTTGCAGAAACTTAGTGTGTTTACTTGGTCTCATCTGTGCACGGCCCCTTGTGGCTCCGTCTAGTACTATGAAAAAACCACAATGTCACAATATTGAGGTCCTAGGATGCTTCCTGCCATTGCGTGCCATAGTGGCCAAGTTTTCTTCGTATCTGTTGAAATAGACTTTGCAAAAATGACCAAATATTGTCTTTCTGGAGCAGATATATGATACTTTTGTTGAATTACAATACCAACTTAGATAAACAAGTGATTTTATAAAAATTTCAAAATAAAATTAACAAGATTAAAAATTATCACTTGTACAAATACAGCTAGTTAGTTCTCAATTATTAAATATGTTAATTAACTTAACAGTGCATTGCCTTAGTTATGAATGTTTTATAAATGATCAAGTAAAATTTATATGTTTTAGCGGAGAAATATAATACGGTTAATAGCAAATAACATTCAATGGTAATATATAATCTGAAAATTAGTCTCATTTGTAGTTTTATAATTGAAAAGACCGACATTTTTAGTCAATTGTTCAGTTAATTAAATGATAATTTAATCAAACAGTAAGTTACTAAATCAAATAGATAAAGTTATCGAATATCCAAATGTCTTAAAGTAACTTTTTAAATATCTATTTTATCCCCTCCACATTTGTACACAATCTCTCATAGTTGTCACATACATCTAAACCCAAAGAGAAATCGGAACCACGTGTAATTTTTCTTTATGATGTGCATTCGAGCCAAAATCGATGGCTGGCAACGGTGCACCTTCTTCGTGACAAAGATAACCTAAACATAAACATTATGCCATCTCCAAACGGCTAACTATATGTTTCCGATGGTCTACAACATGCTACGGCAACTCAACGAAGACAGACGTCTCTCCCCTCTCGACTATCGAAGTCCTAATCGATGAATTGCAACATTCCTCCCGATTAGCGCTGACTAGATCGGTCAGGTGAAACTCAGCTCTGTTCTTGTTTTCAATCAGGGCTCGAATGTTCCGACCGACAGGTGAAGCAACCTTAAAACCAAAGTATCACGCTTAGGATTGGTGTAAACCACTGTTTCGGCAGCTCCAAAACTCTTGGCATAGAAAAATTATTCTAAAATTCCAAGTATTTCAAAAAAACTCCAAAGTATCGGTGACATCCAAAATCTTACCGAGGACTAAACTTTTCACTTTGATCAATCAATCAATATACATTATATATATATATATATATATATATATATATTATATATATATATATATATATATATATATATATATATATATATAACCAGTTTTAGATGTCTTTTTCTTTATTTATAGATTAACATTATTAATTTATTGGAAGATTAACCTTATCAATTTTAATGTCTTTATCTTACCCGTGTTAACACTCTAAATAAAAAATTTAAGTGTGTTTATGATCTAAATGTTAATTTTTTCTAAAAGATAAATCTTAAAAGGTCATAGTATAATTTTAGGAAGATATGCATTTTATGATCTATTCGTTTTTTCCACGCGGCTGATGTGTTTTTAAAATATTCACAATCTTAATATAATTTTTTGTTTGCAATATGATTAATTTTTTATTGTATTAATGCGTGGAAGATCTAATTTTGATGATGTACTCATAGTTATGATGAAATCTATACATTCACGGTTAATGAACATAAACGTATCTGTTACTCCAAATATAAATGAGTATTGACAAATATATCACATCGACTTCCTTAGTGCTCTGGTGAATATTGAAGAGATTATTAATTACATTTTTAATTTGAATAAATAAGTTCTTAATTTTGAGAATGACCTAATACATATGAATACATAATTAGAAGATTTTTTTGAGGATACATAGATTGAACAAGAATATAACAATAATAGAATGAAAGCGGAAATTAAAAGGGTTATCTTTGAGGATAAATTCTTAACAAATGATATGCACTATTCATTACATGAGCTAATCAACTCTTGTTAGTGATGGGCGCCCAACATTTAAACTAGAGTTTTGATATATGATTAATGTTAAATTTAGATTAGTTGTGATTTAATCGGTTGTGTCAAATTTATATGTGCAGGATACTTAACAAGTGATGAAGTCCTAGTTATGAATCAGACAGTAACTAAGTCCTAATGGAACTAAACATCAAAATTCTTGATTAAGAGTGGCAGTCAGACAGACACTAAGACTTGGTTGAGACCAAACAAGAAATTCAAAGCTGAAGGTTAGGTAAATCAAGTCCAAGTGATTAAGGCTTGACAGACAAATTCCTAGTTGAGTTTTAGGTGAATTAAATCCAAGTGATTAAGGCTTGACAAATAAATTCCTAACTAGATGATAGATGAATCAAGCATAAGTGATTAAGAGTTAGCTGGGATTTGAATGCTTGGCAAACAAAGTCCAAGTTGAAGTGGTTGGGAGCTATGGGGTGGCAACTCAGTCTAGCTGAGTCAACTGGAGGCTGAATGTCTAGATACAACGTAAGTACAAGTAATTTTTCGTGTAACCTTTGTAGGGAAGCATGTTTGACAGTTATAGGCAACCGAATGGAGTTCGGGGGCGACTGACTGGTGATAACTCTCAATGAAGAGATTTCAGAGGGTTTAGGCAACCCTATTAGGTTTAGGCGACCAGAGAATGCGAGCGATAGGATCAGCTTTTAGGCAACTGGGAGATGCCGTTATCAACAATTTGAGCGAGATAGGTCAAGATTAGATTTAACCCTTGCCCAGGCGACTGGAGGGTGTCTAGTCGACCGGAGAGCTTTATTAATATTATCTTACGAATAAAATTTGTAGCCATGTCAGCACAGATATAGGTGACCGGGATGCCTCTAGGCGACCGGAGGAGTTTTATATAAGGAGCTTTGAGGCAAAGCTTGAAAATCACTCATTTACATAAATTTACTCTTGTTCTCATGCTCTAAGTGCTCCTTCACCTTCTGTGCTACGACAAGCTGCAATGTACACTTCATTTCTGATTGACAATAGCTTGAGTACATTTTCATTTTTATTGTGTTGCCTCATTTTATTATTGTGCTTAATTTTTATATTATTTTTCTGTAAAGTTTCTCCACCAATGAGAAATTTAAAAATAAGAATTATATTATTATTATTATTATTATTATTATTATTGTGTGACTATATCCATATTGATTTAACTATGGTTAACTTATACTTCTGATTTGATTGATCAACTACATGTATGTTTAAATTGTTAGCTAAATCTATTGTATGCCCATTGCCTTGTCTTATTTAATTGAATCAACGTAAGTAAACTTTATTTTCGTTATGCTAACTCTAATTGATTCAACTGCTTTTGTTTACTATCTGCTCATTTAAAATTCGTAATGTTATTCACCTCCTATCTAGCGTCGAGTTCGATCATACAATTTGATATCAAAGCGGGATGAGCTGATAGTACGCTAGGAAAGTTTAATTAGGTGCATGTCTACTTGGGTAAGGAGTACCCTTCCTGGTGCATCTAGTCAAGTGGAAGTAGAATAAACTAGCTCATTTCATTCTAAACTGGTTAGACCAAGACATTATATTAAAATTAATTTAGCTCAGGATTCTTAAGTCAGTTTTATTTAAGGAAGTGGTCATTATTCTAATACTCAAGAAGAACTCTGTGTCTCGTTATAACCTGGAAGCTTACTTTAGAAACTCTTGCTCAATTACCCTAAAGCAAAACCAAAATCTACGATAGGATGAACTTTGCGCTTTAAGGATAGAACAAACAATTGATTAATAATACGAGCCTAGCCTAAACCTAAATCCAAATTGTCACGTCCCCAGAGGCTCACACTCCCTCAAAAATTGGATAACATCTTCCCTGTACGGTGGACAATCTGAAACATTTATAGATAACATCTCACAAAATATAGCACAGTCTCATATGACTGGCGTCACAATAGCAAAATTAGCTCCACAACCACACAGTTAATATCGATAAAAAAGACTGAAATAAAAAAGAGCCCATATCCAAATTAAAACTCAAATTTAAATCTAAATACCAACACACTAGACTACATAAGTCTAATGAAAAGATAAATATAAGTCTAATGCAGTAAATACGGAAATAACGAAAGTGAGAAAATAAATTAAATGCGAAAAAATATAATACGCTCAACACCATGGGATTGACAACTGAATTCTCTCATGGCTCCTAGTAGTCCATCTATCTGCTACCTGAAATAGAATTAGATGATAGGGGTGGTGAGTCCGGACGGGCTCTGTGGGTATTAGAGTTGATAAATACATGACATAATAAATGGTATAACAAGCAGAAAAAATAACAATATACAGTCTCTGAAAACGGAATAACATCTAGGCATGTGTGAAACAGAATGGTAGTGCAATAATAAATCATATATGCATGTCAACCAAATGCAGCAATCATAGCTCATATAAATACAACAAACATAAGAAAATGAAAAATGCAATAAATGCATATGATACAATGACATGTGTCACTCTTGATGCTAGTCAAGCCGCCATCACATCATATCTGTGTGGCCGAGTTGGTAGGGTTATGACAACTGTGCACACTCCAACGATTACCACTAGTATAAGTGGTTGGGTGGACAGGATGTTGGAGAGGCAACTATACCAAAGATCCCAGGAAAAAGGGGGAACCACCAATAGGTCTGGTATCCTTCAAAAACAACGGTGAGGGTGTCAGCTGCTTGTCTACAACTCCAACATCCACTACCCATGAGTGGTAGAGTGTGGCATAACAGGATAGTTGCTCGTACTCTAGCAACTACCACGATGAGTGATTGAGTGGGCAGAACAACTAAATGACTGACAACAAACTTAATCATATGGAAGTTAATACTCGTCAGCATGCAACTATTCAGATATGGTGCATGATATTAAATGCACAATCAACCAAGTGACAACAATTCAACGATACAATAAGTAAATACCAGAATAACTAAACATGCAACTAAAATACTGTGTAGGGTATCTCTAATGTCAACCAAATCCTAATTGTGTTTAATAATTATTTCTAAGTACTCGCTTACAAGCTGTACTTTACAGATCAAAAAGTCAACAAATGATATTGTATAGACATAAATTTGATCAACTCAAAGATCAAGCAACGAAAGTATCAAAAGAACAAGAATAAAATAAAGCAGTGCTACTCAGAATCAAATAGTCATGCATTTAAGTTTGATAATCTATAGGAAACAAAGGAGAAGTACCCATGTCGTAATACAATGTATATCAGAGAGCATCTCCCACGATCAACCGTGTGAGCCTAAAGCCAACACCCTATATCTAGGATAAAATTTAACTACCATAATAAATGATATTAACCTAAAACAAAACTACGAGCCTATCGAAAAATCCTTCTATAGGAAGTCCGTGTCCAAGAAGAAACCTCAAGGTCAAACATCCGTACTAAATCAACGACCTATACCGAAAAGATATAATTCAGCTACTATTACAAATAACAACTAGTTAACTCAATTCTAGACTTAAATTGGATCATCCTAATTTGTAATGATAATTAATTAGTTGTAATTAATGATTTATTTCCGATTTAATTTCAATATTGAGATTTGATTTAACCCATGAGTGTAACCCCAAAACTAATTCCATGACCCAATCAACATCAAGATCCACCATCACAGAATGGAAAATCACAAGGTAATCAAATCTGAATCTATTTCACCTCAAGAATCAACTTGATCCAATTATTTAAATTAACACCTAATCTCAAGACAAGGATCAAATAGAATCATCTATACTTAATCGAAGCACTGTTTCAAAAAGAACTACAATACAATTCTCACATTTGAATCAATCCAATCCCCAAATTGAACTCTAACCCATCCAAATGGCTCATGGCAGGGGAGAACAACCACATCACCATCCCCAAGAACGCAAACACCCAACCACAACCCAATCCCAACCAATTAGCTACCAAGAACTGTCATCTAATAGAATACCATGCAAGATCACTGATCTAACTCGTTACATCTTCAAAACTTCCAAAATAAACACTACATCAACCAATTCTTACCTGACAAATGCCCGCAACAACTCCTCCGTTCGGATTTTATAGAAACAGGGACCACAAGAAGAAAACACCCTAGCCCATCTCTACCGATCAGACAAAATCCATCAACAACACCAACTCATCCAAGGTCATCACCAAAAAATCAAAACTTACCTAAGATGGCACGCTTGTTTACCCCTTTCTCCCCCTTTAATCAGATCTAGCGGATCAGAAATCTCCAGAGTGTTCAATGGAGCACCCCCTTCTCCGATGACTGTGGCTGGTTCGAAGTGGCGGCTATCAACTCCGGCAGAGGGCAGCGGCCATGCATACTTGCAATGGTGGAATCGCAAGTAAATGGCAGCGCTTGATGGGGAGTCCAGTGGCTTGCTGGGCTCGACATCGACCAGAGGCGACGGTGGCTGCAGCTGCCGGCGGTAGCGGCACTAGATCATAAAGGGATTCGATCGGCCATGGCATCTGTTGCACAAGTGAGGAGGAGATCGGGGAAAAAACGTGGGCTGCCATCTTTTTTATGTTTATATAGACTTAGCCTTTAACTTTAGGGGTGCGTTTGGTTGAGGGTTATCCTTGATAACCTTGGTTATCCATCCAAGGTTATCAATAAAAACTTTGTTTGGTTTAGATAATCAGCGATTCCCTAGTGATGATCGATGTCCGACACGTCAGCAAAAGGGTCATGCAACCAGGAATCGGAAAACTACCGCCGGCGGCTGGCGACCACCGTCGATCTCCGGCGGCCGGCGACGATCTCCACCTGCCGATGACTGCCATAGGTCGGCGACCACTGCCGATCTCCGACAGCCGGCGACGATCTCCACCTGCCGATGACCGCCATTCGGCGGTCGGCGCCGATCGTCGGCGGTCGGCGCCGATCGTCGACGGTCGGCGCCGATCGTCGGCGGTCGGCGTCGATCGTCGGCGGTCGGCGTCGATCGTCGGCGGTCAGCGCCAACAATCGGCCTCTAAACAAATAAAATTATCTAAACAAATTCTAAATGGTAATACGATAAAATATTATATTAGGTTATAGACTATTACCTCCAAACAAATAAGATTTTATTTGTTTACTTAAATTGAACCAAACAACTTCAGGTTATGTTTCATTCTCCATAACCTTGGTTATGTGATTACTTGGTAATGACATAACCAAGTTATATATGATGACTTGAACCAAACGCACCCTAGGGGTTTTAATCATTTAACCCCTCTAATTTAGAGAATGTTTCCTAAAACCCATTAAGAATTTAGAGTTTAGCCCCTAGTAGCCTGGAACCATAAAAACAAACTACCAGAATTTTTACGAACTTTCCGATTTTTTTTCCTGATCGGATTTTTTCTGATATTTAACACAAATGCTAATTGCAACCATACAAAACCCAAACCAAACTCATATTCTATCCCAAACCTTAATTCAACTTGAACAAATTTGTCTTTGAAAAATATCTTTTTATGAAAGATTAGCACTCTCCTCTCTTCGTTGGCAAAAGTTGTGTCCTTTGGAGGAGAAAGATGGAAGACATTCTTAAAACTGACATTGAATGCTAAAAGAGCAAAATGGAACCAACTTGCTAAGAGACACAAAAGGTGAGCTATGCAGGTTCGAATCATAGACAAGCAGCATGAAGCAAGCAGCCCAATCAAATGTAAAAGAAATTACCATAATTCTTTATGGTCAAACTCAAGTTCAACATGAGATAGTTGGACCATTTAAAGATGCAAAAGAGTTTTGGAAAACCTAAATACAGGAAATGAAGATTCTGAATCAGAACAAGTCTGTTGTACAACACTAATGGCTCAATCAGATTCTAAAAACTCAACCAATGAAACTGAACCCTAGTCAGAATCTGAACCCAAATCAAAATTTGAAATTGAGTCAGATATCGATGGAGACAAGTTAGAGATAATTGAGTCAGGTAACATCTCTTTAAATTTATTTATTGAGAAAACTTTTTGGCTGCGTTTGGTTAGGGATAATGAAATCTAGTTTATAATATAATTGATCCTGTAATATAATTTAGATTACATGTTGTTAGCCTTGTAATCCATATTACAACACTTTTACTAGTTTTTGTAATGTAGATTACATTACATTACAATTTTAAAACTGTACCAAATAAAGTAATTAATCTTGTAATGTAATCCTGATTACATTAAAAAGCTGATTACCCCTTACCAAACATAGTCTTTATGTTTAAAATCCCTTGTTTAGTTTACTTAACATAAATCAATTGTCTTCAACTAAATGCATGGCTAAGTCTACTAATGAATCAACCTAGGAATTAGACAAAGTAATGCATACTATATTGACTTATCTTCTACCTCACACAAGTGCCCTATGACACAACTAGAGGATATTTTTTGGGTAAAATAAGAAATTAAGTCATAACCATATAGGATATAATTCGTATTGGATCCCCAATTATTATGTTCATTATGTGGATTCAATTCATGTTAACTCTAGCTCAAACCTAGGAGAAGATAGAAACTTTTCGACGAAAAGAAATAAAGCTTCAATTTAGGAGGAGCTAACTTTTAGTTTCACTTAGACTAGGATTTAGGCTTTGTTAGGCTTAACTAGTTTGACTTATTTTAATATTAACTTTTTTTTTACTTTAAAATTAAACTTAACTTTCAGAAGTTGATACTCAATTTATTTGTCAAAATTCATGATTACATATTATATTTGATTTCAAAGTTACGTACCTACTTGATTTTACTCAATCTTATTGTTTATATAAGAAGTTATTTAAAAAGAGTTAAATTACTCACTTAAAAGCTTGCTTAATTATTCACTTATTCAAGGTCATTTAACACTCACATATCAACACTTATATTACTTTTCGACTTGCTTAAGTGTTTACTTACCTACTCATTCAAATTAATGCTTACTTATGCAAATTAGCTTAAGTGTTTACTTACCTACTCATTCAAATTAATGCTTACTTATGCAAATTAATTTGATACTCATGTTTATGCTTACAAGTATTACATTATGATTTTGACTATTAAACTTGTAATTAACATAGTTTATTATGTTTTAACTCACTTAGGCAGTGTTTGGTAGAGCTTCTGCTAACTACTTTATAGATTCTAGCTACCTAAAAATACTTTTGAGTGCTTGTGAATGTCAGATTCTGCTTCAGCTTCTACAACTTTTACTTAAAAGCTGAAAGTATAAGAATTTAATATTTTTTTCGGCTTCTGTTTTTTTTTGCTTATAACCTAGAATTAGACGTTAACATTTATATCCTTAATAAATTTATCATTTTACATAATTGTCACTACACTTTTAAATAAAATTTTATATTTTTAAATAATCTATATTTTTAGAATTTTTATACATTTTTTTATGTATTTATATAAATTTTGTAATTATATATATATATATATATATATATATATATATATATTAATTGAATATGTTTTTAAACATATATATTATAAAAAATTAATTTTGATATAATATTCTAAATATAATAATAAATATATAAAACATTATTGATAGTGTATCAAAATTATATTTAAATAATTAAAAAAATTAATTTATATAGTTTAAGGATATTACTGTTATTTAACTAAAAATTAAGTTTGGAAACAATTATTCACTAAACACTCAAACTTTACCTTATATCAACTTTTAACTTTTATTTCCAAATACTCTATACTTTAGCTTCTCACTAACTTCAAGATAATCTCTATACGAATCACTTTTTAAAAAGTAAAAATTCTCCCAAACACTCCTTTAGTGGACTACTTGAGTCGATTCTAAGATTATTATTCACTCAAAATTTGTATCTTACTTAGAGCTTAAAATACGTATATCAACATGATCATTTGAAAGTCTATTCAAGTCATGTTAAGTTAATTATCTTATAAAGCCTGAGTTGCTAAGTTTTGTCTTGTTATAAGCCTAATGCTTACATATAATTCTTAGATTTTGTGAACTCGTATCAACCTGGGTAAACTTTTATGGAGTACGATTCAATTTGATTATATCATTTGGACTCTTAATTAGTTACATAAATTACTTGGTTTTTTAATGACTCATGCTTGGCTTACGGTTCTTTTATCTTATTTAACTCCTTGGTTATGATTTAACTGCGATTTAACTTGAATTCGTATAGTGAATTTATCTTCTTGTAATTAATCACCTTAATAATCTGCTTGATTGTTTTTTATAATATTACACTTGACCATATATACCTTAATCCTTTATTTGCTTTATTTTTATTTTTAACCCATTTTGATATATGAAAAAAAGGAGAAAGGTAACTAGTTAAAATATATTAAAAAATCTTATCTAATCAAGGGGGAGTAGTGATAAGGGACTTATATTTAAATTATTATATTCATATATACTTGTATTAACTCTATTTTTTTGATATATCATACGCTGAATAAAAATTTCAATTTAATTTGACTATTATTTAGTCATTTTAATTTAGTTTTTATACTATAAAAGAAAGATAGTTAGTGTTGGGTGCATAACATTTAAATCCGAGTTTTAATATATGATTAAGGTTAAAATTAGATTAGTTGTAATCTAATCAATTATGTTAAGTTTACAGATGTAGCATACTTGACAAGTAATGAACTCCTAATTGTGAATCAGGCAATGACCAAGTTCTTGTGGAACTAGGCATCAATAGTCTTGATTGAGAGCCAGACATGACCTAAGTTTTCGTTGAGAGCTAGAAAAAAATCCTAGTTAGAAACTAGGTAAATCAAGTCCAAGCGAATAAAATTTGTCATACAAATTTCCTAGTTGGAGCTAGGTGAACTAAGTATAAGTGATTAAGGTTAGACAAATAAATTCCTAGTTGAGTACTAGATGAATCAAGTCCAATTTATTAAGGCTTGATAGGCAAAGTTGTAGTTAGTTACTAGATGAATCAAGTCCAGGTGGAGTCAGTTGGGAGTTGAAGGCTTAACAAACAAATCTAAGTGGAAGCAACTAGGAGCTGTGGCTTGGCAACTCGGTCTAAATGAGTCAGCTGGAGGCTGAATGTCTAGATCCAATGTAAGTGTAAGTAACTTTACATTATGCAATCTACTTATTACATGTAACCTCTCAGGGAAGCTTGTTCGATGGTTCCAGGTAAGCAGATGGAATTCAGGGGCGGCTAGCTAGTGATGACTCTTGATAAAGGAATTTCAGAGGGGCCAAGCGACCGTATTGGGTTCAAGCGACCAGAGAATACGGGCAACCGACATAGCTTCCAAGCAACTAGGAGATATTGTTATCTGCAATCCAAGCGAGGCAGATCAAGATGATATTTGACCCCTGCCAGACAACTAGAGGATGTCCCCAGTCGTTTGGTTAACATTATCTTACGGGTGAAAGATATAGCGATGCCAGTATAGATATAGGTGACTAAGAAGGGTCTAAGCTATTGGAAAAGTCATATATAAGGAGTTTCGAGGTAGAGCATGAAATTGCTCATCTACACAGAATTCACTCTTATTCTCATGCTCTAAGCGCTCCTTCACCTTCTATATATGCTACAACACATTGCAACGTGCACTTTATTTTTGATTGACAACACCATGGGTATATTTTCATTTCTGTTGTGTTACTTCATTTCATTATTATGCTTAATTTTTAGATTTTTTTTATAAAGTTTCTTCACCTTGGAGAAATTTAAAAATAAGATTATTATTATTATTATTATTATTATTATTAGTTATTCTTGTAGTAGTATTATTGCATGCGCCTATTTTTGCCTTGATTTAATTGTGCTTAACTTATACTTTTGGGTTGATTGATTAATTACTTGCATACTTAAAATGTTAGCTAAATTTATTGCATGTTTATTATCTTGTCTATTTGATTGAATAATTCTATGTGAACTTTATTTCCGCTGCGATAACTCTAAGTGATTCAACTACTTTTATTTACTATATATTGATTTTAAAATTCATAATGCTATTCATCTCCTCTAGTGTCAAGTTCAATCCTGTGACACTCATAGATATGACGACCTTGAAGAATAATTTTCATTAACTAAAGATGCATATGTAATGAACTGACTTTGTTCCATTGCAAATGCAAGAACTAGTGACTCTCTTGAGAGATTTTGTATTGGTCAGGAAACCTATTTTTTAAAAAACTTTTATAATGTTAACTCAATTCAATTTTAATGTAAATATACATCAATTTTTGTTATAAATTTATGCAACGCAAATATATTTTAAAGATTCACTTGCTAAGTATGCTATGAAAAGACGTTATAAGTATACTTATGGGTTAGTTTTAATATGATCAACCGAGTCAAGTTAGGTCCTATTATATTTGATCCTTGTATCTAAGTGATAAGTGTCATTTTGTTGATCATTTTATATACTTAAATACGTGTTTGACCCATATTTTACTTGTATAATTGTGGATTTACTCTAGGTTCTAGGATTTATACTCTTTTTGGACTTAATTACAAATTTTGATATATTTGAATTGTTTTGTCACTAAATTTTTGATCAACTTTTGTAGGCTTGGAGGGATCATGAACCTAGGTCATGTGGGTCAAATGTTGAGTCAAAAATGGACTAGATCAAGTGATCAAGCGTCGACTCATTTGGACCGTCCGATGCAAGAACGGTTAGATCTAGACCATCTGAGAACTTCTGATCAATCCGAGCTGGGATTAAGGCTAATCAAGCGATCAGATCAAGATCTGAGAGTTTCAGCCAAATCGGAGATCATCTAGCCGTTGGATCACGATCAGAGTGATCTAGACCATCCATACGAAGATCAAGGTGATCTGAACCATCCGTTGGAGATCTGGCAGATCCGAGCTACCACGAGGATGATCCTGACCTTTGATCAAGATCTGGAAAATTTGAATCAAATCGGACAAGGATCCACCGTTGGATGAAGCGGAATCAATCTCAGTCGTTCACTGTTCAACTACTTAAACTGAAAACAGAGTTCAGATCGGGGGTCGCGTCTTCGCATTTCCAGCTGAGTTCTTCTTCGTTCTTCTTCGGTTTTTCCTCATTTTCTTCGACGATTTCTTCCATCAGAGGCGTGACCAACTCGATCATCACCTTGAAGCAAGATCTGAATCCTTGGAAGAAGCTCTAAATGAATTTCTATCTCGGATTTGCATCAGAACAGGGGTTGAGTGAGGGTTTCATCAATTCCTAATTTCTGATCGAATTGATTGCGATTTTGTGCTGTTTTCTTCGATCGGAGCTATCTGGAGGGTCTCTAGAGCACTCTGATCATCAACCAATCTTCCTAGCAGCCCTTCATCGCCGGATCAAAGAGATCGGATTGGATTTCCAGCTGTGTGCAAATCTGTGATCAGATCTGAAGTTGGAGCAATTTTCCATTGATTTGTGAGCTGAAGGGGTTCTTGGCTTGCCTTTGTGTGACGAACAAGGAGGTCTTGATACAAGTGAAGGATCGAGATTTAGATTTCTGGTTGTATTTCATGTTCTCTTAAGCTGTAATTTCAGTTTCAGCGTACCATTTCAATTTTTGAGTAGTTTACTTCAGTTTACTGGATCATTTCTTCATTCGTTGGTTTATTTTAATGTTGCAAGTTAATTAGTTCGATTGTTTGTTTAGGGAACATTGAATTCGATTTTAATTTTGCTTCGCAATTCAGTTTATTTCTACATCTTTGCTTAGTTATGTTTGTATCAGTTTTTTTAGTTTGCGTATCAATTTTATTGCTACAAATTCTTAGTTGTAGTTGCTGAAGTTCGTTTCAAGTGAAGCCTTAGCTATCTTGAATTCCCTCTGAAGTTAGATTTAAGTATCCGATTTCAATTGTGTGATTGATTCTGCATTTAAGTGGTGGTTGTATTTCTGCATATAAATTCTGAAATTCTGCTTTCATTCCTTGCACTAGCTTATTTTTTTTAGATAGGTCAGTTTCTTTGCTGCACATGAATGCCATAGCTTCTGAATTGTGTATCAAACAAAGTCCAGCAAATTGATTGATATCAGTTGCGTTTCAGTTGGGTTGTTCTGAATGTCTGCAGCGTACCAAGTCTGAAACTTTGTATCAATTTCATTCTCTGCATGTGCATTTTCTTTTCTGAAGTTTTCAGTTTATTTGCAAATCTGTTGCTTTGAGTTGAGTACAGAAGTTAATCATACCTTTTTATGTGCTAAAGTGCTGGGAATTAGTTTGTTGATTACCCAGTTAATTTCTGAATTCAAGTTTCTATACTTGCATTGAGTTTGATGTTTCATGTCTGAATTTCTGCCGCTATAGTTCTGAATTCCTGATTTAATGTCAGCATTTCTTTCACTCGTTCATGCTTAGCTTTTCAATAATGACTTGTCTTTCCTGTTGAATTGATCAGTGCCATTAGGAATTTGTCAGTTTATAGCTTTGCATCTAGAGTAGGTTTTCAGCACATAAGCTTCTTTACTTTGTATCAAATTGTTTCCTGTTCTCCACTTTGTATCAAGAAAAGTTTTGGCAGTGATAGATACCAAATTAAGTGCAGTTTTCATGTGTGTTAGTGAGCTAGAAGTCAGTTTGTTCCATGTATGGCTTGTGTTTGAATGTCAACTTTCATTTCGGCATTAGAATTAAGTTTCAAGTTTGCAAGTAGGTTTTAAATGTCTGTCATTAATTTCAACTGCAAAATTTAGCATTGTTTTGATTCACTTGCTCAGAATTTCGCTTCAATTTAATTCAGAGATAGTTTTCCAATTTCAGATAAGTTGCTTTGGTTAGTTAGATTTCCTATAGGGTAAGTCCTTAATCGCTATTACCTTGTCTAGTTCACTTAGTTAATTTTGTCCTTCCTTTTCATTGCATTTTCTTGCATTTTCTTGTCTATTTGAAACCAAACACCAGAACTTATTTGAAACCCAAAAACATTTGACGACACATAAACTCAAGCACGAATCGAACAACTTGAACTAGTCCTTGGAAAAATACGACCTGTGGCCCCTTTACTATGCTTTTATTCCTTGATTGCAAAAAGGGTTTTCAGCATTTATAAATATCTAAATTTGAGACCCACTTTCGTGACACCTCATTTGGGTCCATCACTAAGTATACAAAAGTTTAGGAGCACAAGAAGTCGAGTGGAATACGCGACGAGTGAGAAGGATAATATGGAAAGACACCTGATAGACTCGGTGCATCAGAGGGACCAGGAGTTGCAGAAGAGTATATTGATGGATGAGAAAGACTTATGCGATGTTCGAGGGATGAGAAGCTAGGGAAGAGGACTGCTCGATGAGAAGGATGGAGTTGGGTTTGGGTCAACTCAACTCAACTCAACTCTGGGCGATCGAAACATCACCCAAGCACCGATCGACTGAATGGTCAACTCAAAGTTGACCATTCCAAACGCTTGGACTTGGTCCAGGGGCCCAAATTCTAAGCGCCTTGGATTTGGTCTAGGCGCCTAGATTCCAAGTACCTAGAACCCTTCTAGGCGCTTGGATCAGTTCCAGGCATCCAGAGTAGGCCGCCACGTCAGCGACCGTTGCCGAGTGGATCAGGGTTGACTAAACTCCAGATGCCCGGACCACCTACAGGTGCCTAGAATCCACCATGTCAGCAATGACTAGTTTTTTCTAAACGCTATAAACAAAGCCCTTTGGAGCTCGAAATAGATAACACACTTCGCTCTAATCTTCTGTATTCACTTTTCTAGTACTCAATTATTGTAAGAGGTTACTTAGACTTTAATAAAGGAGAAATTCTAGTGGAGCTCTCATTGCCTTTGATTAGCAACTACCCAAGTTGCAAACCTAGTAAATCCTTTTGCGTATTCTTTATTTTATGTTTAATGTTTTTGACAATTAATGTGTGTATCTTTGCTAAGTTAGGAGCAAAAGATTAAATTTCATTTGCAGGGTTATTGACCCCCTCTAGCCAACCTATATGATCCTACAAACACTTCATATACAAAATAAAGGACACCAAGAAGACTATAATTAAAGCAATCTGTGATGAAGAAAATTGCACATGGGCAATAATTGAAAGGAGAGATATTGAGTTCATGGTTATAAAATATTTAGAACGTCATTAGTGCGGTCCGAGGGACCAGGAGCTGCAGAAGAGTATACTGATAGACGAGAAAGACTGCTCGATGAGAAGGTTGGAGTTGGGTTCGGGTCAACTCAACCATGAACGATCGAAACATCACCCAAGCATCGATCGATTGAATGTCCAACTCGAAGTTGATCATTCCAAACGCTTGGACTTGGTCCAAGGGCCCAAATTCTAGGCGCATTGGATTTGGTCCAGGCGCCAAGATTCCAAGTACCTAGAACCCTTCTAGGCGCTTGGATCAGTTCTAGGCTCCCAGAGTAGGCCACCACGTCAGCGACCGTTGCCGAGTGGATCAGGATTAACCAAACTACAGACGCCCGAACCACCTCCAGGTGCCTAGAATCAACTATGTCAGCAATGACTAGTTTTTTCTAAACGCTATAAATAGTGCCCTTTGGAGCTCGAAATAGATAACACACTTTGCTCTAATCTTCTGTATTCACTTTTCTAGTACTCAATTATTGTAAGACGTTACTTAGCCTTTAATAAAGGAGAAATTCTAGTGGAGCTCTCATTGTATTTGATTAGCAACTACCCAGGTTACAAAGCCAGTAAATCCTTTTGCCTCTTCTTTATTTTACGTTTAATGTTTTTGACAATTAATGTGTGTATCTTTGCTAAGTTAGAAGCAAGAGATTAAGTTTCATTTGCAGGTTATTCACCCCCTCTAGCCGGCCTATATGATCCTATAGACACTTCATATACAAAATAAAGGACACCAAGAAGACTATAATTAAAGCAATATGTGATGAAGAAAATTGCACATGGGCAATAATTGAAAGGAGAGATATTGAGTTCATGGTTATAAAATATTTAGAGCGTCATTAGTGCGGTCCTAGCTTAGTGATGCAGGAGGGGATCCAAAATAATATTCAGATTTATATATTTAGGGGTTTTAAATTGGTTATATATTTTTGTTTAGTTTGTTCCTAAATCTTAGGAAACTAAGTTTTTTTGGTTAAATTTGTTTCTAAATTTTAGGGGACTAAGTCTGGTTGGTTTAGAGTTTCTTTAGGGATATGAGTGCTATATAAACTTATGCTTAGATGATGTTTAGGACAAGTTTTTTAGATATTGAATCAATTTGCTTCGCTTAAGCCACATTACGGCTATATCTCTATTTTTCTCTTCTCGCTCTTGTTTTTCTCAATAAGGTTTAAGCCCAGTTTTGGCTATTCCTTTTCTCGTTATTACTTTCTTATTCTTTTCTTGTAAATCCCTCTAAAACTTCTCACCCCAGAATAATCTATATTCTGCCCGGCATCAGTTGGTATCATAGCTCATTAAGATCCAATGGAGGGTCATCATGGACGTGGTCGTGGTCACAACAGGCAGGTTCCGACTGAGGAATCCCAGTACCGTGATCGTAGTATCCAAGATATAATGATGATTGAGGATTTACAGAAGAAAGTTGTGGAATTAACCCAACGTTTGACAGCACGGGATCTTGAAGATCGTGAGATCTCTGATGGTAACTCTGAGTCTCCTTTCGAGAACTCGTATCTTCGTCGTGCTACATATCAGGAACACCATGGTCGAGAGGAACGATTTGGGGACTTTGGTTTCCGAGTGGATCTTCCTGATTTTTTTGGCACATTACAAGCAGAATGCTTCGTTGATTGGATCAACGAAGTAGAGGGGATTTTTGAATATAAAGAAGTATCTGATCACATCAAAGTAAAGTTGGTCGTTATCAAGTTAAAAGGTCGAGCTTCAGCATGGTGGGAGCAACTTCGACGATCACAGGAGAGACAAGGTAAATCCAAAATCACTGATTAGGAAAAAATGAAGAAACTAATGAGAACATAATTTCTACCCTTCGGCTACACCCAAACATTGTATCAACGACTCCATACCTTGAGGCAAGGAGCTAGAACCGTTGACGACTATACAAAGGAATTCTATCAGCTTATTGCTCGGAATGATTTGTCCGAGACCGAGGAGTAGATGGTATCGTGATATTTAGGAGGATTACGTCAACCCTTACAAGACACCCTGAGCTTTCACTCACTCTGGACCATTTCGGAGGCTTATCAGCGAGCCTTGACAGTTGAAAAACAACTAAACCGAAGACCGACGACTAGGAGAGATCAAAACAATCAAGTTGTTCGTCCTCAAGAGCCGCGCCCTTCTCAGCAGCCACCACAAGGTAACCCTAAGACCACTATCAAGTATTTTCGATGTGGTGAACAGGGGCATCGAGCTTCGGAGTGTAAAAGATCCCCAGATCAAAAAAATATGACTCTGCTAGTTGAGGAAGACATAGAGGATGAACTCGAATAGATTGATGAGCCGATTTACGATGACGATATTAATGACGAGGTTCTTTATGGCGATGGTCATGAGACTCTCGTCGTACGCAAGAGCCTACTGATCCTTAAGGAAGAATCTGAAGATGATTGGCTGAGAACCAACATTTTTCACACGACGTGCATGGTTGCAGACAAAGTTTGCAAGATGATCATTAATAGTGGAAGCTGTGAAAATATTGTATCCAAAGAAGTTGTTCAAAAGCTACAGTTGAAGACAGATCGTCATTCAAAACCCTACAAGTTATCATGGCTAAGTAAAGGAAGTGAGGTAACCGTAGATAGGAGGTGGCTTTTATCTTTTTCTATTGGCAGCAAGTATTATGATCGAACATGGTGTGATGTTGTGTCAATGGGCGCATGCCACATATTGTTGGGACGACCGTGGCAATATGATCGCAGCGTCATTCATGATGGGCGGAAGAACACATACACCCTCAGCATCAAAGGGAGGAATATAGTATTGGCTCCCCGACGAGAAGGAACCCCTTCAAATTTGGTAACCAATAATTCTACACTAGTTTCTATGTCCAGATTTTAGAATGAGATGAAGCACAGAGATGTAGTGTATGCTTTAAGCAATGTCATAGACCCGAACTCGGATCTACCAGCTGAAGTGCAACAACTCTTATCATACTTCGCTGAGTTGATGGTCGAAGGCCTTCCTCCAGGACTTTCCCCTATGAGAGATATTCAGCACCAAATTGATCTCATCCCGGGGTCAAGCTTGCCTAACCGACCGACATACCGTCTTAACCCTAAGGATGTCGAAGAGCTACAACGACAAGTTATGGAGCTATTGAGACAAGGCTATATTCGCGAAAGTATGAGCCCCTGTGCAGTCCCTGCCCTACTTGTACCAAAGAAAGTCGGTTCATGGCGCATGTGTATTGATAGCCGAGCTATCAACAAAATCACAGTGAAGAGTGGATACCACCAGATTCGAATCAAGCCAGGAGATGAATGAAAAACAACCTTCAAGACACAACATGGGTTATACGAGTGGATGGTCATGCCTTTTGGACGGTCCCATGCCCCCAGCACATTCATGATATTCATGCATCAGGTCTTGCGGCCTTTCCTGAGAAGATTTGTAGTTGTATACTTTGACGACATCCTTATTTATAGTCTGACAAGGGCTTTACACCTTGATCACCTCCGAACTATTTTTGAGAAGCTAAAGGCGGAATCCTTGTTCGTCAACAAAAGGAAGTGTTCTTTTTTCACGACTACAGTTTCTTTTCTTGGATTTATAGTTTCTACTGAGGGTGTCCATGCAGATCCATCAAAGATAGAGGCAATCCTAGAGTGGCCACAGCCAAAAACCATTCATGACATCCGAAGTTTCCATGGATTGACCTCTTTCTATCGTCGGTTCATTCAAAACTTTAGTACCTTAATTGCTCCTATAACTGAGCGCCTCAAGGAGCGCGATTCAAGTGGAGTGAAGCAGCTATGACTAGTTTTCAGCTGGTGAAACAAAAGATGACCGAAGCACCTGTTCTAGCACTTCCAGATTTCGACAAACTGTTCGAAGTAAACTGTGACTCATCTAGCATTGGCATTGGTAGTGTTCTAAGTTAATCAGGGCGCCCTATTGCCTTCTTCAGTGAGAAACTATCTGGTACCAAGAAAAATTATTCTACCTATGGCCTGGAATTTTATGTTATTGTGCAATCCTTAAAGCATTGGCGCCATTATCTCGTGCAGAAGGAATTTAGCTTATTCACAAATCATGAGGTTTTGAAGTACATCAACGGTCAACATAAGTTGAGTAGTCGACACGCTAACTGGGTAAATTACTTGCAGGAGTTCACCTTTACACTGAAGCATCAATTAGGGAGACGTCGAACTCGAGGACGAGTTCTCTTCAACTCTGGGAGACTGATGCAGGAGGAGATCCAAAATAATATTCAGATTTATATATTTAGGGTTTTTTAATTGGTTATATATTTTTGTTTAGTTTGTTCCTAAATCTTAGGAAACTAAGTTTTGTTGGTTAAATTTGTTCCTAAATTTTAGGGGACTAAGTCTGGTTGGTTTAGAGTTTTTTTAGGGATATGAGTGCTATATAAACTCATGCTTAGATGATGTTTAGGACAAGTTTTTTAGATATTGAATCAATTTGTTTCGCTTAAGCCACGTTACGACTATATCTCTATTTTTCTCTTCTCGCTCTTGTTTTTCTCAATAAGGTTTAAGCTCAGTTTTGGCTATTCCTTTTCTCATTATTACTTTCTTATTCTTTTCTCGTAAATCCTTCTGAAACTTCTCGCCCCAGAATAATCTATATTCTGCCCGGCGTCACTTAGGAATAGTTGATCATCGTACATGTACACCTTCTTTTATATTTTTCATATTGAAAGTCATTTTGTGACATCAAAAGATTATTGAAAAATAAATATTCAAAATGAGATAAAATCATAATTTGGAGTACATATATCATATCGAAAGGCATACTATGCACGTGTGAAAGTTATAAATAAGGGAGTAGGTGATTTCAATAACGATTATGGTGATCCCCCTAGACTATTTTGAGAGCTAAAATATAGAGGCCTAAATACATATGTTGTATTAAAAATATATGATGGTAAATTTCAACATTGTTTTTGGATTTTTGGTGCATGTGAAAGAGTTTTCGAGCATATTTTCATAAATTAATTGGAATTGATGCAACGCACCTCAACGACAAGTATCATCATGTATTGTTGAAAGCCACAACATTAGATGGTAATGAAAATCTTCTTCTCATTGTGTCACGCCCCCAGAGGCACATGCTTCCTCGAAAATTGGGCAGCATCTCCCCTGTACGGCGGACAATATGGGGCATTTATACATGACATCTCACCAACAAAACTCAGCCACAAGCGACTGGCATCACAATATATAAATAAAAGGCACACTCACGCAGTTTATATCGAAACGAAATAAATGGATGGCTCAGCCATCAATAACATAAAGAAAGTCTACATACCAGTGAATACGACAAAATCAAACTAATACCTGACACATAAAAATAACTGTGAAATAAATCAAATACTAAATCAAAACAAAACAACCGACACGGTGGAACCGAGGGACTGGGGGCTGGCAACTGGATCATCTCCTGGCTCCAAGAAATACGTCTACCTGCTATCTGAAACAACAGAAAGGAAAGCAAGGGTGGTGAGTCCGAGCGGACTCTGCAGGTATATGAGTAGACAATTAGCATGGCATAATACAAGATAACCAGATAGAGAATCCAACAGGGTACAGTCCATAAGAAAATATAGAAACCTAATCATGCATAACATATAGTAAAACGACATAGCATAAAATTCGGATAAGCACTAAGCAGGTATAGAACAACTCAACAACAATAATATCAAGATATACATGCATGTCAAACATATGCAACAATCATAGCTCATATAAGTGCATCAAACACAAGCAAATGCACAAAAGAAATACGTATGCACATGATGCAATGACATGTGTCACCCCTGATGCCAGTCAAGCCGTTAACACATCCCATCTGTGTGACCGAGTGGGTAGGGCTGTGACAACTGTACCACTCCAACAACAACAATAACCAATAACAACAATAATACCGCATAAGGCATGGTTGAGTGGACAGGATGCTGGGGAGTCTACACTCCAACCCCTATACATAGGGGGAGCTATACAGCTGCAATATCCCTCTATAAACAACGGTGAGGGTGAGCCACCAACAGCTCATCCCTCTAAAATAACGGTGAGGGTGTCACTGTCTGGCATGACAGGACAAACACTCGCACTCTAACCACTACCATGACAACATGTGGTTGAGTGAATCGAGCAACAATATGACTAACGACGGCTTAACCAAATGCAAGCCAACAGTCGGTAGTATGCAACGTGCAAGTATGGTGCATGATATACGATGCACGAACAATCGAAGCAACCACGATGCAATAAAATCTAACGAGTGAAACATGCATCGATACAACCAACTAGAAACCGAAATCCAACGATTATGCATCTACACTACTAGGTAGGGTATTTCTAATGTCAAATAAACCTTATTGTGTTTAATGAACTTCTAAGTGCTCGCATACAAGCGGCACTTTACAGAACAGAAAATCAATAGAGGACTGTATAGATACGAATTTAGGAATACTCAAAGATCAACGAAGAATAAGCCTCAACGGCGATGTTTTAAATAACGACAAAGAACAAAGTCAAGCAACTTATAAGACATAAACTAGCCATGCTTTAAGGTAAAATAACTACTCGAGTACAAAGGAGAAATACTCGCCTTTTATTGAAGAATTCCGTAAACGAGGACTTGCCACGATCAACCGAACGAGTCTGAATCAAAGTCCTGTATCAACGACATCGTTTAGCTAATTATACATTTAATAAATTAACTAAATAAAATACTATACCCCATTTAAGACAAATCCTAATTACAACCTGTATTTAATTAATTCGTATCAAACTCCAAAATCCACTTACAAATGTAGAAACTAAACTTCCTCCAATTATCAATTTAGTGACTCAACATCAGGACACAATTACCCGAAACTAATCCAAAGACAAAAACTCAAACTTTACATCTCACGGTAGGATAAACCACTACATCATCAAATTGAGATATAGGATGTTCTACATTAATCGATCCTTTTGAAATAATATTCTGATCAGCAATAAGCTACTGATCTACCAAAACTAAAATTGTCTTTACCCATTTGACTTACCTGTGGCGGTAGAAATTGGATACTTCCAATATGTCCACTAAGATATTAACCAATCAAACACTATCTAACATCCAAATCAAAGAACTTCCAAAGAATACCAATTAACAGAGATGTGAATACACTAACCAAAAGTAACACCACCAGTCCTTGTAGAGTTCACGGCAAGACATCAAAACAGGGAACAACCACCTATCAAACATGGAACAACCCAGATCCAACCATAAATCTCTAATGTATCCATCAATTTCATCAAAATAGCACCTATAGGATTTTGACTCACCTTGTCGCGCACCCGCGAGGTGCCTCCTCTGTGTTCCGAACTGACGAAGACTGGCTGGATCAGTTAATTAGGCCTCACACAATCAGAAAGGCGACAGCCAAGGCTTCGCGTGATGGAAGGCGACTGCTGATTTGTTCACGCGAAGAGAAGAGGACGAAGGTTCACGAACTCCTCCTTCGTGTGTGATAAACCAGACGAAGAAGAAGAACAAGGAGGAGAAAGAGAACAGAGGGCGCGGCGCTTGCTCGCTAGGAGAGGCGACGGCGTCGGCGAAAAGGGACGGCGGGGTGCTCGCTGCGACGTCGGTGTCAGGCAAAGGGGAAGAAACGGCGCAGGGGAGAGGGGGTTCGGTGAATGTGGGCAGTTAGGGCTTTAGGGGTTTTTAATAACTTAATTTTGACTTTTTGCCAATAAACCCAACAACTTCAGTAAATTCCAACTAGGCCCCTAAAAATTTACCTTTTCATCCCCATAAAATTCAGTATTTAACACATTGGCTTTGTAATTACTGAGGTTGAGTATAACTCTATATGGGAGTCATATCTAAATCATCTAAAGATATTTCGTGTAACTGATCTATGATAATTATGTTTGATATATATCTTGGAATATTATTTGTAATGAGTAAAATTTATTTTACTACTCACCATGGATTATGTTACTATCACATGCCTTGTAATATATTTACGAATACTCATGATAGACCTGCATTATCATTGTTTTGGACTATAGATCATAGAGTAAATATTTTTCCACAATTTGATCGAGTCATACGGATGATATTAGAGACGCATACAAATGCTTATGGATGACTACAAAAAGATCAAATACACATTTCACTTATAGAAGGTACTCAATATTGACTATGGAAGTTTCTCAAATAATGAGGATTTGATTTCCACGCAGCGAAAATAAATGCTTCCAGCGCTTGAACCAATCGTGTTGCTGGATCGTTTCTCATGACCCATAGTAATGACAATGTATTGAGTTCGAGTTGAATTTATATCTCTTGTCTTGCCAATTGGGTATTAGATATCCATCTAAATATCCATATCCATTAAAGAATCAGATATCTTACATATTAATAATTTTTCTTCTTTCTATTCAACTATATCATTCAACAAAAATATATTAAAATTAATATCATATTTAAAAAATATATATTTATAATTTTAAAAATAGATTAAATATCTATATAACTTGTTCCTAACATCAACACAAATAATGTATGGATTTTGAAAGAAAAATTCTTTTATATATATATATATATATACATATATACTTTTTATTTAATCGAGTTTCGGATCGGATATCGATAATTCCTCTATACTATCGTCCATTCGAATTGAATATTAAATTTTCTATCGGATTCGAAAAAAATTGTCAACCCTAATGGCTCATTTGTACTTTTTGGATTTATCTGATTGTTAATGAAAATTTTTTATAGCTTACCATGAAGGATAGAAATAATTGAACAGACTCTCAAATTTTTTTAGTTGATACAGCGCAAGCAATGTATACAGGTTTGAATGTCATACTCGTCTTCAAAGATAAGAACCTTATGATTTGATTCGAGTAGGATGATCTCGAGTTGATTCACACGCCGGAGAAACATAGTTGACCAAAAAAGGTTAAAACTTACAACATGGATTCTTTAACTACTCTGAAAATTCTGGGCGCTGCTGGATAGCGGAAGAGACCATCTGCTGCTGAGCTGAGACTCAAAATCACTCGCACTCTTCCGACCAGAGATTGTCCGCTGAGATTTCTTGCAGTGCGTAATGGCTCGTTGTATAGAACTCTCCACGTCTGAGTCCACATTGCTGCTCCTGTTCAACAACAATGGCTGGCTAAATCTATTGGAGCTTGTGGCGGAGAAGGAGGACGAACAAGAGGAAGAAGACGAGGACAACGAGGAGTTCTTCTTCATAAAACTCCAATTGATGGCACCCGAGAAAGAATTCCGGTGGCAGGCCACTTCCTCCTGCCCTTGCTTCCCCATCCGAATGCCGCTTCGCCCCGATGCAGCGAGGTTCTCTGTGGATTTCTCGCTGGCGCTCGGCCGCGAGTAGAACAGAGACATGAGGTAATGGCCCGAAGCTGAAAGCGACAGTTGCTTGATCAAGTTGAACTTCTTGGACCAAGACGCGCTCTTTTGGCGCGACCTCACCAGCGCGACCGAGCATTCACTGCAGCAGTCTTCTTTGCTCCCCTCTAACGGCTGCCCCTTTGAGTTCCGGAGTAGTTTCTCCACCATTTGGAGGCGCGGGGGGAGGTGGAGAGGGAGAAGCTTCCCGTGGTAGAAGAGCTCGTCGGCGGGAGAAGCAGCGGCTTCTGCCTCAGCTGACACGGCACTCATCTGGAACTCGAACTCATTGGAATGAGAAGTAGGAGGAAGAGGGGAGAGAATGGAGTAACAGAGGAAGGCGCTGCTGCGGCTTCTGCCGTCGTAGCTCATGTCCATCTCGATGTATTCTTCTTCGCCATCCGCGGCGGCCATTGTGAAATGTGAAGGCCGAGAAACAAAACAACTCTTCACCTCTCACTCAGTCACTCGAACAAACACTTGGTGGAAATGCTGAGATGCCAGGCGAGAAATCAGAAGAAAAAATGATCAACTGAGCAGCAGACGAATCATTCGTCTGATATGATGATGGATTCGATCACATGAAAATTTCATACTGATCCTTAGAATAAATCAGAATATTATACATGAAAAGTTATTCTGACAGTTAATATTTTTAAATTTACTAGCCATTAAAGCGAGAAAGCAAACGAAGTAACAGTCGAACTGAGGCTACTGAATCAATTCCATGAAATTTTTTCATTAACTGCTAGGATAGATCGAAATGTGCTCTTGGCAAATGATTTGGAAGCTCAGCATTTTATGATTATCTGTCCTAGTATGAAGAAATTTTTTTTATAAAATACGTCTGGAGATCAAATCGTAAATACTTAAGAGACAGCTAGACAACTCTAAGACAAGGTAAATGAGAGGGAAAAAAATTATTAACGAGGTTGAATAACATTGAACCTCGAGCAATCAGTTTGACTATATGAAAATTTCCAACCAGCCATCGAACCTCGGACGATCGGTTCGATCCTACGAAAGTTTCCAACCGACCACTAGGGTAAATCGGGAAGTGCTCGTGGCTGGTGGTCTAGAAGACCATCGTCTCAGGGTTCGCGTCTCATTTGAAGAAAATATTCTGATAAAATACACCTACGGCAGATCGAATCGTGAATGCTGATGATAATTAATCGTCATTTCACTGTATCTTAATCTCGGGAAGACAATGTTGATGGTAATTAGTTGCATTTCTATTGCATGATAGTCCCGAGAAGGTGAATGAGAGAGAAGTAGACAGAGATAGATGCTAACGGGCCCCAAATCCCTCCTAATTTGACCCGTATTTTGTTGTCTGCTCGACTGGATGCTATCTATTACTCGGGCCAAATCTTTCATTTCACGCTTTGTAGGCGTCTGGTAGATTGCCCGCCCTTTAATTTTTGCAGCATCAGTTTGTTTCTGCTAATCTAGTGCAGTGCAGTGCTTCGGGATACCTCACAGCCACATTGCATGTCATAATGAATACAGTATCAGGAGCAAGTTCACGCAGCTGTTCAACGTCAGTAGCAAAAAGATAGGAATAATTTAAATACTTTTTAAGGGGGAAAAAATAGGAATACAGTGCTCCACCACTGTGTGCTTACATAAACAAATCTACTTCCACAGGTTCTGCAAGCATCTTATTGAAGTCGATTCCTATTCAAATTATTGTGACTATTTTATTCATGGAACAAGAGGCCCACTGGCTTACCTTTCAGAATGACATTTTGCACTTCCCTGTATACTTTGCCAGCTTTTCCAAGATAAAAGAAGATTTGCCTTTGGCAAATATGTCTGGCAAGTGCTCATGTTGCAAGTAACGTTTAGGAGGGTAGATTCTCTTTTTCACTGTCTCTTGCCCCGTCTATTTCACTCATCGATGATGATCAATGAATCATCTGATTGTCGATGGAATACCACCGGCAGCTGCCGTTCCGAACAAATTATACCTTGGGAGGCACAGTGAACCTGTTGGGATCGTCGCAATTGCGATATCGTCGGATTCACCATCGAATCCGATGAGATTGCAATTGCGACGATTCCAACCGATTCACCATCTCTAGAATATCGTTTGATTCGGGACGGCGATTAAAAATCATCGATGGTGTCCGATTTATAATGGACGATTCGCCGATCATCGTTAGCGAATGTGAGATAGACGAGACAGGGATCCCCACCTGAACTGTCAAGGGCCGAGCCTTGTGACCGGAGTTGAAAAGTGGAGGACACATTTTGTTCGTCAGCCTGTACTAAAAGCTGAAGGCTGACCGTAGCCTGAGACGAAGATCTGTCTCTGAAGGCGAGGCTTGTTAGTTGCGACTGTGTATCTTTCATCATTATACATCACTTGGACAAGACTTGTCCACACACACAGGACAAAGCATGCTAGCCTGGGCTGTAGCCCAGCCCTGCTACGATACCAAGTTAATGAAAAAAAAGAAGAGAAAAGAACAATGGTCAATTTCCAGGCCATGCATGTAAACATCAAGGAGAAAAAAACACTAAGGAAAACAAATAGCATTTGTTATATCTTCTAATTTACGATACCATATCTCCGTCCCATGTTGTTACCTTTTCTATCTACTATTTCCTTAGCTACTAGTTAGTTTCCACCATGAGCTACGAGTCAGCTTTGATGGACGGTGGCCCTTGCTTCTACCTTCCTCATCTTTGACTCTGAGATCACGCTTTAATTTTCCTCCGATTTTGATTGTCTCACTCGTTGTGCTTCTTTCTCTGTCATCATCTGACTGTCCTCCCTCGACAATATCGTTTCCCTCCTATGGCGCCTCACTTACTTGGCCTCATGCCCTTCCTGTTGTTGTTCGCTACCACAGCTACTCCCTCCGTGGCCAGTCCTCCAACCCTCGAGCTATAGTCATAGACATGACCACCTCGACCGTGGCTGCCATGACCGGATTGATATGCCCTCTACTTGCTCAAGATGCTCGAGCACATTCTCGCACCTCTACTTGCTTACTTGCCCTCATGCCCTTCCTGTTCTTGGCGAACTCAACCAACTTGAAATCAGCCTAGCTCATGTTTAATTTCTGGATCCGTCCCTATTATCAAATATGATTTTATATTTATCAAAAGCCAAAATATTTTATCATAAGATGTCCAAAATATTCCTCGTGCAGCCTAAATTCCTCTTGTGAATTGTTTCCTCGCACATAGGTAGCAGAAGGCGATTCGCTCACCCATAGTATTATCGTCAATCCGTCTCAAAATCAACACGGAGGTGTAAATCATCGGGGCTGCTAACCCGGATGCTATGACTAGTACGTGGGGAGGATGGGCACATTGACTTTGTCAAATTTTAACCCCAGATCTTAAAATGGTAACACTCATATATTAATCATCAATGTATTCTATGGGGACATTCTGAATCCCAAATAGTTCAATGTAATATAAGACACTAGACGACTTCATGAAATAGTGAATCAATTGTAGCCCAACATTTGAGGAATTACACACCTACACATTATGTTATTGTGTGCTTTCATGCATAATTTTATTTAAAATTATTTTGTATGTATTTGATTTCATCACACGAGCATATTTTCTTCTCTTTTGTTTTTCGATCTTTTAGTTTGGAGAACTATACTTTATAATTTTTGATTGATAAGACATGATTTCAAAGTTTAATTGAATCTAAAAAGTGTTAGAACAAGAGTTTGTTGGTGCAATCGACCCAAGTTTAATCGGTATGATTATGAATTTTTATGTGTGTGCTAATATGATTAAGTTAAGTTTTATATTGGTTTGATGTGTGTTTAAGTCATGTAGGACTTGATGGATCACACATGTGGAGATTTCATCCTGATGCTTGGGTCCTTGAGTCGGTGAACGAAGATACATCCGAGGGACTGCCATACAAGGAGCAACGAAGTGGAGCCAAGGGAAGCAGACTTCAAAGCATACGCGAAGGATGACATCGGGACGAGCTGAGGCCTTGGTTGCATTCGAGGGATGATAGCCAAAGGAAGAGAGCTTCAAAGGGCGACTCCAGATAGGATGAGTGTGAGTGTGTAATAAGAGCAATCGACTGGTCTGGATGACAGTTGACTGATCTGTTCGAAATCTAGCCGTTGGTTGAGTACCAATCGACTAGAGTTGAAATTAGTCGATTAGTGTCGGGACTGAGCTATTTTGTTAATAGCTCTCTCCTCTATTTAAGAGAAAGCTTTGAGGCTTCAGAAAGGTTAGATGTTCTGTTGAAAACCCTCTTGCTTAAGTGGTTAAAGCTTCCACACCTAAGTTCTTTCTCCTAACCCTAATTCTCATCATGTAAAGGGAAAGAGAGATTTGTAAGAGGTTATTCTCCATCGATAAAGAGAAAGCTTAGCCAGAGAATACCGGGGACTAATCCACCGAAGGATTGAGAGTTCGTCCACCTTAAGGATATGCCATGGAGTAGGAGCATGCAATCTCCAAACTATATAAATGATAAGTGTTAGCATTGCCTTCTTTGTTATAGTTTCATTTCAGCTAGTACAACTAACCTTGTAGGAAGAATCACGAATTGAGGTTGACGAGCTATTCACCCCCCCTCTAGTCAGGCCATTCAATCCGTTTAATTGGTATTAGAGCACATGGTCGCCCTTCAATGGACTAACAGCTTAGAAGAGCAAATTAATTTTATCAAAATGGTCAGCTTACACATCTAACCACGCAAATTTGAAGGAGAATTCTCTTAGTGGAAGAAAAGGATGGAGGTATTCTTGGTACCGATTTTGATATTATGTTAATAATAGAAAATAGTTTTGAAGTGCCTAAGAATCAAGAAAATAAGTCACTTGAAAAGATAAGGTGGAGCAAGAAGCAAAAAGATGATCATATAGCAAATTCAAAAGCCTTGCATCATCTTCTAAGTGTGCTTCCTCAACAAGAGATAACGATGATTGGAAATTACACAAGTGCCAAGGATTTATGGGAGAAGCTAGTAGAGCTTCATCTTTGCATATCGGAAGCAAAGTTGGCAAGAAGAGATCTTCTCCGAACTTAACTCAACAATACCAAGCTTGAAAAAGGAGAGAAAATATCTTCACTTCATGCTAAATTTAAAAAAATATTAAGTGGACTAACAAGTGTAGGTGAGCAACTCTCCAACCGTGACATCATGATGAAAGCCATCAACGCTTTCCCAAGAATATCAAATTGGAGCTCAATTGTAGACTCGTTTTACATCTCCGAGGATCTAGAGAAGTGCTCTCAAGATGAATTTTTCTCTACTATCGAGCTCTATGAAACTCGGATTGAAGGATTAGGTGGAGAACCCTATTGACTAAGAGGAGTAGCCCTTGTGGCAAACAAGGGAAAGAGAAAGAAGAAGATGGCTTCTTCCTTTGACTCGAAAGAATCAAGTGTCTCAATAGATAGTGATGAAGAGACATATATTGTAAGAAAAATAAAAAAAACTTGTAAATATTTTTCATCTAACAAGTCTCATAATAGGAAAAATTCAAGAAGAAAGAGTAGGACAAGAAAGATCATATGCTATAATTATTAAGGAGAAGGATATGTTGGGACCGGGTGCATGTCGACAAGGATACGAGTTCGTAAAATTTTAAATTTTTACGTGCAGCGGAAGAATTTGCATAAAATAATTTCCTAAATTATTTTAACTTCGTATCTAGCATGCAACCTTATGGTGTGTTGACATAATCATAAAATAAAACTTTGCGGAAAGGTAAACTAATTTACCAAGTACCTCGCGTAACCCGAAGTAAGGGACGAGATCCAACCGTAGCATCCCTTGGAAGCTTCGCCTCTATTCGCGTCCACGTCGAGTTCTCTTCGGGATGACTTCGCAAAGTCACGAGTTTTGTGCCGACGAGAACTACTAGATTCTCTATAGGCACAACAAAGAAGTACAAGAGAAAAGATAGGAAACTCACAAACAAGAAACGAAATCTAGATTCCGTGAAGAGAGGAGTCGCTATCCGCTTCTTCTTCTTCTTGTTCGGGTTCTCCTTCTTCTTGAAGCTCACGGCCACCTTTGATTGAGTGGAGATTGCGCCGGCCCTAAGCCTCCAAGAGGGCGCCGGCCCTAATACTCCAAGGTGGGCGCCGGCCCTAAGGGAAGAGAGGGGAAGGAGAGAAGAGAATAGAAGAGAGAGAGGGAGAGGTTAGCTCTATTTCAATTGATTGATTAGGAATAAAGTTCCTTATATAGTTGCTTCTCCCTTGCCAAGTCTCCTCTTAACGGAATTAACGGAATTAGTTATCATAAGAAATTTATCCTATAAATTCTCTTATGAATTATTCCGTTTAAACCAAGTTTTATTATAACTAACTTTATAATAAAACTAATTAGTTATCATAAGAAATTTATCCTATAAATTCTCTTATGAATTATTCCGTTTTAAACCAAGTTTTATTATAACCAACTTTATAATAAAACTAATTAGTTATCATAAGAAAATTCATCCTATAAATTCTCTTATGAATTTTATTATAACTAACTTTATAATAAAACTAATTAAACTTCTCTTTAAATTATGGAATAAATTTTATAAGAAATTTATAAACTTTCTTATTATGAAAAAATCAATTCATAATTGATTTTATGAAATTAAAATAAACCAATTCATGGATTATTTTAACTTCCATAAAAAGAAATAAATTTCTATAAATTTATTTATATAAATTTCTTTATACAAATTTATTTATCTATAATTTATAAAATAAATCGCGCTAGATCTATTTTATTAATTAAACCAAAATTAATTGGTTTTCTCCCCAATAGGTGGCCGGCCAACCAAGGAGGGTTGGCACCCTCTTTGGCCGGCCCAAACCGAGCCGAACCAACGCGAATTAAACTCATTTAATTCGCCCAAAAAGCCTTCAAAAGACTTAGCCATTTTTAGCTTCCATTGCGCCTCTGATTAACTCAGATTCGACTTATTTCTCTTGATCGGAAAATCCAATTTTCAACTCGTTTTAAATCCCTCGGATTACTCGTAGTGCGTGTGACTAAATAGGCTTTCGATTTATGTTGACCGTCTATAATCAATAAATTATAGAACGATCATGAGTGACACCTAGTAGTACATCATGACCCCCAATTAATCGAAAGATCAACGGTTTGACCTCAGAAGAAATTATTCTGAAACCCTTCAGCAGCTCTAATGAATCGTGCCCCATTCCCTTCACCATCTTATACCCACTTGGTTCAGGACACGGTCTATTTGTGTCAGTCCCCACTAGGCTGACTACGTCACACCTAGCCCAAGTAGTGTCTTTCTCGTCATTTGGATTTCTAGTTACTCTAATGTATTTTAGAGACTCGTACTCCAAACATGATATACTCTGGCCAGAGGTTTTGAGTAACAATCCGACAATAGGCCTGGGTATACATCTCCTCGCAAGGAGTGGTGAATCCTTTGTAGACTGTTCAAACATCTTCGGGCACTTCGGCTTATACCCAATCATCCTGGGTCCACACCTCCTTGGAGATGCTTGCTTAAGATGTTAAAGTATAAGTCTCCATGACCAAGATGACTTGAACACCGCAAGTCAAAGGAACATCGCACTTAAGCTGCAGTAAGAACTTCATTGACATATCTATATAGATTACCATATGAGTCTTACAGCTAGTCACTCCAATGAACTAGTTCCCATAACTAGCATCCATGTTTATCTCCGGACATCCCAATGTCACCAGCCAGTGAGAATCAGCTGATTAGAGAATAACCCATGCTAGTCTCAACAGAATTGATAGTGTCCATATTTATCAATTCATCGACTAGGGATATTTTCAACACTTCACATTTGCATATTCAGAGATAATCACTAGTTGTGATCCCATCACAAATTCTCTTATGCTGTGAGTTGTATTGCGGACATTCAGTAGATGAGTTTAAGATCCCAATCAAATACACAAGCATGTATACTCAAATAGTGAATTATCATTTATTAAAATAAATATTTTACAATCATAAGGCGATTGCCTTAGAACACTTCTCTCATATCACTAACAGGATATATAAGGGATGAATACCCTCTCTTGAAGAAAAAGAAAGGAAAGAAGAAGGAAAAAAAGAAGAAATCAAGAGGAAAGGGAAGAAAGTCCAAAACTTGCAAGCAACATGAGATGACTTATCATCATCGGAAGAAAAAGAAAAATCATGTATCACATTTTGCTTTAATGGGAATTGAAGACATAGCTTCCACATCATCCGAAATTGAAGAAAAAAGAACTCAAGTGAAGATGAAGAGAGCTCAAGTGACAGGGGAGGTCAAACTTCGAACTTGGGCGTCTTGGTAAGTCAGGTATATAATCTACCCACTACCACTTTAGTTAAGATTATTTCTAGCACAAATGATTGACTTGTTTAAGGCTAGAAAGAAAATTAAATGTATGAAAAATGAGATTTGCATGATTAATGAAAAATTAGAATCCATGGATAATGACATGCATGCTTCCTTTTCATCTAAGTCAAAGGTTTCATGTTTAGAAGAAGAAAATAGGTAATTAAGAAAAAAGGTGGATAACCTTACAAAAGTCCTTAAAAAAATTGAAATTGGCTCTAACACTCTAGACATGATCATTAGGAGCCAAAGAGTAAGCTTCAAGAAAATGGGGCTAGGATATGATCAACCAAATCATGAAAAAGCCTATCATTACTTGCTTGCTAGGGGACAATCAAGAACAAAAATCCTAGAAAGGAAATGAATCCCTAAGGAATATTTGGTCAACCCAATTAGGAAGCATTTCTATTGGGTACCAAAATCAATTCTCAAGGGATAAAGGATTTAGGGGTTAGTCAGCCATGAGAACTAAAATTTAAATTTTTTGAAAAATGATTGACTTGAGACCTTAAGGGGGAGCACTTAGCCAAATACCATTCATGATCAAATGGGCTAAGTAGAAGTTACATTTATTTCATCTCATAATGACTTGATTTATATTTTATTTATGCATATGAGGTGTCAGGATGATACAAATAACTTACTTATGCTTATGACATTTTAATAAGTTATTAGATGTATCATTTTAGTAATAATAGACTAACTATAGAGAAAGTAAATGTTTAATTAATGGACATCTTGCCCATAGATCATAGTTGGACATTTTAAATATTTTGAAAACAATTATATGTTTATTTGCTGATGTATAGATTTGAAAAATATATAGTTTTAAAACTAGGGCTTAAACTTGATTCAAAATTAAATATTTTTAAAATTTTGAGTTTTGGTCAAAAATTCAAATATATTTTAATTTTTCATGAAAATATATTTTTTCTTATTGAAGAATAGTTGAAGAAATATGTTTGCAAAATTTTATAATTTTTTAAATCTTTTAAAATTTTAAATATATTTTTGAATTTCAACTTAGAAAGCTAGAATTTGATCACACATGTGTCAGTCAAATGCATTAGAGAACCAATCGGCTGGTAACTCTGTGGGGTTTTTTCGGTGAGGTCAGTCGACTGATATCTATCTCAATCGGCTGGCACCTAAATTTTTTAATTTTTACTTAATTTTTATAATTAAAACTCGCCTTATTTTACCTTGATGTCATAGGTTAGAATTGATTGATATAATCTTTTTGATCGTGTCAAAGGGGGGAGAAATGGTAAGTTTAAGTTAGAACATTAGTTTAACTTATTTTTGTGCTAAACTTGAAAATTATGTCATAGAGCATAAATTAAGGGGGAGCTTGGATGTTTTTATACTTCAAGTTATATTATGCTATAAAGTTTTAAATTGTTATTTATGCTGAACTTAAACATATTGTCATACATCAAAAAGGAAGAGATTGTTGGTATAATTGGCCCAAGTTTGATTGGTACAATCATGGATTTTGATGTGTGTACCAATATGATTAAGTTAGGTTGTCATATTAGTTTGATGTGAGTTTGAGTCATGCAAGACTTGGTGGGGCATACATGTGGGAGATCTTATCCTAGTGCTCGGGTCCTTGAGTCGGTGAAGAATGGTGCATTCGAGTGACCGCTAGACAAGGAGCAACGGAGTGGAGCTGAGGGTAGCAGACTTCAAGGCATACGCGAAAGATGACATTGGGATGAGCCAAGGGCTTGGATGCATCCGAGGGACGAAAGCCAAAGGAAGAGATCTTCAAAGGGTGACTCCGGATAGGATGAGTGTGAGTGTGTAATAAGAGAAGTCGATTGGTAGGGACACCAGTAAACTGATCTTTTTGTAAATTTCGAACAGTAAGAGCAGTCGACTAGTTTGGATGGTAGTCGACTGGTCTGTTCGAAATTTAGCCATTGGCTGAGCACCAATCGATTGGGGTTGACATCAGTCGACTAATGTTTTTGAGGCTTGAGAAAGGTTAGATGTTCTGCTGAAAACCCTTTTACTCAAGTGCTCAAAGCTTTCACACCTAAGCTCTTTCTCCTAAACCTAATTCTTATCTTGTAAAGGGGAAAAGAGATTTGTGAGAGGTTGTTCTCCACCGAGAAGGAGAAATCTTAGCCAGAGATTGCCGGTGACTAATCCACCGAAGGATTGAGGGTTTATCCGCCTCAAGGGCATGCCGTGGAATATGAGCAAGCAATCTCCAAACCACGTAAAGGATAAGTGTTAGCATTGCCTTCTTTGTTATAGTTTCATTTTAGTTAGCACAACTAATTTTGTAGGAAGAATAGTGAATTGAGGGTGACAAGCTATTCACCCCCTCTAGCCAGGCCATTTGATCCGTTCAGAGTTCACAGTAAGGAAAACACTTTGCCCATGTCTTTTGACATGGTTGTGTTCCTAGCTCAAGCCGAAGTTTGATGTGAAACAAAGCAACCATAGAGTTTGCAAAGCCTGACATGGGTCGGTTGTGCCACTTGCATGATCGTGCCATCGCCTACCAAAGAACTAGATTGGTTAGCCTCCGATACTCTCAGGTCGTGCCCATAGGCATGACTGTGTTCATCGATTCGACCTGTGACAAGCCCATGCCTTTCCGGCTAGCATGGTCGTGTTCTGCCATTGTGCCTTGACAATTTTGGAAAGCCACGATTAATTTGGAATACTTTGGAGGCTTTGGAAGCTATAAAAGGACCTATGGGGTTCATTTTGAGTGATCAAGGGGGTTTCCTTGTGACAAGGAACCCTATGAGAGAGTCATTTCTAAGGAGCCGCTGAAGATTCCATCCACCATCGAGCTTGGAGCTCATCCGAAGATGACTAATGGCACACGACTAAGCATCCACATCTCTTTTTCTCCTTGATTTTGAGTTGTCGAATGTCTTCTTCCTTGTCTTTGCATTGTAATTCTATCTCCATGGAGTAAAACTCTAAATTTTAGGATGAGAGAGTAGTCCAACAGTTTTGTTGACATTTATTTTATATATTTATCTTTCTTTTATCATATGATGTGTTGATTCATGATCCACCCTTATTATGCATTTATGATTATGACACTAATGTGCATCTTCATACATTGGGAAGGATCGAAAGTGAAACTAACTCTTCAACCCATAAGGACCAAGATTTGAGAGGTAATTTACGAAAATAGTTCAAAACTTCACGATGACACTATTGGCTATCATAGAGATTAAAGGATTTATTCTGATTCGACATCATAAAGTTGGGGATAATACCTAGAAGATTATAGGGCATCGTGACAGGAGTCTCCCTGAAAAATCAGTCACTTTAGTAAAGCTACATTGAAAGTAGGCACCGCATTTGGGTAAACATGTCGGTATAATATCAAAAGTCTATATCCGTTACCTTAGGATATATAGACCATCTTAATGTGTATCAACATTAAGGTAAAAAAGTAAATAATATTTAAGCTATTAACTATCGTCGTGGTGAAACTAAAATTGTAACGACCCGACCTCTTGGCCCCTTGGGCGGCCCAACTGGCGGCCCTCGGCCCCTTGGGCGGCCAAATCCCATTTGGCGGCCCCTTTGGCGACCTTTTGGGCGGTCGTTACTCACAAGTACTTCCCACCCCTAGCCAGTGGATTTTTGCCTTCCTCAGGATTCGAACTCTAGACCTCCAGGATAAGTACTAGAGTTTATGAATCCTGATACCAATTGAGCTAAATAAATTGTCACGCCCCGAGGAGCCGCTCGTCCGATACTGACCAGACAGCTACTCCCTCGTCCCGGCGGACAATTCAGATCACCAGACCCCTCACGACTACCTCAGTCGGCCCGTACCGCAGCCTATAGGGCTGGAACAAGCGACCGTATAATGAGCAAAACGGAAAACGACGATAAAGCTGTGTACCGGTATGACTTACGACAAACGCAAAACACAAGGCCTCCATGACTCACAAAAGTACAACTATACCGCCATATAAAATGGCAAAATCAAACACGAATATAGCAGCGGAAACGTAAAGTAAAAGAAACAGAAAACGGGTACCAACATGTACCACCAACAAAGTAAAAGAGACATCCCGGAATCATCTCGAAGAAATACGCGACCTGGGACAGGCTGCCGGGCACTCCAGACCATCATCCTGAAATAAAAACAGGGAGCTAACGGGGTGAGTCCTAAGAACTCAGCGAATACAGACTGATATGCACAGGAAGAAAATAATAGCAGTAAGTCACCGTCTATCTATCTACCACAATACTGAAGATAACTGCAGTAAAAAGAAATGCAGAACTGAACTATAAACAGTAAAGGAACTACATACCTACTGTTGAACACCGAAACTTTCAAGGGTTTAATTGTAATTTTCCAAACTTGGAGGGCCTTTTTGTAAAACTGCTAAAAAAAAAGTTATAAAAAAAAAAAACTTTAAATCCCTCTGTCTCAGGCCGTGCCCTAAAATCTCAACCGAACCCCTCTTCCCTATTCTCTGGACGACGCACGCACGCGCCGACTTCTTCGACCAGAGGCGGTTTCTCGCGAGCGATGCTGCGGTTCTCTTCGTCGACGCACCTCCATCTCCTCCTTGGGAATCTTCTCCTTCTCCGGTGCGCACGAGCAGAGCGCGTCGCCATCGCCTCGCGCAAGTAAGCTAGCGCCGCAGCCCTAGGTCGAGTGAGCGATTGCCACTTTGCCGCGAGCTCTTGGTGGTGCGAACCTCACCTTTGCCGACTTTGATTTCCGCCGATTACTTCCATTTTCCAGGTGAGTGTTGGTACTGTTAGGATTTTAATTGAGTGAATAATTAGTAGTTTAGTTCGGGTGATTATGTGATTAGATCAACTTGAATAGACTGATCAAGTTCATAGGTTTGTTATTGCGGTGATTTAGCATCAGATTTGTAGATTTGGATATTGATTCCCTATAATGAGTATTGTGTGCTACGTGCTCTATTCTGTTGTGGTAAATTATCTTTGTTATTGTCAGTTACCTATTGGAAGTTTTGTTTTGTTCAGATTTGGGTTCAGTCATGGTTGGATTGACCTTTCTAGGAGTAAACAGTGACCTCTAATTCGAATTTCTATTGATATGGTGGGATTTTAATTTTTGGAATCTTTTGTTCATTATGGGCTATAGAGAGTTTCTGGTTGGGTTATTGAATGTTGTAATTAAGTTTAATAATAAGATTTAATTAAGTAGATGAATAACTATAGTTATGCTTAACGTATAGTTTAGCTACTCTATGAAGGTATAAATGGCTAAATTTCTATATAAATACAGGACCTTGATTCGGAGTCATACGGTTGAACGTGGGAGATTTATTGGACACGTTCTACAAATAAAAGGCGGGTACTTCTCCTTTGTACTCGAGTAGTTCTTTTACCTTAAAGCATGGCTAGTTATGTCTTATAGGTTGCTTGACCTTGTTCTTTGTCGTTATTTATAAATCGCCGTTGAGACTTATTCTTCGTTGATCTTTGAGTATTCCTAAATTCGTATCTGTACAGTCCTCGATTGGTTTTCTGTTCTGTAAAGTACCGCTTGTACGCGAGTACTTAGAAGTCCATTAAACACAGATAGGTTTATTTGGCATTAGAAATACCCTACCTAGTAGTGTAGGTGCATAATCGTTGGATTTCGGTTTCGGGTTGGTTGTATCGATGCATGTTTTACTTGTGGGATTTTTATTGCATCGTTGATTCTCCGGTTATTCGTGCATCGTATATCATGCACCATACTTGCACGTTGCATACTAACGACTGTTGGCTTACATTTGGTTAAGTCGTCGTTAGTCATATTGTTGCTCGAGTCGCTCAACCACATGATGTCATGGTAGTGGTTAGAGTGCGAGTGTTTGTCCTGTCATGCCAGACAGTGACACCCTCACAGTTATTTTTAGAGGGATGAGTTGTTGGTGGCTCACCCTCACCGTTGTTTATTTTTGAGGGATATTGTGTGATAGCTCCCCCCCGATGTACCGTGGGTTCGGAGTGTTGATTTTCCAGCATCCTGTCCACTCAACCACGCCTTATGTGGTATTATTATTGATGTTAGTTATTGATGTTGTTGATGGAGTGGTACAGTTGTCACAGCCCTACCCACTCGGTCACACAGATGGGATGTGTTGACGGCTTGACTGGCGTCAGGGGTGACACATGTCATTGCATCATGTGCATACGTACCTTTTTTATGCATTTGTTTGTGTTTGATGCACTTATATGAGCTATGATTGTTGCATATGTATGACATGCATGTCTAGCTTGATATTATTATTGTTGAGTTGTTCCATACCTGCTTAGTCGTTATTCGGATTTTATACCATGTCGTATTATATTGATTATGCATGATTAGGTAAATCTGATATTTCTTGTGGACTGTACCTTTTGATTCTCTACTTCGTTATCTTATTTATGTCATGCTTATTTGTCTACTCATATACCCGCAGAGTCCGCCCGGACTCACCACCCCTGCTTCCCTTTTTGTTGTTTTGTTTCAGATAGCAGGTAGTGGTATTGCTTGGAGCCAGGAGATGATCCAGTTGTCAGTCCCTCAGTCCCACCGTATCGGTTTGGTTTAGCAGTTGCTATTTCGGTATCGTGTTAGTTTTCCGTATTTTATTTGTTTATCGATTTAGCGGACGGGTTTGGTTATTATTGTTTCGGAGACTTTGAGTTCATGTGGTTGTGATATTCTTTAATGTTTAAGGTGGCTGAGTCATTCATTATTATTTTGTTTCGATATAAATTGCGTGGATGTATATTATACTTATTGTTGTGATGCCAGCCGCTTGTGGCTGAGCCATATTTATGGAGAGTGTATGTACATTTGCCCCATATTGTCCGCCGTACAGGGGAGATGCTGCCCGATTTTCGAGGAAGCATGTGCCTCTGGGGCCGTGACTCTTTGGCGGCCAAATCAATATTTGGCGGCCCAACAACTTGGCCTCTCGGGCCCAACAACCTGGCCCCTCGGGCCCAACAACCTGGCGGCCAAATCAACATTTGGCGGCCCAACTATGTCCTCGACCAACAACCGATGTCGACGACTAACAACCGTGTCGTTACTCACTAGGTCTTTCCACCCCTGGCTAGTGGATTTTTGCCTTCCTCAGGATTCGAACTCTAGACCTCCAGGCTAAGTACTAGAGTTTATGAATCCTGATACCAATTGAGCTGTAGCTCAATTGGTATCAGGATTCATAAACTCTAGTACTTAGCCTGGAGGTCTAGAGTTCGAATCCTGAGGAAGGCAAAAATCCACTAGCCAGGGGTGGAAAGACCTAGTGAGTAACGACACGGTTGTTAGTCGTCGACATCGGTTGTTGGTCGAGGACATAGTTGGGCCGCCAAATGTTGATTTGGCCGCCAGGTTGTTGGGCCCGAGGGGCCAGGTTGTTGGGCCCGAGAGGCCAAGTTGTTGGGCCGCCAAATATTGATTTGGCCGCCAAAGAGGTTAAGAGACCGTGTCGTTACACCTACCTGCGTCGATCCAAACCCGGTAGTATGCATGTCAACCAAGTGCAACAATCATGTGCAGCAAACACAACCAAGTGCAGAGATGCAGAGCATGCTCATGATGCAACATGGGTCACCCCTGACGCCAGTTGGTATAGGTCGCGGAAGCACGCGAACCGAGTGGGTAGGGCTCTGACCTGGTCTTCCCTGCACGAACAGACGGTCTATGAGGCGGTACACGCAAGACCGAATGGGTAGGGTCGGAGACCATAAACGTACCCCACCATCGGGTGAAGTAACGCTCTAAACGTCCCTGCTATCATTGGATAGGTAGGGGACCTGCTGCAGTGCCCGGGTCCGCCAACGGGGCTGCACGACAGTGTTAGGATCTTTGCCCTAGCTAGAAGGGGGTGAATAGCAATTTGGCGTTTTCTTTCACCTACGTTGTTAGTTGCACAGCGGAAATACAAATAAAAACTAAACTAACAACTACACAATACTAACAAACCAGATTTACGTGGTTCGGAGATGAAGCTCCTACTCCACGACAGTCCGTGAGGTGGACGATCCCTTGATCCTTCGGCGGATCGCTCCCCGGATTCCCTCCGGCTATCACGTGTCGCTCCTTGTGGGTGGAGAAACCTCTCCACAATCTCTGGACACAACCTGAGCACACAAGACTACTAACTTGCCCTATCCAAGCAAGTTTCGTCAAGAACCCTAGCCCCAAAGCGAGCTCCTTTAAATAGGACTCGGGGCTGAAACCCGCGCTCCAGTCGACTGCTCACTTACCAGTCGACTGGTAGGCTCCAACGGCTACAAAATAGCCTCAGCCGCCTTCGCAACGGTCGACTTCCAGTCGACTGGTACAGGACCAGTCGACTGGGTCCAGTCGACTGGTCGACCCTCCCTGGGTCGACCCGATTCTCTGTTTGGTCAGCAGTCGACTGCCCATCCTGGCAGTCGACTGCTCTTCACCCACACGCCTAGGTTATCCTTCCCAAGTACATTTCTCTCCGTACTCGACCCCTAGGACTTCCCAAGTACATTCACACAGCACTCGTACCCTCACAACTCGACTGACTCCTCCTCCGCAGTCTCGACTATTGCCTTCGCGCCCTCTTCATCTTCGGCCCTCGTCCCTCGGATGCGCACGCAAGCCTCCAGCTTGCATCCATGCCACCCTTCACGTACGCCTCGAAGTCCGCGCCCATCAGCTCATCGTATCTGCACTCCATGGTCCCTCAGATGCGCACGCCAGCCTCCAGCTAGCTTCCATGCCATCCTTCACCGTACCGAGGCCGTCCAGTCAAGTCCATATGTGTACCTGTACAGTCCTGCACACTCAACATACACATATCAAATACACAGGGTAAACCTAACTTAAACCCTTTGCCCAAACATCAAAACCTATGGTCATACCAGACCATCTTAGAGCCAATTGCTCCAACAGACAGGTCATGTGGCAGGTCTGACGGCCCCTCTCAACCACTAGGGGAGTCAAGGGTCGCCTACATATGCCCCTACACGAGTAGCAAGTACGACGGTCATCTCAACCTCCAGGAGTCAAAGGTCGTCCCCTATGCTACGTGCAATAATGATGCGTGTCACTATCCCATTCATCATCCACTATCTAACCCTGCTGTCATCTACATGATATGCAGTAGTCCATATAACCGGTATGCACCAATACTTAAATCCTAGCGTAAGGTATAAGGTAAACTGTGCATCATTTATCCATACAGATATAGTAAGCAGTAAAACTAACGGATACAACTACCGAAGCAAAAGCACAGAGATAAAGATATCAGATATCCCTACTGCTAACTATGTCTAGCTATGCATAAACAGAGGTACCCGCCTCGATATGAAGAAGTCCAGGCGTCGAGAACCCTCTGTCCAAAAATAATATCCGCAACGCAGATAGCCGCGGAAAATAATATCCTGCATCACAATACAACTTAGCTAATTATACTATAATTAATTAGCTAAGTTACATGCTAGGTGTAAATGGAATCAATTCCTATCTACACAAAACTAAATAATTATTCCCTAATCATTGAGTCTTGGTTCCATCTAGGTTCAACCTAAACCCAACCTAGAATCTAAACTAGCAGAAAGACAAGTAATAAATTCATACAGCCACCTGCCACATAATTCCCCTAATCATAATCCATTTCAAACCCAAAACCAAACTAAACACCAATCGAAGAATCTGGCATGGATCAAAACAAAAGAACCAAATACCCTAACCTTACCCAAATCAACAGCAGCAGATACATTACACCATAAGAACCAATTCCATCGATTAAAACTCTCGGCAGAAATCAACAACAGAGCCTCCAACCGATACCACTCAATCCACACCAGCACGATTATCATTCTGTTTGATCACAACTCATCCAACAATCCAATTCAGAGCACGGTATGAAGCACATACAGAGAAGACTCACCGAAACTAGGAATTCCAAATGGAAATCACGGTATAGAAGAATTCCAATCCGAACGAAACTATGTCAACCAAAATAAACTAACTCAAAGCTACACAATGCCAAAATCTACACAACTAACAATAATCTCAGCATCAAAACAAGATAGTAATTCGATCAGCAACCTCATCCGAAACTCCACAACAAAAGCAAGGCGATCCAGATCCAAACAGGACGGCCAAACTAAGCAACAAATCTACTATCCCTTACCTTGATTGTGGCCAACGAAAACCATTGCTCAGATTCGAGTGTAGCTGAGAGCACCGGAACGAAACCCTAGATCCAAGATTCAATCCCAAAATTGAAACCAACCGTGATCCATACCGAGAAATCAGAGGGAAAATCTCCGAGAACCGAAGCAAGATCAAACACACACACATCTCACCTTCTCGTGACCCCGTCGGTGGCGAGATCATCGTCTGCTCGAAAGGGAAACAACGAAACACCGAATCTTCTCTGGCCTCGCGTTCTGCTTCCCGGAAGGAGATCGACGCAACCTTGTGAATCGTTGCCGACTGACCGTTGTCGACGACGTGGCTCGTGGCGACGATGAACGGAGAAAGAAGTGGAGAAGAATGAAGATCGCCGGCCTCGAGTTCATTAGCTTCGCGTGGAGGGGATTGAGCGAAGGAAAGGCGGCTACGGCGACGCTGCGAGGAGAGGAAGGAGTCGGGTTGGGATTAGGGCTCGCGACACATAAAGGGGTGGCTTTTTACATAAAACCCCTTCTATTTCTTTCGAAATCCAAATTATGCCCTCCAAATTTGGCTATTCGCACAATAGCCCTCAAGTTTCAAAAATTTTACATTTTAGTCTCTCAAAATTTTCTGTATTTTTACAAAAATCCTAGAATTGTTGCCCAAAATTGATTTTCTCTTAAGACCCCTTTTGCTTTCTTAATTTATTTTCTTTCTATCAGGATTCTCGCGATTCTGATTGTTCTAGATAGGCTATTTCGCGATTCTGACTAATACTCGATTTACAGTCTCAGTGAGATCAATATTTTATTACTTGACGATAATCGTGCACTTGTGATTTTTTCACATTAAATTTCTGACGTCATTGGCAGGGACTGTGTCAAATTAATATTAGTTCAATTACGATTTGGTTAATCTAGATTTCTTCATACTTGTTAATCTAGATCTCTTCGTACTTGATATTAGTGCAATTACGATTTGGTTAATCTGATATTGTGTCAAATTGATTTTCTCTTAACATCCCTTTTGAACTATATTATTTACTACAACCCCAAATATGTTAATTTTCTTTGTCAAAAACGCCTTACAAACTACCACCATATATTCCAGCTCTTGATATACACCAAATGTCGTGCGTTGCAAGTGGAAGCTTGGAAATTGGAAGGACTATTAATTAAATTAGAATTTTTACATGAATGAAATCATTTTACACAAAATATATATAGCTCTACTCACCTTGCACACTTTCATTCTCGTTCGTCTATCTGCTTTCTTTCTTTCTTTCTTCTTTTCATGGTTCTTAATTATCATCATGGGTGCAAATGCCACTTTCCATTCCTATTTATAAAGAAGAATCTATCTAGGGCTAAATATTTTCATACTTCATTCTACATAATTTTTTTTTCTAGTCATCACTCCATATTTCTCCTGTGTAAGCCAAGAATACTAATATGGTTCGATAATGCCCCCACATATTCTAACGTCGGAATCCTATAAAACTTACACAAGTTGCTAACAATTTAGCAAGTTCTAGAGAATTCTAGATCCTTCCAAAAGTCATCGAGAAGGAGGACGAAGAAGCCATTGTCAAATTGAGTTTCAGTCACTAAGGGGAGCATAGTAAAGGGACGGATAAAAGATGAAGAGGAGATAGATAATTCTAAAAGATTAGGAAATTCATAGAGATTGTCCATTGGGTATGTGTGTGATAAATTAAAACACTATATTTTCTCCCACAAATATACTTGGGTTGGACTAATACACTATTCAGCGAAAAAAAAGAGATCAGATGCGCAAAAGAAATGTACGTAGACACATACTGTGCGTTATACCCATTCAATGGATGGAAAACCAATCTTTAGTTTGATAAGCATAATGAACCATCAATTTCTCAAGATGCAAACATATATGTATCATAACGAGCATTTAGCCAAGCTAATTACAGGGGAAATTGACTTTGAGCTAGCTCTTATGATCAACAAATCCTTCATGGAGTTCCCGGTCGCATGCATTTAGAACTTGAATGATATCCAACATCTAAGGCGGAAAAAGAGGGAGAGTCTACTCCAATTTTGAAAATTTATATTAAAAATCATTGAGATCAGTGTTTGTGTGATGTAGCTCCTCTATAAGAAGGGAATTTATAAAATGCGTCCAAAATTCAATATATATATTGTCATAGATCTTTCCACTTACTCAAATGTTCTTGGACAACAAATCATGGCTATCATTATCCGAAACGTTTGCAAAAACTAATGGACCTGCAAATGCATCCCCTCACCAATCACACAATCAAGAGTGAAAAGTTTGTGTAACTCTTCATAATTGTTCGACATCACATCATTTCTTAGCTCGAGGTGAAGGCTTCACCTACATACAAGCTGCATATTAATTGTTGATAGCCAATAACAATAGACTTTAAAACATTTGAAATATAATGCGCAAAGACAAAGACAAAATTTTTTAAAAAAAAACACAAATCATGTTAGCACTCTGTTCTGTCTCTAGACAAAGACAAACAACTTTGCTTAAGCCGACCATTGTAATCTGTTAGCGGTCGTATGTATTATCATTGTTTTGTTCATTTTTGCCCAATCATTTTTTGTGTTCATGTCTCGACGATTGCTGTTTGCTCGTGCTTGTCAGCAGTTGCTGCGGATGCATCAAGCAGATGTTGCTACATGCAGAACAGTCGTCTGCTCCGTGATGCTGCTCAGGTTACCAACTTCTGTCAAACACAATGCGTTTACAGTTGCCTGAATCGCGGGTAACGCATGTCGATATGGTTGAGAGAGCATGTAACTGATTTGCTTACGGAAGGAAGGATTTCACTAACAAATCAACTTCTCAGTAAACATTATCGACCCTCACGGAGAGGAGAGAATAAGAGAGGAAGAAAAAAGGACAAGAAATGAAAAGGAGAACAAGAACGTCTTCCCTTTACAACGTAGTCATCAAGCCGAACTGCACATCATATGCACTGACTCCTCTGTCTCTTGGGGATCAAGCTCGACGGCGCCGCCACTACGGGCATCGGTCTCTTCGTCGTCGAATTCACCACCGCCACAGTTTGTGCTTTGACGGCCACCGGAGGAAGCTGAAACGGCTGCTGCCACGGCGGCGGATTCCTCCACTGAGGCAGCGGCCCTGCGAGCAGCAGCGTTTGCAGCGTCGGCCCTGCTTCCAGAACAGCCTGCAAAAGCTTCCCTTTCTGCGGCAGCGGCCTTTCCACGGCCAGCCTATTCACTGTCGCACTCGCCGCGGCGAGCTTAGTGCTGGAGAACTCCGGCGATCCGCCCGCGGAGGAGTCGCACAGCTCGGGGGTGATGCTTTCGGGCATCGGGGAACGGCAGAGCTCTCTCGCTTTGGGCATCTGTGAGAGCTCGGAGAGCAGGAGCTTGAGCTGACCCCTTGCTTCGTCTCTCTCCCGGGTCACCATTTGAAGTAGTATCAGCAATTGCCCGATGCTCTGCTCGCTCCTCCTCACCTCCTCCTCGGCGTTGGCTTTCAGAGCCTCCAGCTCCAGAGTAGTGCACAGGAGCTTCTGCTTCAATTCCTCCATGCTCTGCTCCAAAAAAACAACAACAGAATGCTCGCCGTCACTTTCATCTTTTCGATCCTCTAGATCTAAAATACAAGCCGAGCTATTCAGAGAACAAGAAAGTGGTTAGGGCACAATGTCAAGGTGATCGGACACCAACATCTCTGTACCAGACAAGAATCTAAAAAGCCAGTCATTTTTTCCGCGGGTTCACATGAGCATGCAAGAATCTTCGTCTGCCTAACCATGCATGAGTTCAACCTTTTCAACTCACTCAACTAACAGTACTGTCTAACAAATTTAGTACAGAGTGAGTCGACGAGAAAGAAGAGAGAAACAGGACTGACTTCGTGGAAGCCCCAAAGCGTAGGCAAGCTCGCGTCCATGGCGAGCTCTTCCAGGCACCAGGAATCCACCACCCCCATCCCCAGACAATCAATCTATATGTGATTTAAAAAAAATGTTTTTTTTGTTGCTTCGCTAAGAAAATGCAGCGAGCAAGAAAGAAGATGGAGGGAGTGTTTGGCAAATGCTATGGAAGAGGATTTATAGATGAAGAAACCAGGAATCATGCCCCTTGTTTTTGGAAGTCTGTCCCACAACATGAACATGAACCCTTCTCAGATCTCAATAGATTTTGTGGACTAATTAGATATTGTGGAACACTTCTTGTCTTTTTTGCACTGACTCGATTTTGAGTTTTATAAGTTTGGGAAGTTAAACATCATATTTTATAATTTCAATCAAAATTATTATATGCTAAAGGGATATATAATATCAAGATCTCCTATCCATCTAGAAAAATTCACCAAAAAACTAATTCTAAATTATTTACCATGAATAATGATAACAAAGCACCCTTTCAGTTGACCTATTAGCCAAGATCATCTTTTATTTTCTTGGGTTTCATACCCATCTAAAATGCTAGATCACAGCAAAAAAGTAAAACCCTAGCTAGCCATGAGAGAGGAGCTTGAAATATGTGAAAGATGATTATGTTGTTGCTAGTGGTAGACAAATATATATCGAGGTTAAAGAGAGTAAATTGTGAAACTAGAATATAAAAATAATTAACAAACTAAAGTAATCAAGGTTGATCCTTAGGGAGGGAAGACATGGAATGGAAGCTGACAAATTAAAGGTGCATGGGAAAGAGCTCACCATGTGGATAAAAAATTATTAGGTATTACTTAATTAATAAACTAGGCTTTTGTTTATGACTTTGTCCATTTTTTCTTCAAGGGTTCAATGATTAAAATGAAACTAAAGGCGAAGAGGACAAGAGTGAGGAGAAACATCAAAATCGGAGGGTGTCATGTTCATTGGATCTTGGCATATATTTTTGAGATCCTCACTTGCTTCTCTTCTCTTTTCTTCTCCTGTGGCTCGGTGCCAAATGTGATATTTCCACCGGTCGACTATGACTATGTAGGCTACTATTTATTGTTGGAGCCTTGGAGGTGGTAGCATGATGTGCCCTCAAACTTCCTATCCTGCCTTCTTTATTGATCAATAAAATAAGATAAAAAAATTATGAGTAAAATTTTATGGTTTTTATTAAAAGATATTTTTTTATATATACAACATTAAAATAATCCCATATTATATATTTTTATTTTAAAATACCCTTATTGTAGTAACTATGATTGTAATTGCTAGCATATGCGTAACAACCACTAGTATAATTGTTATATGTTAAAGAGAAATTTTATTTTCTTCAATTTGATCAAAGTTACTATATATATATATATATATATATATATAATATTATTATAATAAAATATTTTTTTATCAACTTATCAAAATTATTTTAATATTATTGTGCTAGCTATGCCCATAGTTGTTATAACTTGAACGGTTAGAGACAAAGTTGTTACAACTTGACGCTTGTGTTATATAGCCGTTAGAATTATAATAAAAATATTTTAATTTATCAAAATTATAGCAAATATAGCACTATTATATCAAATTATTCTATATAGACTTAATCAAAATTAATCAAAGCTTATTAAAATCAATCCAACTTGATCAAAATTGGTTTACCATTATTGTGGCAGCTATGACACTATAGTTGTAGCAATAAAAAGTATAGTTGTTACAATGATATTAAAACTATTTTAAATAAGTTGGAAAGATTTTAATCAAGTTTGAGTTATTTTAATTAAATTGATAAAGGATGTTTCGATATAATGATACTCTATGCGTAGCAATTTTAATAGTTTTAATCTATGTATGACTGTAACTGCTACAACCATACTTGAATAATGAAATTTTTTTTAATGAAATTATAAAGGGATGTTGTTTGTTTTTTTTTCATACAAGATTATTTATAAATTAGTTTGTTGAAAAATTTAGAGACAAGATCATGTTTTTGAACATCTAAAACCCTTAATTATTCAAATTTTGAGTGCCTCAAAGGTGGACATATGTTTAGATACACATACATATACAACACATATCCAAACACATACAAAAATAATAGTGAATACATATACAAACACATGTATTAAATACATATTCAAATTCTATATCGAAACACATATCATATTCATATCCAAACGCATGTATCAAATTCACATCCAAAAAGCTGGATTAAGACAAATTAGTGATGAACAAAGTAAAGTCATATCTATATTCAAAAAATAGTAATAAATACATATATGAACATAAAGTGTAGTAGAAGACAAACACATCAAAACAAAATCAAAAGGAATAACATTCCTGCATAAAAGAAGAGAAAAAAATATAAATAACATTTAATGATATGTAAAATATCCAATATACAAACCTTTCAACCAAACCAATGTCTGAATTCAACTCTGAAAATGTAGAATCTATAAACTAAAATGAAAAAAAATAAGAAACATTTAGTGATGCATATAATAACAAACTATATAGTATAATAATTTAATTTTGTAAATGAAGAGAAAAAAATATAACATACCACAAAAATATCTCTACTCATCTGGGGTATCCTCAGAATCCTGCGTCTCTTGAGACTCAAAACAAGGAGGGGTGGGCATCTGTGACATTGGCGATAGAGTTGCTGCAAAAGATTGCATGTGACGCACTAATGCCTCAATGTGTGCCTGGCGGACCTACAGTTCCCTCAGCTTTGCATCCCTCTCTGCATCCTTCTCGACCCATGTCGTCTCCATTGTCGTGAGTCGAGTCCGTAGAGCATCATTCTCCTCCCGCAATTGATGAACCTCACTAGAGGAGGAGGAGGAGTAACATGGACGTCCCCTAACCCCTGGAGCTCTCATATGATCATATGTGATTTTTTCCTGAGAGCCCAGGTCATATAGGACGGTCTTCCTCCTTCCACCGATGACATCATAATAAATGTCATTCACCTGGTCAGTGGGAAGAGCTGTGAACCCACTGTTGGGTTCTCCCGGCACCAAAATAGAAAAACGCAGCGAAAACAAGAATCCACGAGCGATCCATGCGAAAGAAAAACTCGTACAAAGTTGCTCTACATCTACTTCTCAAGAAGATATACCTTTGGAGCGTGCCCTTTGCTTATCCCGCTCGTCCAAGATGCGCCGGATCTCTTGCACGTTCAAGCGTCCGTGCCTCTATTCGTATCCACACGGACACAATCTCTTAATTTCGGGAGAACTACTTTAGTTGTGCTAGCAACTTGAGGTAGCTCACAGAACACCAAGAACCCTACAATAAGGTTTCAGCCAAGAGGGAGAGGAGGAAGAAGAGAGGAAGGGAAGAAGAAAAGCACACTCCCTTATTCAAAGTGACAAAATCCCTCTTTTATATTCATCCCATGTGATCCTGTCGAGAAGTGAGTCGGACGCCCTTACAACTGAGTGAGTTCCTGAGAAGGGCGAGGCCGCTGAGGTGGGGTGACGGGCTGGACCGCTTCCAACCTGCGAGGCAAAGACCGTTAGGACCCGCTGGGAAAAGTCCCCGGCCAGGCACTCCGACGGTCAAGTCAGTACACGGCGGTGGCGATGGAAGGCGATAGAACAGTAGAAAAATTACACTATCGCGCGTACCTGAGAAATGCGGAGTGAAAAAGTATATATGGCCGGGGAAGCTGCAGGTCCTGCCCTGCCTGCCATCTGCTGTCATATAGCGAGGACAAGGTAATGCATGTCCAGGAGTGGCAGGATAAAGTTGTTGGAGCAATCGACCCTAGGATGGTCTGGTGTGACCATGGGTTTTGATGTTTGTGCAAAGGGTTTAAGTTAGGCTTACCCTTGTATTTGATATGCGTATATGGAGTGTGCAGGTTGTACAGGTACGCATATGGACCTGACTGAACGGCCTCAGTACGGTGAAGGATGGCATGGAGACAAGCTGGAGGCTTGTGTGCGCATCTGAGGGACCTTGGAGTGCAGAGACGATGAGCTGATGGGCGCGGACTTCGAGGCGTACGTGAAGGGTGGCATGGATGCAAGCTGGAGGCTTGCGTGCGCATCCGAGGGACGAGGGCCGAAGATGAAGAGGGCGCGAAGGCAACAGTCGAGGCTGCGGAGGAGGAGTCAGTCGAGTCGTGAGGGTGCGAGTGCTGTGTGAATGTACTCGGGAAGTCCTAAAGGTCGAGTGCTGAGTGAAATGTACTCGGGGAGGCAAAACCCTAGGCTGGTAAGCAGGGCAGTCGACTGCCAGGTTGGCAGTCGACTGCAGGAACTCACAGAAAAACGGGTCGACCCAAGGAGGGTCGACCAGTTGACTGCCAGTCGACTGGAATTGGTTCCAGTCGACTGGTCAGTCGACTGCCCTAGGGGCAGTCGACTGGTGAAGTCTGAAAACAACTAAGAATTCGAACGTTGGGGTGTAACGGTCGGATTTTAGTTGTACCAGTCGACTGGCCCTGGGGCAGTCGACTGGTGGCGTGGTTTTCAGCCCAAGTCCTATTTAAAGGGACTCGTTTTGGGGCTAGGTTTCTTGGCGAATCTTGCTTGGAAAAAGCTTGATAGTAGCCTTGTGTGCTCAGGTGCTTGTAGAGGATTGTGGAGAGGTTTCTCCACCCACAAGGAGCGACACGAGTTAGCCGGAGGGAATCCGGGGAGCGATCCGCCGAAGGATCAAGGGATCGTCCACCTCACGGACTGTCGTGGAGTAGGAGTTTCATCTCCGAACCACGTAAATTGGTAGTGTTAGCATTGTTTAGTTGTTAGTTTCTTTATTATTGTATTTCCGCTTGCGCAACTAACAACGTAGGTGAAAGAAAGCTCCGAAATTGCTATTCACCCCCCCTCTAGCTAGGGCAAAGATCCTAACAAGTGGTATCAGAGCAAGGACTGCTCTTGATCGGACTAACCGCCGAGAGAGTACACGCTAGAGGAGAAGAATGATGGAAGACAAACTTGGGGACAACATCTACGCTCCGTCGGCCTACGACCATGAAGACTTCGGGTATTGGAAATCACGGATGGAGACGTGTTCGCGATGGAGTGGGAGTACATGATGGTGCTTGAAGAATCATTTGAAATTCCAAGAGATAAGCATGGGAAGAAGCTCCGCCCAAGATATTGGACTCAAGAACAACAAGCGCAATCAAAGGCAAATGAGAAGGTAATAAGTATATTAATAAATCTTTTGCCTAACAATATTTTGAGTGTTGTAGGGAATTATAAGAATGCACATGAATTATGGACCAAGTTGGTGGAATTTCATAAAAACCCTACACAAGGTCAAGTGGTGGAAGAGCCCAAGGAAATGGGCTCAATAGCTCACAAGGAGGAAGAAGTGTCAACTTCTTCAAGTGAGGAGGAGGAGATAAGTGAAAGATCATCGACCTCCTCAAGAGAAGAAGAAGAAGAAGAGGTCACCACCTCAAGGATTGAGGGGGAGGAGAGACCCTCACCTACACATGATCAAGAGGAAGTCTCCACTTCATCCAAGGGTGAAGAGGAAGTCAACCAAGCCTCAACCTCCACCAAAGCAAGGATTAAAGACCACATTGTATGCTTTGGGTGCAACGAAAAGGGGCATTACAAGGATAAGTGCCCGAAAGGTAAAATGGAGGTAAAATCTAAACCTAATTCCATTCAATGTAAATCTAACATAAATTGTAGGAATGGAGAAGCCCAAGAAAAGAAAAAGAAGAAAATTAGATGCTTCACGTGTGGAGATCTAGGACACTACCACACTAAGTGCCCAAGGAGTAAAGAATTCAAGAAGATGGAGCATCTAAGAAGATGGGAGAAAGAGAAAAGGAAAAAACAAAGATCACATCAAGGGAGAACTTCAAGGGTAAGGGAGGTAATTCCTAACCCTAGGGTAAAATGCAATTCAATTTCAAGTTCTTCCTTACATATTAGAAATAATACAAATCATTCATTCATGCATGCTAGATTTCATGAAAATTGCTTAATAGTACATAACATTGGATTTAAATATAATGATAGGACTAAGGATAACAAGGTAGATCAATATTCTAGAAAAAGCATGCATCATGATAGACCTACGACGTATGCACCTAAGGATCAAGGTATTAACCCCAAGAAGGGGAGACACATGCCTAGAAAGAATGATAGGTCTAGAAATGTCCAAGGTGGGCATGTGGATACTAAGGTCAAGAAATTAGAAAGGAAAAATCAAGCCTTGAGGGTAAGGCTTGATACCTTAGAAAATGCCCTAGAAAGATTCACGGTTGGATCTAAGGGCTTAGACATGGTGTTGGGTAGCATCAAACCCAACTATGATAGATCGGGATTGGGGTACCGATCTAAGACCTCCAAGGGCAATGGAAAGAAGTATGTTGGGAAAACATACAATCTTAGTAAGGAGGGAAGGTCCAAGGGTGGCAAGGGGATGTCATCCAAGGGTAAAGAGAGTGACCTAACCAAGGACAAGGTGTCCAAGGTTAAAAAGGTCAATTTTGTAGGCCAAGAGTCATCGGTGGCACACCGGTGTGGCCTAGCGTGGATGGAGTCACCTAGGGAGGTGGCTAAGGCTAAGAGCTCAAGGGGGAGCTCTAGGAGCCTTTGGGGTCCATGGTAGATGGATCTCAAAAGGTTCTTCCTTAGGAAATTAGGTGAAATGTGCCAAAAAGGATTGGAAGACTTGGATAAGTATTAATCCTAGATTTTGGCACATCAAAAGGTGAATTTTAGGGAGAAAAGGTGAAAATAGGGCTATAATTGACAAAATTGAGGTTTAATAGTGGAATACCATGTAACTCAATAATAAAAATGAGTTATGATCAAGGAGAAGTGAATGCATTGAAGAAAAGTGAGAATTAGAACTTTTAGGATAAGTTTAATTGATACACTTTAGAGAGATTTGAGTTTCGTGCCAATCTTGGGATTTGGAGTACATTTATTTGGAAACATATTTTTCCCAAGTAGATATTGGCTTCACAAATCTCCCCACGAAATTTCATAATTTTTTGAGATTTGTAGAATTGTTACGACATTTCTGAAAATCACCAAAGAGGGCTGAAATTCAGCTACCAGTCGACTGGCTCAGATACCAGTCGACTGGTGGCAGGCGACTGGGGTCGACTGGGAGGTCGACCGGGATCTCGGTTCGATTTGAGAGTCGACTTCCATTTTGGGCAGTCAACTGATCAATGAGAGTAAGCATGAAAAAGGGCATTTTTGACCATAAAAAATTCCAGGATTGATCATTGGATATGATTTAGGATTAGAATTCTCGGTTATAATTTTATAATCCTTAGAAGAAGTGTTATCTCATGACTTTATATGGATTGAAAACCAAGGAAATTGATAAGTCTCCCTAGGAATCTAAGATTTAAAGGTCAAAAAGGGAGTTTGAGGACAATTCCATGTGTCAAATTAAGATGGGTAGATGTGACAAACACATGGAATTAGAAAGGAAGTTGGAAATTGATACTTAATGAAAAATCCTTAAGAAGCTTAGAATTGTACCAAAAGTCAAGCACACTTGATATTTCCATGATATCATATTTTTCTAGGATAAGGGTATATCCTAGCAAGTGTGCTTGCAAACCTTAGAGTTTTTAGAGTGGTTTGAGAGAGTGGTTTGAGTTCGTTTTGGCACTAAGGGAAAGGGTGCTTGGGAGCAAGCCTTAATAGTGTTCAAAAGGGGAAGAACTCGGATGTTGGGTGGGGATAACTCAACATGGTGTTAGGAGGTTAAGTTGGGTAGAACTTAACCCTTTGAAAATGAAAATTAGGAGAAGGCATGGGTTAAGGGGGAGGTTGTCTCCTATTTGCCTTAATTTTCATAAGAAAATTTTTGGGTTTTGTACCAAACTTGGGAATGGGAATAGATACATGGTGAAATGTATTTTTCTCAAGTAAGTATGGGTTCCACAAAGTTGTCCACGAAGTTTGGAAATTTTTGGAAATTTGTGGAATTTCTGGCGCGTTTCTGAAATTCGGCCAGAAATCTGACTATCAGAGTATCAGTCGACTGCCCTGGGGGCAGTCGACTGGTAAGAGGCTGATTTGGGTATCAGCAGCTGGTTTGGGCCCAAATGACGAGGAACGAGTGTATGGGGGACTAGTACACTGTGAGTAGGATCATTGGGAATGTTAAGAACCAATAATTGGGTAACTATTGGGGTCTTTTTGATGTATGGCAAAGGGGGAGAGATGTTAGGTTTAAGTGGGAAACCAAACACATACCTTTGCTAGAAACCCTAGTTTTAGGGGGAGTTGAGATGAAGGGGGAGCATGGTTGCTCCATTCTCGGCGTAAGGGGAACCTTGGAGAGATTCTTAAAAAGCCTTTGTAAGTCCAGTGTAAGGGGGAGCTTGGGAGAAGCTTTAAAAAGCCCGGATTGGTAGAAAATCCTAACTTGGAGGGTTAGGTGGGAAAATCCTAGCCTGGAGGGCTAGGTGTTAGAAAATCCTAACTTGGAGGGTTAGGTGTGGGATGCCTTGGGATAAGATCCATTTATGCATTGCATATGCATTCATTTAGCATGGTTTTTGCTACTTACTACTATCTTGCTTTCCTAACTTAAACGGATTGCCAAACATCAAAAAGGGGGAGATTGTTGGAGCAATCGACCCTAGGATGGTCCGATGTGACCATGGGTTTTGATGTTTGTGCAAAGGGTTTAAGTTAGGCTTACCCTTGTATTTGATATGCGTATATGGAGTGTGCAGGTTGTACAGGTACGCATATGAACCTGACTGAACGGCCTCAGTACGGTGGAGGATGGCATGGAGACAAGCTGGAGGCTTGTGTGCGCATCTGAGGGACCTTGGAGTGCAGAGACGATGAGCTGATGGGCGCGGACTTCGAGGCGTACGTGAAGGGTGGCATGGATGCAAGCTGGAGGCTTGCGTGCGCATCCGAGGGACGAGGGCCGAAGATGAAGAGGGCGCGAAGGCAACAGTCGAGGCTGCGGAGGAGGAGTCAGTCGAGTCGTGAGGGTGCGAGTGCTGTGTGAATGTACTCGGGAAGTCCTAAAGGTCGAGTGCTGAGTGAAATGTACTCGGGGAGGCAAAACCCTAGGCTGGTAAGCAGGGCAGTCGACTGCCAGGTTGGCAGTCGACTGCAGGAACTCACAGAAAAACGGGTCGACCCAAGGAGGGTCGACCAGTTGACTGCCAGTCGACTGGAATTGGTTCCAGTCGACTGGTCAGTCGACTGCCCTAGGGGCAGTCGACTGGTGAAGTCTGAAAACAACTAAGAATTCGAACGTTGGGGTGTAACGGTCGGATTTTAGTTGTACCAGTCGACTGGCCCTGGGGCAGTCGACTGGTGGCGTGGTTTTCAGCCCAAGTCCTATTTAAAGGACTCGTTTTGGGGCTAGGTTTCTTGGCGAATCTTGCTTGGAAAAAGCTTGATAGTAGCCTTGTGTGCTCAGGTGCTTGTAGAGGATTGTGGAGAGGTTTCTCCACCCACAAGGAGCGACACGAGTTAGCCGGAGGGAATCCGGGGAGCGATCCACCGAAGGATCAAGGGATCGTCCACCTCACGGACTGTCGTGGAGTAGGAGTTTCATCTCCGAACCACGTAAATTGGTAGTGTTAGCATTGTTTAGTTGTTAGTTTCTTTATTATTGTATTTCCGCTTGGGCAACTAACAACGTAGGTGAAAGAAAGCTCCGAAATTGCTATTCACCCCCCCTCTAGCTAGGGCAAAGATCCCAACAAAAGTGACCCATTCTGTATTAAGGAAAGGGACACTGTCAACTTAAGGATTGGTGTCGTTGGGTGCCGCTCGACCTGACACCAAAGAATGTGGTCAAGGTACGGGGGGACAAGATGTGGCAGGCAAATCAATAACTCGGCGGGATATCCGCCCCTTGGGAACTGAATGGCTCCGGTCCTGCGTCGACCCCGTACAGCTTCTGGTAGCCAGGTGTCAGGGAGTGATTGTGCCGACTGGGGCACTGAGTAAGGAGACCGGCTGAGGGCCTAGGAGGGTGTCAACTGGGGCACTGAGTAAGATGCCGACTGAGGGCCTAGAAGGGTGCCGACTGGGGCACTGAGTAAGGAGGCTGGCTGAGGGCCTAGGAGGGTGACGACTGGGGCACTGAGTAAGGAGGCCGGCTGAGGGCCTAGGAGGGTGTCGAGTGGGGCACTGAGTAAGGAGGTCGGCTGAGGGCCTAGGAGGATGCCGACTGGGGCACCAAGTAAGGAGGTCGGTAGAGGGCCTAGGAGGGTATCGACTGGGACACTGAGTAAGGAGGCCTGCGGAGGGCCTAGGAGGGTGCCGACTGGGGCACTGAGTAAGGAGGCCAGCTGAGGGCCTAGGAGGGTGCCGACTGGGGCACTGAGTAAGGAGGCCGGCTGAGGGCCTAGGAGGGTGCAGACTGGGGCACTGAGTAAGGAGGCCGGCTGAGGGCCTATGAGGGTGCCGACTGGGGCACTGAGTAAGGAGGCCGGCGAAGGGCCTAGGAGGGTGCCGACTGGGGCACTGAGTAACATCTCCTTCAGCTCGGGCTTATTCCCGGAACGTGGGCCGCCACGTGTCGGCGGGAAGCCCAACCTAGGTGAGTCTTAAACCATTTGACTTAGGTGATGACTATGTGGCCTGTGACGTGGGAACCCAGGAGGCCTCAGCCCGCTGGCCTCCTATCTAATGGGGTCGTCCAGCTCACTAGCCACCTCCTTTCTGGCTGGTCGCCAGGCTGCCGGGCCAGATCACACGTAAGCTAGCCCGAGATCATAAGTCTTTACCTCAAGTCTAGTCGAAGGAGGCACGCAGTCTGACTGACTAGACCTCAAATCTAGTCCGAGCCTAGCACACCCCTCGGGAGGGCAGGCTGTCATCTACTGTGAATATTCTAAAGCACCCGTATTCCGTCATCTCGAGCATTGCCCGAGTCTGATCAGACGTCTCGGCTGGGTCGCACGTTTCTCCCAGTCGCTCATCGGACGACTGGCGCTCCTAGCCCACTTCCATAAATGAAACCCCTCGCCTTCCTGTCCTTCTCCACGCGTTCGAAATTGCCCGCTGTCCTCCGCCTCTTTGAGTGCCACTAGGGTTGCGACGGCTACATCGCCTCGACCTTTCCTCGACGACTCCTTTTCACCGGTTAGCTCCTCACCTCTTCCTTCTCCGATGGCCTCCTCTTCTTCATCTCCACCCCCTTCTCGGCCTTGATATTGGCATGATTGCCATTCGTACGAAGGTAGGAATCCCGATGCTGACTCAGACCGGTTCGACGAAACGTGGGTCGCCCCGCGTCCGATCGGAGGCGCTGACTTGCGCGGCCCACGGAAGTCGACCCAGTTATGACTTGCTAGCGCGGCAAGAGTTTGCACACCCAGTCGAACAGGGCTTAGGGAGGCGCATGGCGGCCGAGCCGCGGGATATCACACACGGTCAGGCAGGCTGAGTCGTGGGATAATAGCGCACACAGTCGGGCAAAACTCAGGGAGCGTGGAACACCACGCGTCTTACTGAGCAGCCGAGCTGCGGGATAGCACACACGGTCAGGCAGGTTGATCCGCGGGATAATAGCACACACAGTCGGGCAAAACTCAGGGAGCATAGGACGCCACACGTCTTATTGAGCAGCCGAGCTGCGGGATAGCACACACGGTCAGGCAGGCTGATCCGCGGGATAATAGCGCACACAGTCGGGCAAAACTCAGGGAGCGTGTAACGCCACGCGTCTTACTGAGCAGCCGAGCTGCGGGATAGCACACACGGTCAGGCAGGCTGAGCCATGGGATAATAGCGCACACAGTCGGGCAAAACTTAGGGAGCGTGGGATGCCACGCTTCTTACTGAGCAGCCGAGCTGCGGGATAGCACACACAGTCAGGCAGGCTGAGCCGTGGGATAATAACGCACACAGTCGGGCAAAACTCTGGGAGCGTGGGACGCCACGCGTCTTACAGAGCAGCCGAGCTGCGAGATAGCACACACGGTCAGGCAGGTTGACCCGCGAGATAATAGCGCACACAGTCGGGCAAAACTCAAGGAGCGTGGGACGCCACACGACTTACTGAGCAGCCGAGCTGCGGGATAGCACACACGGTCAAGTAGGCTGGGCCGCGGGATAATAGCGCACACAGTCGGGCAAAACTCAGGGAGCGTGGGACGCCACGTGTCTTACTGAGCAGCCGAGCTACGGAATAGCACACACGGTCAGGCAGGCTGAGCCGCGGGATAATAGCGCACATGGTCGGGCAAAACTCAGAGAGCGTGGGACGCCGCGCGTCTTACTGAGCAGCCGAGCTGCGGGATAGCACACACGGTCAGGTAGGCTAAGCCGCGGGATAATAGCGCACATAGTCGGGCAAAACTCAGGGTGCGTGGGACGCCACGCGTCTTACTGAGCAGCCGAGCTGCGGGATAGCACACACGGTCAGGCAGGCTGAGCCGCGGGATAATAGCGCACACAGTCGGGCAAAACTCAGGGAGCGTGGGACGCCACGCGTCTTACTGAGCAGCCGAGCTGCGGGATAGCACACACGGTCAGGCAGGCTGAGCCGCGGGATAATAGCGCACACAGTCGGGCAAAACTCAGGGAGCGTGGGACGCCACACGACTTACTGAGCAGCCGAGCTGCGGGATAGCACACACGGTCAGGTAGGCTGGCGCGGGATAATAGCGTACACAGTCGGGCAAAACTCAGGGAGCGTGGGCCGCCACGTGTCTTACTGAGCAGCCGAGCTGCGGGATAACACACACGGTCAGGCAGGCTGAGCCGTAGGATAATTGCGCACACAATCGGGCAAAACTCAGAGAGCGTGGGACGCCACGCGTCTTACTGAGCAGCCGAGCTGCGGGAAATATAGCTCCAGAGTCTGGTACACCTGCGAGCGGGATAAGGACCATCTGCTTCCACTTGTCTGATGTGCTTTACATTGCATCACCATCTTTCACTCAGCAACCATATAGGGCTGAAGGTGAATCGCACTCCAGGGCTGATCCAGTCTTTTTCCCTTCTTATTTTCTAAGTAATATGTCCCGAAGAGAGTTTCTGAACAGTTTTGAAGGGTCCTCCCCACTGCGGCTCTAGTTTGCTTACGTCTCCCACAGGTTTGATTCTTTTCCAGACAAGGTCGCCTACTTGAAATGCCCTGGGCATCACCCTCCGATCGTTCCTCTACTTCATCTTCTGTCTATACGCGAACATCCGAGCCGTTGCCCGGTCTCGAATTTCGTTGACCATGTCCAGCTCCAAACGCCGTCTTTCCGGATTATCGTCATCATATGCTGCCCTTCGATCCGACTCGCACCCGACCTCGATCGGGATCACTGCTTCGGTTCCATAAACTAGCTGGAAAGGCGTGCATCCAGTGGTTTCTTTGATAGTGGTTCTCAAGGCCCATAGGACACTCGGGAGCTCCTCTACTTAGGTTCCGCCAACGTGGTCGAGCTTAGTCCTCAACCCTCTGAGAATCTCCCGATTGGCCACTTCTGCCTGCCGTTGCTCTGAGGGTAGGCTACAGAAGTAAAAGCCTGCCTGATGCCATATTTAGCGCACCACTCTCGTATCTTCCTACCCTGGAACTATCTCCCGTTATCTGAGACAAGCTTGTGCGGGATTCCATACCGGCATAGTATGTCTCGCTACAAGAATTTCATTATCGCCAGCTTAGTGATGCGCGAAAGAGCCTCCGCCTCTATCCACTTGGAAAAGTAATCGACTACCACCAGCAAATACTTCTTCTGAGTAGCGGCAATCGGGAATGGCCCTACAATGTCCATGCCCCACTGGTCGAAAGGGCAAGAGACTACCGACGCCTTCATGACCTCCGTGGGTCGGTGCGGCAGACATTGGTGCTTTTGGCAGGATAGACATTTGGCAACCAACTCATTGGCATCTTTCTGCAGGGTGACCCAATAATATCCTGACATTATCGCCTTCCGAGCCATCACACGAGCACCAGCGTGGTGTCCGTAGATCCCCAGATGAATTTCCCTCAAGAGATCATCAGCATCCTCTTCGTTTAGGCACTTGAGGAGAGGTCGAGAGAATGACCTCTTGAAGAGGACGTCGCCGACCATGGTGAACCTGGATACGTGCTTCTTGAGCCATCTGGCCTCCTCGCGGTTGGTCGGTAAGGTTCCCCGGGTGAGGTAAGTGATGATCGGGGTTTGCCAATCGACTGCTAACTCTAAGTCGGCCTGCCTTTCGATCAGCATGATTAGCAGCGCCGGGCCGCCCGCCTGAGGAAACACCCATGAGCCGACTGAGCTAGCTAGCTTAGCCAACTCATCCGCCTTGAAGTTCTCCTCCCGCGGGATCTTCCTCACTTGTACTTCTTTGAATTCAGCCTTAAGCTTTCCGTAGGCTTCTACGAAAGCCTGCAGCCGATCACTGTTGACCTCGAACCGCCCAGCCACTTGTTGCGTAACTAGTTAAGAATCTGAGTACAACATCACTCGGGACGCCCCTACATGTTTAGCGCCCTGCAATCTGGCTAGGAGGGCCTCATACTCGGCCTCGTTATTCGTGGCTTGATACTCCAGTAGCACAGACAGGTGCATTTTTTTCTCCACTAGGGGAAACCATCAGAACGCCAATTCCACTTCTTGATCGAGCGAACGAGCCATCCACATATATCTGCCACGCCTCCTCAATCTCGTCCGAATGCAGTTCGCTCAGGAAATCAGCCAGAGCTTGGGCCTTGATAGCTGGTCGGGGCTGGTATTGGATGTCATACTCACACAGCTCGGTAGTCCACTTGATCAGTTGCCTCGATGCTTCAGGATTTGAAGCTACTCGGCCCAAGTTGCTGTTCGTCAATACTACGATAGGGTGCGCCAAAAAATAAGGACGAAGTCGCCGAGCACCCAACAGTAGGACATACATCAATCTCTCGAGTGTCGTATTACGGCACTCGGCTCCCTTCAATAAATGGGCGAAGAAGTACACAGGCTGCTGCTCAGCCGCTTCCTGCTTAACTAGAACTAGGCTGACAGAGTCAGCCGATGCAGCCAAGTACACATACAAACTCTCCCCCGACCTCAGGTTTCGCTAGCACAGGTAGCTCGGCGAGGTAGGCCTTCAGCTCAGCGAACGCCTTGTCGCAGTCAGTATCCCATTGGAACTTGGTGGCCTTGCGGAGGGTTCTGAAGAAAGGCAACCCCCGCTCTGCCGATCGGGAGATAAACCAAGATAGGGTCGTGATTTATCCTGTGGGTCGCTGGGCTTCCCGTAGATTTCTGGGCGGGGGCATATCCAGCAGGGCCTTGATCTTTCCAGGGTTAGCTTCTATGCCCCGCTCGGTCACGATATAGCCCAGGAATTTCCCCCTTCGAGCACCAAAAAGGCACTTGGCGGGGTTCAGTTTGAGCCCATACCTTCACAACGTCTGGCAAGTTTCCTCGACATCCACCACCAAGTTCTCAGCCCGGGCAGATTTGATGAGGATGTCATCAACATATACTTCCACATTTCTCCTGATCTGGGACCGGAAGACTTTATTCATCATCCGTTGATAGGTGGCTCTAGCGTTCTTCAGTCCGAACGACATAACGGTGTAGCAGTAAGTGCCGTCTACCGTGATAAAGCTGACATTTTCCTGGTCCTCCTTGGCCAATGGCACTTGATGGTACCCCTGGTAAGTGTCCAGCATAGAGATGAACTCGCTCCCAGCTGTCGAGTCCACCATCTGATCAATCCGAGGCAAGGGGTAGCAATCTTTCGGGCAGACCTTGTTGAGATCCTGAAAGTCAATGCAGATCCGCCACCTGTTGTCTGACTTAGGCACTAGCACTATGTTGGCCAGCCAAGATAGGAACTGCACCTCCCTGATGTGCCCTGCCTCCATCAATCTTTCAATCTCCACCTTGATCGCCTTATTCTGCTCGGTGCTAAAGTCCTGCTTCCTTTGCTTCACGGGCCGAGCGTGGAGATAGACGTGGAGTTGGTGTTCTACCACCTCCGGTCGGACGCCTCTCAGCTCCTTGACGGACCAAGCAAAGACGTCTTGGTTCCGAGCCAAGCACTCCAGTAGGGGCTTCTTCAATTCTTCTGGGAGTCCTGTGGCGACCTTGACTCGGGATTCCTCCCGGTCAGGGAGGAGCTGCACCTCCTCTTTGTCTTCATGCAGTTCAGACCATGAAGAAGCCTGAACCATGTTGCAATCAGAGAAATGACGTCAGGCCTTGTGACTCTCTACGTGAACATCGTCCACGTAGCACCTACGGGCTACCTTCTGGTCACCCCTGACTTCTCCTACTTGGTCCCCGACTGGGAATTTAACTTTCAGGTAGAAAGTGGAGGTGACGGCCCGGAACTCATTGAGGGCAAGTCGGCCCAGAATGGCGTTGTAGGATGAAGGGCGTCTACCACCAGAAAGGTGGACCATCGAGTCCTCTTCAATGGCTCTTCACCTAGGGATATGGCCAACCGAATTTGGCCAATGGGTTGCACCGGGTTCCCCGTGAAGCCAAACAGTGGGGTCGCCACTAGCTCCAACTGGGACTCTTCAATCTGAAGTTGGTTAAATGCCCTTTTGTAGAGGATATTGACCGAGCTGCCAGTGTCCACAATGGTGCGGTGGACTCGGTAATTGGCGATGACGGCGGTGATGACCAGTGCATCATCGTGGGGGACCTCGAGCCCCCGAAGATCCAAGGGCCCGAAGCTGATTTGTGGCCCCTCTGCTTGGGCCAAACTAGTGCCGACTTGATGGATCTCCAATTGGCGCACTTGGGCCTTCCGGGCCCGATGTGAATCTCCTCCCGTCGGACCACCTGAGATGACATGCACGCCACCTCGGATGACATTTTGCTGATTGGCCCACTCTTCCTCTGTGTCCTCTTCCACCGCTCGGTTCCCTTGAGGGAAAAGATTTCGGGCCGCCGGAGGGTTTTCTCGCAGCTCTTCGGCCATCGGATCGGCGTTCGGGCCACCTTGACCTGCCCCCCATCCAGGAGGGGTTTGCCGCCCTCGCCCTCTGGGGGCCTGAGCCCGACCCCCGCCGGCTTGTCGGCACTCCTCAGTGGTGTGCCCATGACTCTGGTGAAAGCTGCAGTATGGCCTCCACCGAGCGGGAAAACACCCCTGAGCCACCTGTTGTACGTGGCACCGCTCCATACCTGCAGGCTTGGCAGGTCCACGCGGGCTGTGGATAGGTCCTCCTGAGGGTCTAGCACCATGGACAGGAGGAGGAGGCATCGAAGCCGCCGACTCCTTGCGCCAAGCCGCTTGCGCCTCTTCAACGTTGATATATTTGTCAGCCTTGCCAAGAAGGCTGTCAAAATCCTTCGGGGGCTTCCTAATCAGCGATCGAAAAAACTTTCCCTCCTGCAGACCCTGGGAGAACACGCTAACCATAACCTCCTGAGTGGCAGTAGGTACATCCATTGCCAACTCGTTAAACCTTCGGATGTAAGACTTAAGGGTTTCTTTTGGCCCTTGCTTTAGGGCGAACAAATTGAGACTGGTTTTGTGGTGTCGTCGGTTGTTAGCAAAGTGCTGTAGGAACACCCTCTTGAATCTTTCAAAGCTCGTGACAGACCCGTCGAGGAGTCGGTCGAACCATCTATGGGCCGCACCAGAGAGCGTGGTCAGAAAGGCTCGGCACTTAACACCTTCCGGATATTGCTGGAGTATAGCAGCACTCTCAAACGTCATCAAGTGCTCGTCCGGATCCGTGGTCCCCACGTACTCAGGGACGGTGAAGAAACGCAGATGACGAGGCACGGGATCCTTCAAGATCCAGGGAGCAAAAGGACTACGCACCGACATGGTAGACACAGGGTCAGCCAAAGCTTTTCCCTTATCCAGTCGCCTCCCGCGCACCGGGTTAGAGACCGAGGCCTTGGCTGACACCAACGGGCCTCGCTGACCTGCTCCTGGGGGACAATCGCAGGGGTAGGTGTGGGAACACCCTCAGGCATTACAGGCCTGCCTTGTCCTCCCGAGACGCGACGTGCGACTGGCTCCGAGCCTTGAGGCCCTTGGCAGGTAGCTTGGGAGAGCCTTTGAGAAGCCCTCTGTTGAGCTCATGTAGCCATGAGTACCTCATACTCCTCACGAGAGACATCCACGTTCAGCTCATAAGGATCAGCCATCTCCACTTCCGATTAGGCTGCTAGTGTCCATCCTTCTAGCGCCAAATTTGATCCTGTCGCGAAGTGAGTCGGACGCCCTTATAGCTGAGCGAGTTCCCGAGAAGGGCTAGGTCGCTGAGGTGGCATGACGAGCTGGACCGCTTCCAACCTGCGAGGCAAAGACCGTTAGGACCCGCTGGGAAAAGTCCCCGGCTAGGCACTCTGACGGTCAAGTCAGTACACGACGGTGGCGATGGAAGGCGATAGAACAGTAGGAAAATTGCACTATCGCGTGTACCTGGGAAATGCGGAGTGAAAAGGTATATATGGCGGGGGAAGCTGTCAGGTCCTGCCCTGCCTGTCATCTGCTGTCATATAGCGAAGACAAGGTAATGCATGTCCAGGAGTGGCAGGATAAAGTGGCACATGTTGTATTAAGGAAAGGGACACTGTCAGCTTAAGGATTGGCGCCGCTCGGCCTGACACCAAAGCATATGGTCAAGGTACGGGGGGACAAGATGTGGCAGGCAGATCAATAACCCGGAGGGATATCTGCCCCTTGGGACCAGAATGGCTCTGGTCCTGCGGCGACCCTGTACAACTTCTCGTAGCCTGGTGTCAGGGAGTGGTTGTGTCGACTGGGGCACTGAGTAAGGAGGCCGGCTGAGGGCCTAGGAGGGTGTCGACTGGGGCACTGAGTAAGGAGGTCGGCTGAGGGCCTAGGAGGGTGCCGACTAGGGCACTGAGTAAGGAGGTCGGCTGAGGGCCTAGGAGGGTGCCGAGTCGGGCACTGAGTAAGGAGGCCGACCGAGGGCCTAGGAGGGTGCCGACTGGGGCACTGAGTAAGGAGGCCGGCTGAGGGCCTAGGAGGGTGCCGACTGGGGCACTGAGTAAGGAGGCCGACTGAGGGCCTAGGAGGGTACCGACTGGGGCACTGAGTGAGGAGGCCGGCTGAGGGTCTAGGAGGGTGTCGACTGGGGCACTGAGTAAGGTGGTCGGCTGAGGGCCTAGGAGGGTGCCGACTGGGGCACTGAGTAAGGTGGTCGGCTGAGGGCCTAGGAGGTTGCCGACTGGGGCACTGAGTAAGGAGGCCGGCGGAGGGCCTAGGAGGGTGCTGACTGGGGCATTGAGTAAGGAGGCCGGCTGAGGGCCTAGGAGGGTGCCGACTAGGGCACTGAGTAAGGAGGTCAGCTGAGGGCCTAGGAAGGTGCCGACTGGGGCACCGAGTAAGGAGGTCGGCGGAGGGCCTAGGAGGGTGCCGACTGGGGCATTGAGTAACATCTCCTTTGGCTCGGGCTTATTTGTAACGCCCGAAAATTCTCAAAACAAATTTTAGAAATATCCTAGAATTTATTCTGAATTTATGGATATTTTTATAGAATTTTTCCATGGATAAATAAGGCAAAAATGAATAAAAATAAAATGCGCGTTAAAAAAATTAAGTGGGGTTTGACCTCTAGACCTTTTCCATGAAAGGAGAATAGCCTTACCAAGTGGGATAAGTTTGTTTTCATCAAAATAGAATAGAGGAAAAGGTAAATAAGGTGAAGTTAGTTAAATTTTTTCATAAGTATAAAAGGGAAACTTAGGGTTTTTAGATTCATTCTTTCCCTCACCTTCTCACCGCCGACCCTCTCTCTCTCGCGCGATTTTCCTCTCCCTCTCTCTCGAGTCTTTCTTCCTCCCTCACTCACGGCAAAGCAAGGAGGAGTCTACAGTCTTGTGTTGGGCGGATTCAAGAAGGAGGACGCGCTAGGGGATCGTCTCAAGGAGTAGTTCGTCGTTAAAACCTCTCCGAGACTCCAAGGACCTTCCATCTCCCTAAATCCTACGCCCTAGAGTTATAAGAACAAGCGTAGGATGTAAGTACCCCTCACCTGCAGTATAAGTAGTTTCGGTTGATTTTTCGCATGCTTTATTTCCTTATATGTATGTTCTACGATTAGAAATCATAAATTATGAACAAGCACGTTGTATTACCCTTCAGTTTGGGTCAAGGAGCACGTTAGGTGTTCGTTAAATTGTTCAGTTCAGTTAATGCTATAGAAAGCATTAAAGAATAGAAATTCTTGCTTCAGTTTATGATTGGGACCAAGGTCCAACGGGATGGGCTCCTAGTTGCCCTAGGTTTAGATAACCTAATAAAAGCAAGAATCAGAAGAAAAAAAAGTATAAAAGAACTATTTTATTTTCAGTTGGCATTATACCGGACTTCGGTCCAGGGATGGGCTCCAAGTTGCCCCTAGGTTCAGATAACCTAGTATGGGATGGGCTCCTTAGTTGCCCCTAGGTTCAGATAACCTAGTAGAACCCTAATGGATTCGGGATTTTCTACCTCGGATTTATTAGGGATGCGCGCACAGCTGGTACATTGCCGGGCCCACAACAATTGATTATTATTTTCACCTACTATATGTATATAGTTTCCAAAAATTCATTTTTAGCATGTGGTGAATTTAATAATTGGTTTTATGTTAGTTTCAGTTCCGGTTCAGATATGTATGTCATGCTATAGCATAGTTTTCAGCTTCAGTTCGGCATAGGCCAGGTGCCAGTTATATGCCATGACATTTCATTACATGTATTTTAGCATGAGCATAGCATGATTATTTATGAACACGAGCGTATATTGGTATGACATGTTTTGAAAAGCATAACCTGAGATTTTATAGTTTTTGTGAGGCTAGATGGTACTTACTAAGCTTTATGCTTATTAGTTTGCATTTCCTTATACTGCAGATACAGGTAAAGGAATGCACTAGTAGCGGAGGCGGTGGGCTTGATGCAAAGTGTGTGTGGCGGTGGAGTTGGAATAAAAGTCTTCGAAACTTGCAAAGCATAGAAATAGTCATTTTCATGCTTCTTTAGTTATTCCGCAATATATTATGAGAACCATGTATTAACTTGTTTAGACTCGTTATTTGTGATGCCTAGTGTACCTAAAGTAGCTTATTTACCTGATTTAATAATTGGTTGGTGGTTGTTGAATGATATGAGTTACTACTTGTAATATGGGGATTTGGATCCATGCTTAAGCTTTAGGGGTAAGAACATGATACTTTCGATCTGCATGCTAAATACTTAGGATATGCTTGTTCTGAGATTAATGCACTATATAGAATGCCACCCAGTAGCTAAGGATGACCTTAGATATGAATAATGAATAGTTTTAATAAGAACTTGATACAAACTTGGCACATTCACGTTTATGTTTCTACATGTCGCTTTTATGATTTCTAAGTTGCTATTCCTACTAGAAACCCTCCAAAAACATGTATCAAATGCCCTAGAATCATTGTAGACCTGTTAGGAAGCTTAGATATGAATTTATGGAGCATTTGGTACGGAGTAGGTCGACTTTGGCACATTCTGAAACTCTGAAATCTGGGTTTTCAGAACTACCAGTCGACTGGGAAAACACCAGTCGACTGGTATCGGGCACAGAAACATTCTGTGGCCCGACCAGTCGACTGGCATATATATCAGTCGACTAGTATTGTGTAAAACAAAAGTGGTGTAGAGCAGCTGGTTAGTACTTTAGTCATGCAATGCAGAGGTTGGGGTATCGAATCCTGGCCAAGTTAATAAAATTATAATTTTTGTTTTATTTTGGCTGGTTAGTACTTTAAACATGATTATGAATTTTAAATTCAGTAAATAGCGAAATAAGAATTTTTTTTTAAAATTCTCCCAGTTGGTTTAGCATTATCAGAAATCAGTAATTAGTCAGTTAGTTAGTTAGTAGTGATCCACCTTAAAGCTTAGTACCAGAAGGTGGGTCGTTACATTATTCCCGGAACGTGGGCCGCCACGTATCGGCGGGAAGCCGAGCCTAGGTGAGTCTTAAACCATTTAACTTAGGAGAGGACTATGTGGCCTATGACGTGGGAACCCAGGAGGCCTCAGCCCGCTGGCCTCCTATCTAATGGGGTCGTCCAGCTCACTAGCCACCTCCCTTCTGGCTGGGCACCAGGCTGTCGGGCCAAATCACATGTAAGCTAGCCCGGGATCACCATGAATATGAAGAGTCTTTTATCTCTTTGACTTCTCTTCATTAAAGCCAATAAAGAACACATCTTTTCATGTGACTCTTTACCTTCTCTTCATCAAATGAAGAGAAACTTTTCTCTTTCTTTCACATGCAATTCTGACCGGGCCTCTCGGGCTTCCGACTAGGTCTCCCGACCAAGTCTCTAGAGAGTCGAGCTCCCGACCCAGTCTGCCGAGCTCTGACCCAGTCTGCTGAGTGCCGACCCAGTCTGCCGAGCTCCTAGCCCAGTCTGCCGAGTGCCGACCCAGTCTGCCGAGCTCCCAGTTTTCCGAGTGCCGAGCTCCCAGCTCAGGCTCCGACTTCCCGAGTTCCCAACTCGGGCTCGGACTTCCCGGGTTCCCAACTCGGGCTCGGACTCCCGAGTTCCCAACTCGGGCTCGGACTCCCTGAGTTCCCAACTCGGGCTCGGACTCCCGAGTTCCCAACTCGGGCTCGGACTCCCCAAGTTCCCAACTCGGGCTCCGACTCCTGAGTTCCCAACTCGGGCTCGGACTCCCCGAAGCATCATGTCCTTAGTGTGTGACCCAATAGGTTCTCATGATGTTGGCAATGCGCCTAAACACTTTAGACGCATAAGCAATGAGCAGCATCTAGCAATGCATCATTGCTACTCATGTAATAAGAAAAGTCGAGCTCCGACTAAACCTCCGTGACTATGAAAGTGTATGACCTTGTCATTCTATCCTTGATATCTAGATTGACCGATGAGACATAGACCGTGTCATTCTCAATCAATCTTATGTTTCTTGATCCCCGTGTAGACTCACTCAAACAAATGAGCTCAATATCTCATATTGACTCATTTGAGCATGGTCATGCGTTTCAGTAATCCTACTCGATCAAGGGGCCCACAGATATCGCTCCCGTCATATGGGAGGGATATATCCCATCTACATCACTCACATCCCTCCGCATAATTCATTACATACCCAGTGATCACCTTTATAGTCCACCCTGTTACGGGTGACGTTTGACGATACCAAAGTACATAACTCCTCATGTAGGGAACCGTAGTAACTTCAGGTCTAAGGACTATTCATACTAATAGTCACATGAGAAAGTTTATAACACTCATGATAATCTATGAAACTTTCTCATGGCGGATCAATTCAGTACACATTCTCCAATGCATACCCATGTGTTAACTTGATATCACATATCCATGACTTGTAAGCTCAAGTCATCAGTTGACTTACATGTTAGTCTCTATGCATTAATATTATCCCTGAATATTAATGCTTGACTAGGAATGATTTAGTGTAGTGTTCTCTATATTATCTCACTATCGATTTAACCAATCGATATAACGTAAATAAGAACCTACTACACAATGACATTATTATACTTAGTTATTCGGCACAGAATACAAAGTAAGTATAATAATCAAACATGCCTTTATTAATGATAGAATATGATACAAAATGTTCCTAGTCAATCATCACATAATTGGCTCTAGGGCTCCTACTAACACCCTCCCCCTTTGCAGCAGGCTTAGACGCCTCTGCAACTCTAGTGGTCATTATTTCCTATGAAATAAGAATTAAATTAATCTTTATAAAATGTCAAAACAAATATACTAAAGTTAATATACTTATATTGATTGCTAAGGAGTGTCGATCGACAAATGACCCATTTTTTTCTTATGGGGTTTGCTGAATACCTCCCAACTAGTGGGAGGTCTCTGCAACTCAGCAGTTTGTATACAGAAAATACAGTGTTTAAATATATCCAAAAAAATATAATGAATGCTTATTATAACTTAAATAAAAACTCACCAAGTCAGTGGCATGCTGGACAATCGAACGGGATCTAGCAGTGTGCTTCGTGGATCCGGTGCTAGGGCGAGCAAGCTCCAAGTTACGATTGCATCGAGCAATCGCAGCATTATCTTTCTAATGCTGAGCATCCCAGACTGCTCTCCATGAGGCCCAAATTGTCTCAGGGACCTCAGAAGGCTTATTTTCCATCTTTCTCTACTTGTAGAGCATGTCCCTGTATAATTTGGACCAGTAGGCGTTCCAAGTTTTCTTGAATTCCTCCTCTTAACCCTCCACCCAAATATATCTCTTCTGTAAAAAATGAATATGTTTAGTATCATGTTAGTTTTAACATTAAATTAAATATATATCTAAACTACTTATCAAAAATTCACCATAAAAAAATTCTTCAAATCTTGCACTATATGGCCCTATGTAGTAGTAGTCGAGGACAATCGTTCTTTGAATTTCTTTGTAATGTAAGCTGAGACCTGATGACCGTCTGGGAGAAAGCTATAGGAAAAATATCATATATTAGCAAAATTTGATCTGAAATATATAAAAATTACAGATTTACATACCAGTCAACCACTGCTCTCAAAGTAATCTGGTCACCACATGGTCTCTGTCCCGACTGCATGACTATAAAAATCGAAAATCATAATATTAGATATACACATTTGCAATAGTTAATCAAACGAAGATGAAATACAAACAACTAGTAATATTCAATATTTAATCACCGGATCTTATTCCAATGGAACTAAATTAACATGTAAGATTTCATCGCTTGACTCCGTTGATACATCAACTTCCTTACTGCTAAATATCTCATCATCATCTATTTCCTCGTAAGAGACATTATCATCTATAAGTAATTATGATGCTGATTGTATTTCTGAATCAACGGAGGTCATTATAGCTTCTTCATTTTGATAAGCATCAGGGTTGTGGGCAGTTATCGTATTTGGCATTTAATGCTTGACCTAGGCTTAATTTGACAAACAACTAGCCATTCACTTAGTCGTTTTCTCTTAGTTGGGTACTCAAGATAAAATATTTGATCAGCTTGCACTGCAATGATGAAAAGATCAAACTTGTTGAATCTTTTGGTTGAATTAGCCTCAACTAAATTGTATAAATGATGTTTTTTGGTGCTCGTCCTTGGAGTTGGATCATACCAAGAACACCTGAATAATACACATCTTTTAAAAGGTAACGCTGGGTATTCAACCTCGATAATTTCCTCTAGTCTGTCATAATAGTCAAATTGAGTATCATTGTTGTTTGTTGATCCTTTGACACAAATATCAGAATTATACTTTAGCCTTTGTAAATCACATTGGCACACATAAAATCTGTATTCATTCACATAATAACCGGAGAAGATGGTCACAGTGCGCAGAGATCCAAATGCGAGATTTTTTATTCGTTCGTCTTCTACATTTGAAATTTTATGATCATTCACCTATAATAATGGTCATTGATAAAATTAGATTAATGTATAATAAAGAATTGTAAACATAAAAAATGTATATTAACTCACTTACATATATTTGAAACCAAAATGCAAATTCATCTTCTATCTTCTCCACTTATAGATGAATTTTGAATGTATAACCGTTGTTCGTACAACTTGACATATAAGGTAATTTGATATCATCTTAGAATTTTAATTATATTAACAAATAGTAATTTAATGCAAATAAATATATAAACTGGAGTTATTACCTTAGATATGATTTGACCTCTTCACAGTTCAGGAGTATATATGTCATGGAAGCATGATATTCTTAGTCATTTAATTGCCTAGATAGAATTGCACCCATTGCTCTTCCAGGATACTTGAAAATAGAAAGTATGTCTGGGTCAAATGTTTGAATGTCATATTGATTGCGTGGACTCTTTCGATGTCTAGTTTTCACATTTTTAACAAAGTAATACAAGCAAAACGAACTTGCTTCTTCAACCATATATGCATTACATGTTGATCCCTCAACTCTTGCTTTGTTACGCACATTATTATTTAATTTCCTAAGAAACCTTTCAAAAGGATACATCTATTTGTATTGTAAAGGACCACCTATTTGTGCCTCACTAGGTAACCTATAGTGCTAGCACTGGTCAAAGGTGGGGGACGATCATTCCTTAATGCATAGTCCAAGTCCATGCAACCTAAGACTACGATCACGTATTCTTTCCATTCAGCAAAATTCGAACCAATTAATGTTGGGATGGTATTAATGTTGGCAGTTACAGATTGCACTAAAATAAAAAAAAAATATTTAAGCTAACAATTTAACTAAAGCCAAGAACATATATATAATAAAATTATGCAAATAAATAAAATTTTAAATGCATATAAATGAGCTCCTTATGAGATACCACATACAACATTGCATTTTAATATGTAGATTAAAATATAATTTGTTAGCAGTACTCTCTGATATAACTCAACCTTTAATTGGCTACACAATGTGCCTTTCTTTGGGCCGACCCATTGTGTGCATAATATGAAACTTTATATGAGTTATATTTTGGTTCATAGCTTACAACAACTTTAATCTGCCACGCAATATGTCTTCCTTTAGGCCGATATATTTTGTGCATGATCAGAACAAAATAAATTATGTTCAATAATTGTAAATTATCTTGAACATATATCTGGCATAAAAATAACCTTCCTTTGGGCCGATTGCTCTTAGCATAGATATACATCTACCAACACATAATACACTAAAATGACCTAAGAGGCCTTCCTTTAGGCCGATACAATAGTTCAATTTAGTTGCACGTTGTGTAGATAGACCCAAGAAGAACCATACCTTCCTCACGTACGTGCATATTGTGAATTTCTTTAAAGTTATTTGCATTAGTTGTAATTGTTAGATTATATATATTATAATTATTTATTTATAGCTTTTAGGGTATTTTAGTCTTTTTTCCTTTTAGTTTAGGGTTTAGGGTTCCTGAACCCATCTATATAAGGTTATGTATTCTTTCTTTCTAAATTACTTTTGGTTTAATAAAAAGATGACTACTTCTCTTTTCTTAATTTCTACTTGGTATCAGAGCCAAGTTCTTCATGGCTTTGATTATTCGATTGAAGGACTGTTAATTCAATCCACAGTTTTCACGGATCGAACTCCACGGTGAGTTCGCTTGGGGGGGGGGGGGGGGGTAACGCGCCCCTACTCGATTTATTTTGATTATGAGGTGAAGGTCGTTTGGTGCTACAAAAACTAATGGCGTAGATGATGCAGTAGTTCTTTTATCAACCTGAGACTTAAGGCAAATCTCCTCTGCAAGCAATTCATGTACCACTGAATCTACGAAAGGGAGAGGATTACGATGCAAAATAGTTCCACGCAATCCTTCAAAATCATCACGAAGAGCCATCAAGAATTGGACCAGACGTTGTTCTTCGCTAAGAGTAATATAAGCTGGAAATACTCGTAATTCTGAGAATTTTGTGAGTGCCAACTGATCCCATAGTTCTAACATGGCAGAACAAAAGTCTTGGATACTCATATCTTGCTGTCAAAGTGGACAAATATCTGCTTCTAACTGATATTGTTTGGCAAAGTTAGATTGTGTGTATAGCCTTGCCAAATGATCCCAAACCTCTTTAGCAGTCTGGTACATGGCCAATTGAGCACCAATGGAGTGTATAACAGAATTATTGATCCATGTAATAATCTTTGGATTATCTGTCTCCCAAATATCCATCGACTTTGCATAATCAACAGCATTGTTATCCATAGGTTTATTTCGCACGCCTGAAATATATCCCCACATAGATTTTCCATGCAAGAAATTTTCATAACATATCCCCAATACGAATAATTCTCTTCATCCAATTGTTATGTGCATGACCCGCGATCTCAGAAGGTGATTGGGATAGGCCGTAAGAAAGGGGAACTCTATGTCTTGGATCAGCTCCAAGTACCTGATTTTGCTTATTCTTGTTATTCTAGTTCTTTTGCTTCTTTTGTCACCTCCATTCATCATCTTTCTGAGCCTTTATCCTATAGAGAAGCTGTTGATAACCCACTTTGGTAGAATGCTATGGACGAGGAATTAACTGCTCTACATCATACACATACTTGGGATCTAGTACCTCTGCCACTAGGAAAACGCGCCATTGGCTCTCATTGGATTTATAAGATCAAAACTAAATATGATAGTTTTGTTGAACGATATAAAGCTCGTCTTATTGCTAAAGGTTACTCTCAGGAGTATAACATTGATTATGTGAAAACTTTTACCCCTGTTGCTAAAATGACTACCATTCGTATCTTAGTTGTTGTTGCCTCTGTTCGTCGATGAAAAATATCTCAAATGGATGTCAAGAATGCCTTCTTAAATGATGATCTTCAAGAAGAATGATACCTCCTCCTGGAGTTGCTCACTAATCTGGTGAAGTTTGCAGGCTTCGCAAAGCTCTCTATGGACTCAATCAAGCACCTCGTGCTTGGTTTGTGAAGTTCTCCACGGTGATTACCTCTCTTGGCTTTCGTCCTAGTGATTATGATTCGACTTTATTTGTTAAGTATACACGTCGTGCAGATCATATACTTTTATCTTTATATGTGGATGACATGATAATTACTGGTGATGACTTTAATGGAACTGAGTCTTTGAAGTTTGAATTAGCTCGTTGCTTTGATATGAAAGACTTGGGTTTACTACACTATTTTCTGGGGATCAAGATCGTCTCTTCTCCAAAAGGTTATCTCTTGTCTCAGTCAAAATATATAACTAATCTATTTGAGCTTGCGCGTCTCACTAACAATAGGATAGTTGATACTCCCCTTGAGACCAATGCTCAGTACTTTCTATCAAATGGTTCTCCTTTGTCAAATCCTAGCATCTATCGTACAGTTGTGGGAAGCTTGGTTTATCTCACTGTGACTCGTCCTGATATTGCATATGTTGTGCTTGTGATTAGTCAGTTTGTCTCAGCACCTACCACAGTTCATTGGGTTGTTGTTCTTCGTATTCTCCGGTATATTCGGAGAACTCAGTTTCAGAGTCTTATTCCTTTCTACTTTCTCGTTAGAGTTATGTGCACACTCTAATGTTAATTGGGCAGGTGACTCTAAGGATCGTAAGTCTACTACTGGCTTTTGTGTTTTTCTTGGAGACTCACTTATCTCTTGGAAGAGTAAGAAGCAAGATATTATTTTCAGATCTTCCACAGAAACTAAGTATCGTGCCATGACTACAACCACTTATGAGATTGTTTGGCTACGTTGGTTGCTTGCAAATATGGGATTTTTTTCGGCAACCTACCTCTCTTCATTGTGATAATCAGAGTGTCATTCAGATTGCTCGCAATACAGTTTTTCACGAGAGAACGAAATATATTGAGATTGATTGTCATTTCACTCGTTATCATTTACAGCATAGCACTATCACTCTACTTTTTGTTCCTTCCTCGCTGCAGATAGCTGATATATTTACCAAGGCTCATTCTGCTTCACGCTTCTATTTTTTATTTGACAAACTCTCAATGCTTCTAGCTGTAGCATCGTGAGTTTGATGGGAGATGTTAGATTATATATATTCTAATTATTTATTTATAGCTTTTAGGGGATTTTAGTCTTTTTTTTTTCCTTTTAGTTTAGAGTTTAAGATTTCTTAACTCATCTATATAAGACTATGTATTCTTTTTTCTAAATTACTTTTGGCTTAATAAAAAGACGACTACTTCTCTTTTCTCAATTTCTACAGTAATTTCTTTCATTAATCATATTGCTTTTGTTATCCTAACAATATAGTTTAAGTTAGGTATATTTTAGATGTGACATGTGTATCAAATTAAATGTATATTGTCATTCCGATTGAACTAGAGAATGCACTTGAGGCTCATAGAGGCCAAAGACGAGAGAATTAGGGACTTGGATCCGGCAGATTACTTGGAACTCAGTGGATTAATTAATGAGATAAAGGTTTAAACTTGTAGGATCTATAGCTGGTTAGATGTAGAGGGGGAGTGCCTAGTAATTTAAAAATTCTAAAAAGAATTCTCTATATAAAATATTAATTAGCTAGACTAGGAGGTTCAAACTTAATTAGTCGTATTAAGGACAAACCACATGGGCTGAAATAGGGGAGGGATGTTATTTTATTAATTAATAAAAACAAATGCCCTTTAACTCTTTCAATTAAAAAGGAAGCCCTTTTAATTTTTAGTCTTTATATATTTGCATATATCGTTGAACTTCTAGAAGCTCTCTAAATTATATATTTTTAAAAATATATATAAATTGACTTATGGATGTAAGGACTGTGTTCATTTAGTATGAATCTGAAATATTTAGAGGTATCGACTAATTTTAAGTAAGGATCATTAAATATTATTTTATAAAGTTATTAATGACCCTAAAAATTCTAAATAAAAAAAGAACATATGAATGAACTTAATTAATGGATAATGAAAAATTTAACAACATAATTTTTTTTAAAAAAATTAAACTATTTAATCCATTTTGCTGGGCTAAATGCTAACCCACCTAATTAACTAATGCCGACAGCCGCATAGTATGGATTAATGCAACACCCACCCAGCTAAGCCGTCTTAATCATGGGACGGCGCGATGTATGCGGTTGTCGCTTCCACCAGCACATGGCGATTACGTAGGCCGCATGCGACAAGTCTCCTCTGCCACACGAGTCGCTCAACCTCAACCTGCGTGAATGGCGTCCCCCAGCGTAGGCCGCACGTGCCTCGGCCTCTTTGCCGCATTGGAGCGGCGCCGCGCGGAGTTCGTATTTTTCTTTATGTATATGTATTTTTTATTTGTTGGATTCTTCAAAGTTGTCGTTTGCGTTTGGTGCAATATAAAGTGGCATTGTTGGGGTATTTAATTATAAGAGAATATGTATACAAGATAGTGAATTGTTTTTGTTAATTTATTTAAAAGGTCCATGTGATATATTCATTCAAATTTAGGTTTTCATCTCACTGTATTTTTTATCTATATTTTTTTTTTGACAATTTACAAACGATGAACTGAAAGTTATCAAATTTCCAAAAGACACTCAAGCGGGTGGCCGTGTGGGCGGGTGGCGTGCGAGCGCGTACACACGTGCGCACACACACACTAACTACACAACAGTGATGATAATAACTTCCAACATTGTTTTTGTTTTTCGGTGCTTATGGAAAAGTATCTACACAAATTGATTGGAATACATACACACTACACAACAATGATGATAATAACTTTTGATATTGTTTTTGTTTTTCGGTGCTTACATAAAAGTATTCAAATCCTATCTACACAAATTGAATGGAATTGATGCTACACATCTTAATTAGTGGCATGTATCCTAGTGTGTTGTTGATGGCAACAACATGTAGTGGCAATATCCTCCCAGTTTTCTTTGAAATCGTTGAAGTTAAGTGCAAGTATATTTGGGAGTAGTTTTTGGATCATGAAAAGAAATTTTTTACTTCGATATTCTACAGTCATTCACACATTGAGGTATTACATCAGTAGTTAGGCAGGTCTGTATAATTGCCCATCATGTCTTCTATTGCTACCACTTATCTTGTAACATGGTAATAGATACTCGGGATAGGCCTATTTTATGCTTGTTTCGAGCAGCAACAAGAGCTAATATAACATTCCAGTATGACCGAGTTATGCAATCCATGTTTGAAAGACATCTAGATGTGTATCAGTGACTATTCAACATCAATCCTAAAATATGGGCTAATGTAAATTTACTGGGAAAATGTGCACAATGCTAACCACCAATTATTCAGAGAGTTTAAATATCTTGTTCAAGGAAACACATAAACTTCCCATTAACAATTTAATTAATAATACTAGAAGAAACGTAGCTATGGTGTTTTGACAAAGAACACCATTAGGTGGAAGCTTCAAAATGCTATGGTGTTTTGACACCATATGCCATGAAAGAAATTGATTTAAGGAGACAAAGAACTAGACAATACTAAGTCCACCAGTACAAACATCGATTGCTTCATACATTGTTGATTTGGAAAGGCATTGTTGCAACCGTGGTGAGTTCCAAATTTCAAAACTTCCTTGCTCACATGTTATTGACTTCATCACACACCGTAACATGGATCTAGAATGTTATTCTAAGCACTATTTTGAGTCACAAAATTTGAAGGGCACGTACATGAAACATATTTACCCATATCGAAGCAAGCAATTTTGACCTAGCTAGTGGTTTAAAAAACATTACAGTTCCACCTCCCGAAGTCTTGTGCAGTCCGATAGGCAAAAAAAGGCATGCATCAAGTCCAGACATAATTGAAAGGTAAAAAATAAATGTAGCAGGTGCAAGCAACTTGACCATAATAAAAGGACTTATAGAATGTCAGCACTTACTGGTTCTTAAATCACTATTGTTATATATACATATAGGAATATTTTGCTTGATATCTTGTTGTTGTAAGCCAAATTGTAAAAATTAATGCAAATGTATTACATTGTATCTATCATAATCTTCGTATTCTATTCTTAACTTATCTGTTTACTTGTAAATAGTGGTCATTATATTGTATCTCTAATAATTTTCATATTTTGTTCTTAGCATTTCAGTGAGAATTTGTATCTGTATAAAATTTGATAATCTTCATGCTTGGTTTGAAATTTACTTACATCTCAAAAAAAAAAATAGTTATGATTATTTGTTTTATCCTTTAAAGAATGTATCTATTTATTTTTGATAACCACTTTGTGTTATACTAACTTCTATCTTTAAAAGAAGGGTAATATTGCTGTTTGAAAATCAACATCAAAGTGATGGTGATTTTTGAAATGCAACACCATAGTGGTGTTGGTTTTTGAAATCCAGAACCACATATTCTGAATGCCCGATAACAACTATAGGGCTTAGGGTGGTCCTATTCTTTTAAAACCATCATCACAATATATTAATTTTTGAAATCCAAAACCACACATTCTGAACGCGTGATTACAATCATAGGGTGATCTTGTTCTTTGAAAACTAGCACCACAGTGGTGCTGGTTTTTGAAATCTAAAACCACGTATTCTGAATGCTCGATAGCAATTATAGGAGCCCCCACGGGCAGCCGAGATGGTTAGAACACAGGGGCTTGCATCTAACCGCCTGGGTTCGAGCCGCACGGGGCGCGCTGCGATAATATCAAAGGCGTCCTGTGTACAAAGTTCTCGGCCCAACTGTGTCCTAACTGTTTCGGTTACCGTGATTTACCTCCCTCGTCTTGGCTTAGGGGCAGGCTGTCGGGGGCGCTGGGGGCGAGCGTAATCGCCTTTTGCATCGATAGCAATTATAGGGTAATCCTATTCTTTGAAAACCAACATCACTATGGTGATTGTTTTGGAAATGGATCACCACATTGGTCCTCCATTTTGAAATCCAGAACCATGCATTCTAAATGTCAGATAACAATCATAGGGTGGTCTTGTTCTTTGGAAACCAACACCACTATGGTGTTGGTTTTGGAAATGTAGCACCACAGTGATGTTGGTCTTTGAAATTGAACCACATTATTTTGAATACTCGATAGCAGCCATAGGGTGGTCCTGTACTTTGAAAACCAACACTAAAACGGTAATGGTAATTTCAAGTAAACCCAACTTGTTAACTTTAAATCAGTCTCCCCCACTCCTAGGATGAGGGAGTAGCCCGATTAACTTGTTGACATTAATTTTATATATATTCCTCTTTTTTTATCATATGATGTGTTGATCCATGATCCAGCCTTATTGTACATACATGATTATGATTATGACATTAACATGCATCTCCATACCCCATGAGACATAGAGAAAGACCGAAAGGTAAACTCAAATATTCAACCTACAAGGATTGATACTCAAGTGATTATTCATGAAAGTAGTTCAAAACCTCACGATTGTTGGTGCAATCTTGTTTAGGTCAAGGTTGACCTAGTTTGACTAAGCTCGGGTGCGCTTAGGTCTGGGGGAGATTGTTGGTGCAATCTTGTTTAGGTCAGGGTTGACCTAGTTTGAGACTAAGCTCGGGTGAGCTTAGGTCTGGTAAGCTTGGAAAGCTTATGGTATGGTCGTATGTTTCGATGTTTGATAATGATGTTTGAGTGGTCATGATGTGTGAGTCAAGTGGGTCAAGGTTGACTGGAGGCTTGACTGGGAAAAGACCTAGTGGGACTAGACACACCTAGTGGGACTAGGTGAAGTCCAGGTAGATCGGGGAGATCGTACGCTGGCATGACAAAAGACCTAGTGGGACTAGGCACACCTAGTGGGGCTAGGTGAAGTCCAGCTGGATCGGGGAGATCGCAGGCTGGCAAGGGAAAAGACCTAGTGGGACTAGGTGAAGTCCAGCTGGATCGGGGAGATCGCAGGCTGGCAAGGGAAAAGACCTAGTGGGACTAGGTGAAGTCCAGATGGATCGGGGAGATTGCATGCTGGCAAGGTGGAAGTCTACCGAGAGACTAGACCTAACTCGAGGGTTAGGCGAATCTGGTTGGGAACCAGGTCAAGTCCGAGCTGGGAGCTAGGCAGTAAAAATCCAGGTCGGTCAACGGGGTTGACTGGATACTTGGTAGGGGATCCTAGACTTGTGGGAGCAAGTTAGGTTGGACTCAATCGATTGGGTAATCGATTGAGTGAATCGATCAGTGGATCGATTAAGGAAGTTTTTGCGAGAGGACAGAGGGTGGCTGAATCGATTGGGTAATCGATTCAGCCTTCCCTTAATCGATTGGTCAATCGATTAAGGTGTCTCTTGATCGATTGGGGTAATCGATCACAGAGTTTGCGCGAGAGAACAGAGAAGCTCTGAATCGATTGGGTAATCGATTCAGGGCACGGGTAATCGATTGGCTAATCGATTACCGTTCGAAAACTAGCCGTTGAACGGCTAAATCCTACGTGGTAATCGATTGGGTAATCGATTACCAAACCCTAGGTGTCGGGTATAAGGTCTTTCGCGCAGGTTTGAAGGAGTATCTCTTCTCCTATTCTTCTCCTCCTTCGGCGCCATCTCAAGGGAAGTCTTGGAGGACATTGCTGCTGCAATTCCAAGGTTCTAGAGGCAACCACAAGCTTGAAGATAGCAAGGATAGCAAAGAGAGCTTAAACATTATAAATCTTGTAAGATTTTGTATTGTATTTTGCTTCCTTTTGTTGTATCTTCTTGTAAGCTTGTAAGAGGTTTCTCCACCTCAAGAAGGAGACTTTCATAGTGCATGAGAGTGTGAGGAGAGTGGATCCTTGGATTAGTCACCCGACCGGGGTGGATACCAAGTAAATCCTTGTGTTAGCGATTGCTTGAAGTCTTCCGCCGCAACAAATCATCAACAAGCGAATCGAAGCTAATCACCCCCCCCCTCTAGCTCGTCTACCGGTCCTAACAAGTGGTATCAGAGCAAGGTTGCTCTTATTTGGACTCATCGCCAAGAGGGCAAGAGCTAGAGAAAGAAGAAGAAGTTGGAAGAAACCCTAATTTCAAGAAGTCATCATCAAGGGGTTTTAACTTCAAAGATGGAGTTTGGCTATGACACAAGGGCACCTCCACCATTCGACAAAGAAAATTTCAATCTATGGAAGTCAAAGATTGAGAATTATTTCATGATGGATATAGAGCAATGGTTTGCTCTCATGGAGGGCTTTGAAGCTCCAACAAGCTCAAAAGGAAAACTCCTCAAGAAAAGCAAGTGGAATGAGGAGCAAGTCAAGAGATGCGAGGCCAACTACAAAGTGATCAAGCTATTGGTCAACCTTTTGCCAAGCACCATCTTAGACAAGATTGGAGAATTCGGAGATGCCAAAGAGCTATGGAGCAAATTGGCAAGGATTCATGAAGACCCCTCCACTATACCAAATCAAGACAAATCCGAAGAGGGAATTTCATCGGAGGAAGAAGATTCGGAAGTTGAGAGATGCTCAACATTCGAAGATGAAGCTCTAGAGGTCTCCACTTCAAGGGTTGAAGAGGAGCAAGATGTGCCATTGGCATCGGATCAAAGAAAAGCGTCAACATCATCATCCGAGGTCAATGAGGAGAAAGAAGAAGTCTCCACCTCTAGGATTGTGGGGGAGCAAAGGCCATGCACTCCGGAAAAGGAAGAAGCTTCTACCTCCGGATCAAGTGAAGAGTCATGCAACACCCCTACAAGCAAAGGTATAAAAATTTCAATTTGCAAAAATAAAGATCACATCATTTGCTTTGAGTGTAGGGAAAAAGGGCACTATAAGAGCAAGTGTCCCAAATTGGTCAAGAAGAAGGTGCAAGTGGCACCCAAGACCAAGGAGAAGTCAAAGGAGGTCGGCCCCGTGGCAAAGAAGGATAAGAAGCACATTGTGTGTTTCTCATGCAAGGAAAAGGGACATTATCGAAATCAATGTCCAAAGGGGAAGAAACCGACCAAACCAAAAGGGAGGAGCTCATGTCAAGGGGGAGCCTCCAAGATTAAGCCTAAGGTACCATTAGGTAATGGTGATTCTCTTCATCATGATAATATGCATACTAAAGAAAATTTTTATCATTTTAATGCAATTTATCATGAAAATAGGAGGCATGAGAAACCTAAGGAAAACTATAGAGCTTTCCATGCTAGGACTACCAAATCTAAGGATAGGGAAAATATTAGATCTTTTCATGGTAGACCTACCCATTCCAAGGCTAAGAATAATAATCACCAAGGCTATATTAGAAAACCAAGCCTTGAGGATGTAATGATTGAAAATCAAGTTTTGAGGTCAAAACTTGATAAATTAGAAAAATCCCTTAGAAAAATAGAAAATCTATTAAAGGGATCAAAAGGTCAAAACCTAGATCTAGGAAGTCAAGGACCTTCTAGGAGCAAGAAAGGTTTGGGATACAAACCTAAGACTAAGGATGATGGTCCATCCTATCATAGAGTTCCATATAAATATGGAACTAAATCTAGGTCTAGGAGTCAAGTCAAGGTCGCAAGGGATGCCATCCCTAGAGTTGACCAAGACAAGACAAAGGTGACTAAGGCTTCGGAGAAGCCTAAGAAAGTCTTCAAGAAGGTATCAAGGGAAGTCATCCCTAGTGAATACCTAGAACACCCAAGGAGCACCAATAAGTTTTGGGTTCCTAAGAGTGTGTTCGCCACACCCTAGATAGGTCTAGGGAGTGTCAACTCTAATTGGAAGGATAGTTAACCCAACCTTGATGAAGTTGACACCTTGGGACATTTTCAAGGAATTATTATCCTTGAAAATGAAGGATTCATTTATTTACTCTAGGAGGAGTAAATTTGTGCCAAACTATATTTTTGGAGGATTAAACTTGATAAAGTTGGCACAACTAGGTTAGAATCCAAAGATAGGCCAAGTTGGGGAGTTTTGGCTTTATCTTGGAAATTAGGGCAAGTTAGGATTATCAATGGCTTAGCGATGAGTTATTGATACTTAGATAGGAAATCTAGGTATTTTCTTTTATGCTACTATGCCATGTTTTGTATGCCCTATCACATGCCATGACATCATGTTTCATCATTCATATTTATTATGAAAATATTACATGTCATGTCATACATGCATCATTTAGCTATAATTTCTTTTGTCTAATATGATGCATGTCATAGTCATAATCATGCATAAATCAATAATTATTGAAATTAAGGACATTGGCATTAATTGACATCCTAGGTGGATGATCAAAGTTTATAATGTCTAGATAGAAATGCATGAACCCTTAGATTAGGGAGAACATGACTTTCACATCTCACCAAGACTATAAGTTGACTTGTGTGTATTTTTGAGACACTTTAGTAACAAGTGAGATGTTAGGGTGATGAACAAAACTCAAGGTGTTGATAAAGTGCATCAAATTGAGTTTTAGATTCATCAAAACAAGAATTTAAATGAACTCCAATCATTGGGAAAGCTAATGTACAAGTCATGTGCATTTGGCCCAAGGAACATGATTGGATATTGCTTTTGAAAAACATTTTAAAACTATCTTGGAAAACCTTGGTGAAGACTATCTTCTGATAGTACTCATCATTGATGAAATGGATACAAAACATGACAAACATTGAAGTATTTCAATGGTTTTCAATTTTGGTTCAATCTTTGGAAATAAAGGTTATTTTCATAGAAACTTATTTTTCCTTGATAGTATATGGTATAAATAATGTCTACACAAAATTTTAGAATTTTTCGAATTTTGTAGAATTATTTGGGGGTTTCTGAATTTCGGATCTGAAATTGTTTTCAGAATTCAGAAACTCCCAATCGATTAGGTGATCGATTGGGACCATGGCCAATCGATTGGTCAATCGATTGGTTGATGCTTTTACGAGCACAAAAGCTCGGGTAGTCGATTTGGTGAACGATTACAGGTAGCCGTAATCGATCGGCTGATCGATTAAGGCAGGCCGTAATCGATTGGTCCCCAACTCCAATCGATTGATAAGTCTGAAACTGTCTAGTTTCAGTCCGTTAACCCATTTTTGAGTAACCTAACAATCCCTACACCCTTGAAATACTTTTATAAGTATATTTGGGTAAATTTCATTGTGAGATCAACAAGGGAAATGGTTTGGTGAACATTTAAGGGTTAAGGAGAGTTTTGGGTTCAAACTTTGAATTTCAAAATCTCAATTACCTCAAGTTGAGTTTTCCTAAAGGTTTAGGAACTCAAAAATCATTGTTGGTGCAATGATAGAGGTTTAGAGCATGTTTTGAGGGGGAGGTCTTCCTTAACAACATGTGGTTGAATTTTTATTTTTTTTGTGAATGAATGGAGATTGGGAATCTTCATGAATGCTCATGGGTGAGCATGAGTGTAAATGAAAGGTATGGGACTTTCATTGGATGTGCCTTTGACCATATAGACTGTCGGGGAGCGGTTTGATGTGTGTCAAAGGGGGAGAAATATGGGAGAGATTGAAAGGCTAATAGGGATTAGTCTTTCTCAAACATATTGTCAAACATCAAAAAGGGGGAGATTGTTGGTGCAATCTTGTTTAGGTCAAGGTTGACCTAGTTTGACTAAGCTCGGGTGCGCTTAGGTCTGGGGGAGATTGTTGGTGCAATCTTGTTTAGGTCAGGGTTGACCTAGTTTGAGACTAAGCTCGGGTGAGCTTAGATCTGGTAAGCTTGGAAAGCTTATGGTATGGTCGTATGTTTCGATGTTTGATAATGATGTTTGAGTGGTCATGATGTGTGAGTCAAGTGGGTCAAGGTTGACTGGAGGCTTGACTGGGAAAAGACCTAGTGGGACTAGGCACACCTAGTGGGACTAGGTGAAGTCCAGGTAGATCGGGGAGATCGTACGCTGGCATGACAAAAGACCTAGTGGGACTAGGCACACCTAGTGGGGCTAGGTGAAGTCCAGCTGGATCGGGGAGATCGCAGGCTGGCAAGGGAAAAGACCTAGTGGGACTAGGTGAAGTCCAGCTGGATCGGGGAGATCGCAGGCTGGCAAGGGAAAAGACCTAGTGGGACTAGGTGAAGTCCAGATGGATCGGGGAGATTGCATGCTGGCAAGGTGGAAGTCTACCGAGAGACTAGACCTAACTCGAGGGTTAGGCGAATCTGGTTGGGAACCAGGTCAAGTCCGAGCTGGGAGCTAGGCAGTAAAAATCCAGGTCGGTCAACGGGGTTGACTGGATACTTGGTAGGGGATCCTAGACTTGTGGGAGCAAGTTAGGTTGGACTCAATCGATTGGGTAATCGATTGAGTGAATCGATCAGTGGATCGATTAAGGAAGTTTTTGCGAGAGGACAGAGGGTGGCTAAATCGATTGGGTAATCGATTCAGCCTTCCCTTAATCGATTGGTCAATCGATTAAGGTGTCTCTTGATCGATTGGGGTAATCGATCACAGAGTTTGCGCGAGAGAACAGAGAAGCTCTGAATCGATTGGTTAATCGATTCAGGGCACGGGTAATCGATTGGCTAATCGATTACCGTTCGAAAACTAGCCGTTGAACGGCTAAATCCTACGTGGTAATCGATTGGGTAATCGATTACCAAACCCTAGGTGTCGGGTATAAGGTCTTTCGCGCAGGTTTGAAGGAGTATCTCTTCTCCTATTCTTCTCCTCCTTCGGTGCCATCTCAAGGGAAGTCTTGGAGGACATTGCTGCTGCAATTCCAAGGTTCTAGAGGCAACCACAAGCTTGAAGATAGCAAGGATAGCAAAGAGAGCTTAAACATTGTAAATCTTGTAAGATTTTGTATTGTATTTTGCTTCCTTTTGTTGTATCTTCTTGTAAGCTTGTAAGAGGTTTCTCCACCTCAAGAAGGAGACTTTCATAGTGCATGAGAGTGTGAGGAGAGTGGATCCTTGGATTAGTCACCCGACCGGGATGGATACCAAGTAAATCCTTGTGTTAGTGATTGCTTGAAGTCTTCCGCCGCAACAAATCATCAACAAGCGAATCGAAGCTAATCACCCCCCCCCTCTAGCTCGTCTACCGGTCCTAACAACGATGACATCATTAGCAATCATAGAGCTTAATGGGTTTATCTCGAGTCGACGACAAGAAGGAGATATCATCTAGAGGACCCTGTTGCATCATGACAGAAACCTCTCTAAGAAAACGATTGCTTTAATAAGGCTATATTAAAAAGTAGTCACTGCATTTGGGTAAACACATCAGTATAATTTTAAAAGTCTAACCGATACCTCAGTATAGTCCACCTTCATGCAAATCAATATTGAGGTAAGAGAGTGAATAATATTTAGGACGTCAATAGTCGTCGTAACATAACTAAAATCCTAAAATTGCTCCCTCACAATCGTGTTGTCATAACACGATTTCAAATTCAATTAATTACCGAACATCTCTGGGCTAATATAGCATAGGGATGAATCGGGTCGTCTCCCAATGAGTGTAATGGTAGAGTGATAATTTTTCCTGATCGATTTATTACTTGATTTTAGATGTAAACAAGAGTTTGGATTTTGGATTCTAAGACTAAGAAATGAAAACAATGTAAATAATAAAACCCAATCTAACCTAAAGAAAATTACCAATATGAAGTAAGCAATTAATGAAACTAACATGCAAAAAAAAAAACCTAAAACAATTTACAAAATCTAATCATCCAAATCAAGAACAACGTAACACTAACATTTAACTGAATTTAAGCACGACAAGAATTCAAAGTTTTGTAAGAAATTAAACTAACCTAAACCCCAACAACTAAATTCTAGCTAATGGAAGAAGCATTTCATCAAACAGATTGAGTTAGTGAATCAAACTAAACCAAGTACATATAATTTAAACATGGGAGATCAAATTTGATATAAGCATCAACAAACAAAGTAAACAACCTAGAAGCAACACATAACAACTCAAATACGACGTATTTTATAAGAATTTTTTCTTCAAATGAGATACGAACTCTAGGACACTGGACTTTTGGACCGTCCGCCGTGAGTACTTCTCCATTTCTCCTAACGATCAGTGGAAAATTTTTATAAGACAGAATTGATCATCTGAAATTCGACGTTATCCATCCTCGTTAATCGTTATTTTTATAACAATAAGTCACCGCAAAAACACATCACCCAAGCTCGCGGATGGATGGAATGAAGCTTCTCCTCGATCGTCAGATGGAAGAGCGGGCGCCGGAAGAGATCGGGCCTTCTTCTTCGAATCCAAGGAGGAAGGGGGGTGCGGGAACACTAATCGAAACAGATGACGAACCCTCCTCTTCGAAACCGAAGAGGGGGGATTGCCGGATGACGGAGCGGACTGCCGGATGCGGATCAGAACGCGGAGGAAAAACTCTCCTCTTTGAAACCGAAGAAGGGGGGGGGGGGGGGGGGGGGGGGGGGGGGGGGGGGGGGGCTGCCGGATGACGGATGAACTTTCCTCTTCGAATCTGAAGAGGAGAGGGGGCTGCGGTATCGCCGGAATGAGGAATGGATTCTCCTCTTCGAAACCAAAGAGAAGAAGTGAATTCTCGTCTTCGAATCAGAAGAGATGAGAGGCTGCCGGAGTGATTGATGAACTCGGGCTGCCGGCGTTGATGAAGCTCTCATCTTCGAATCCAAAGAGGAGAGGTGGATGGCGGTCAGCTTTGGAAGAGGAGATGGCGACGAGGAAGAGCATCGGATCCGAGAGCTCTAAATGAAGATGGACGGCGTGGAAGAAGAACTATCCTCTTCGAAACCAAAGAGGAGAGGTGGAGATGACCGGCGAATGGAGGAGAAGGAGGTGTTGCCGGCGTCGGGGAGAAGCTGTCCGTGAAGTTGGCGTGAGATTGATGGTGTGGACAGCCGTATGGCGGTGGATGGAGGATATGAGGAGATGAAGGAGTGAGCTCCGGAAGGCGATGGTGAGGTGGATGGCCGGAGCTCTTGAGGATGAAGAGGGGAAAGGGGCGGCGACGAAGGCGTCGTGAACGATCTTCTGTCATTCATTTCTTAATAGTTGCGGATTGAGGTTTTTGGTTTGGGTCGAGGAAAGATTGAATCCGGATCCAATAAGAAATGGGCTTGAGATTAACTTTGGATTTGGGCTTGTGAATTTCTCTTCTTGGATAACCTTGGATAACTCATCAAAATCAATAGCCTAGATGTTTTTGATCTAGAAGAATGATTTAGATGGCTCCAGAACTCAAATAAAAGCCCAAAGAGCTCTAGATCAATAACGGATGATTAGGGTGATCCAGATCTTTACGGCTCAGATCGCTTTCTTATAAAATAAGATGCACATTTTCAGATAAAATTTCAAAAAATATAAAAAAATTAAATGAAAGCTCTAAATAAATCCACTATCATAAAACATAATATAAAATCAATAATTATTAATTAATCATATCAGAGGATGGAAATGTCCAATATAAGAGATAAAATAAATGCTAAAATGCTAGTAATTACTCCTCCGAACTGATTTGCTCTTAGGACTTGTGATTTCTTAATTCGTTTTCTTTCTCCCACTATTCTCTCGATTTCGATTGTTCTAGATATCCTGCTTTGCGATTTTGATTGATACTCGATTTACAATATCAATAAGATCAATTTTTTATTACTTGACAATAATTATATACTTAGATTTTGCTCATCAATTACTCATAGAGTCCAATAAAAATATTATATTTTTTTTCTTCATTTATGATATTCATGATCAAATATGGTACTTGCACAAATGATAATATAATATTGACTAATATATAGTGGATCGATAAATAATTAAAATTTTATCCAATATTATATAAGATGAAGCAGATGTTATTTTTGTTCAATATTTCAAACTCAGCAGCAATATATTGTCATAATTTACTTCTATTTCACATACAACACATGTAGGTAAGTCGTTGAGATCCACAAATAAGACATACTCAGTTCTATTTTTTTCTTCAAGTATTTGTAAAGATAACTGCACTCAAATAATAGATAACTCGATTAGAAATGTTTCGCAACATCGATTTCAAGTATGGAAAGAAATCAAGTTATCGCATTCGTAGAGCAGTTAGCACAGCTGTACGTGAAAGAAGTATCAGACTTCACGGAGTTCCGAAGTCGATCGTTTCTGACAGAGACGGGCGGTTCATCTCCCATTTTTGGAGGTGTGTTCAGGATGCCCTAGGCACCAGACTTCAGTTCAGCACAGCTTTCCATCCCCAGACAGATGGACAAACAGAGAGAGTAAATCAGATTTTAGAAGACATGCTCAGGGCTTGTGCGTTAGACTTTAAAGGCAGTTGGTGCAAATTTCTGTGCTTAGCTGAGTTTGCCTACAACAATAGCTATCAGGCCACTATCAGGATGGCACCTTATGAGGCATTGCATGGCAGAAAATGTAGATCACCCATATGTTGGCAAGAAGCTGGTGAGAAGAAAGAGATGAAGTCAGGACTAGACAGCCAGACTGAGCTTATAGATAAGACCACTCAGGCTATCCAGACGATCCGCCAGAGGATTGAGACTGCCCAGAGTAGACAGAAAAGTTATGCTGACACCCGCCGTAGGCCACTGGAATTCCAAGTTGGAGATTCAGTATTTCTCAAGGTCGCTCCTATGAAGGGAGTGATGAGATTTGGTAAAAAGGGCAAGCTAAGTCCTCGCTACATAGGACCCTACAAGATCATAAAGAGGGTTGGTAAGGTAGCATATGAGTTGGACTTACCAGAGGATATGTCAGCTATCCACAGTACATTTCATGTCTCCATGCTAAAGAAGTGTATTCACGACCCTAGCCAAGTGATTCAGCCTCAGTCAGTACAGATCCAAGAAGATCTTAGCTATGAGAGTAGGCCGACACAGATAGTGGACAAAGCAGTTAAAAGATTAAGAAATAAAGAAGTGCCACTAGTGAAGGTCATCTGGCAGAATCAAAAGCATGAAGAGGATACTTGGGAACGCGAGGACAGCATGAGAGAGAGATATCCAGAATTATTCTAAGTTCGAGAACGAACTTTTCATAAGGTATGGGAGATTGTAACGCCCCAAAATTTCCATTTTTAGTTCTTAAAGTCCTTAGAATTATTTAAAAATAGTTTAGAAATATTCTAGATATTTTTAGGAATTTTTAGAATATTTTTATGGAATTTTCCGAGTCCGTTTAGTATTTTTAAAAAAAAAACATTTAAGGGCAGCAGGGGGTTCGAACCCGCGACCAGCAGAGTGACCAAGCGCGCGCGTGACCAGCTGGGCTGGTTGGTTTTGTTGAAATAAACTGGGCGAAACAATAGATAAGGTATAGTTAGGTCAATCCGCCCCATAAATATAAATAGATAAGTTAAGAGAGGAAATTGGATTTTTTTGGTTTTCTCTCTTCCTCACCCTAGCCGCGCGACCCTTCCCCTCTCCTCTCTTGGGCGAAACAACACCAAGGCCAAGAGGGCCGGCCAAGGCTCTCCTCCGAGAGATATTCCTATATTCGGGATCCCCGCGACGAGAGGAACGCGTAGGCGCGAAGAATTCTCCGAGATCTCAAGTTTCTCCCGAACCTCCGACGCCGTTCTTGGTTGTAAGTCCAAGATATCAAGGTAAGTACTGCTCACCTGCAGTAAGAGGCGGTTTTACCGCGAGAATTTCCTTTAAAAGTTTTTAAAAGAGAATTTTTCCTTTTTGCTTTAGTTTTTGCATGTGATCTTAGTTTCTTATATGCTTGTATATGTTTGATAAGCACCCTATGTGAGTTTAGGGCCAAGAAAGTTATGAGAAAAGAAAAGAAGATAAAGATAAGAAAAGAAAAGGCCAAGGCCTTAAGAAAATCCCCAAAAGTCAAGACTTAGGGATTTTAGCACGCAAGGTGCTCCAGAAAATGCCAAGGCATTTACAGATAAGAAAGAAAAGAAAGAAAAACTATTTTATTTTCTAAGGCCAGTACCCGGCGTCCAAGGGCGTCGTTAAAGAAATCCAGGTGTCCAATTCCAAGGTCTTGGCCCTGGTAGACCAAGGTCTGCTCTATTAGGATTGGTGGCTCGCTACCCCAACCTTTTAGGGAACGCGCATCAGATGGTACTTACGTGTTCAGTGGATCCAAGTGATTATTATTTTCAAGTATATGCTTTAGCAAAGTTTTCTAAAGTTTAAGAAAGTTTTCAAAAAGTTAAAGAATAGCTAAAGTTTCAAGTTGAGCTAAAAAAAGTAAATTGAGATTTATTAATGCTTGAGTATGCATGTTTTGAGTTATACATGTTCTTAGTTTTCTTTCAAGCATATAAGTATCTCATATGATTTTCATATTATTCAAGAAGCATGTTTGCACATTCGAGATTTTGTGAGCTAGATAGTACTTACTAAGCTTTTTGCTTACTAGTTGCATTTCCTCTTACTGCAGATAAAGGTAAAGGCAAGCAATTCTGAAGGAAGGCGACGAGGCGGTGCTGAGTAAAGTGTATGTGGTGGCTGATTTTGGAGAGATCCTTGAGACGAGACAATTTAGTTATTTGAATTACAATGTTTTAGTTTATTCAAATTTCAAGTTCTTGCTTTATGGAGTTTAGCGAACATTTAAGCTTTGGATAGTCTCACATGCTCAATTTCTTTGAGTAAAGATTCCATGTCATTTTATTTAGCATACATATCCTTATGATTGCATTGGATGAGTAGAAGTGTGAGTAGTTTGAAATATTGGTACTTTGTTAGAGAAATAGATGCATGTGCCAAGATAGTATTAATTTCTCTTTGAATCAAGTCTTTATTGCTTAAATATGTTTAGAAAAGTTGTATTCACATTTCATAATGCCTTAGTGATGTTATAGAATTTTGTGTGATAAGTTTCAATAGTTAGAAGTTAAGTTTGGTACAAACTTTAGCCTAAAGTTATAGAGACTTTCATGACTTGCTAAATCCCGCAAAAGTCCTAATTTCAAGTTTATGGATTCGTTTTGATTGGCTAAATTGTTTAGAAAACTAGTATAGAGTATAGAAATGGTGTCATGATTTTGTATGGCTCGAAGGTATAGGTTTGGTGGAGTTTTGAAACAAGTTTCGAAACCTGAATTTCAGATTTCAGGCCTATCAGTCGACTGATACAGTATCAGTCGACTGATACCCGTAAGCTGAGTTGGGCGAGGCAAGTTTCAATAAGTAATTTCTTACGAGTTTTTGAGAAAGAAAGTGTGACATGGTATCATGCATGACTAATTAAGTTAGAATATCATTCTTAGATAGATTAAAAAGAAAAAAAAAAGATTTTCGCATTTCTTTTGAGTCGTGCATTAGAGTCGAGAAATAGACAAAAGTAACGATCCGTCTAAGGCAGAGAAGGCGGGTCGTTACAGGTGAAGTCCAGATGGATCGGGGAGATCGCATGCTGGCAAGGTGGAAATCTACCGAGAGACTAGACCTAACTCGAGGGTTAGGCGAATCTGGTTGGGAACCAGGGTAAGTCCGAGCTGGGAGCTAGGCAGGAGAAATCCAAGTTGGTCAACGGGGTTGACCGGACACTTGGTAGGGGATCCGAGACTTGTGGAAAACAAGTTAGGTTGGACTCAATCGATTGAGTAATCGATTGGGTGAATCGATCAGTTGATCGATTAGGGAGGTTTATGCGAGAGGACAGAAGGCATCTGAATCGATTGGGTAATCGATTCAGCCTTCCCTTAATCGATTCTCCAATCGATTAAGGTGTCTCTTGATCGATTGGGGCAATCGATCACGGAGGTTTGCGCGAGAAGACAGTGAGGCTCTGAATCGATTGGGTAATCGATTCAAGCCATCTGTAATCGATTGGCTAATCGATTACGGTTCGAAAACTAGCCGTTGAACGACTAAATCCTATGTGGTAATCGATTGGGTAATCGATTACCAAACCCTAGGCGTCGGGTATAAGGTCTTTCGCGTAGGTTTTTGGCCGCAGTTCTTCTCCTCTTCTTCTCCAACATTATTGTCATTTCAAGGGAAGCCTTGGAGGACATTGCTGCTGCATTTCCAAGGTTCTAGAGGCAATCACAAGCTTGAAGATAGCAAGGAAAGCAAAGAGAGTTTATTCATTGTAAATCTTGTAAGATTTCTTTTTGTATTTGCTTAGATCCTTGTTGTATCTTGTTGTAAGCTTGTAACAGGTTTCTCCACCTCAAGAAGGAGACTTTCATAGTGTATGAGAGTGTGAGGAGAGTGGATCCTTGGATTAGTCACCCGACCGGGGTGGATACCAAGTAAATCCTTGTGTTAGCGATTGCTTGAAGTCTTCCGCCGCGACAAATCATCTACAAGCGAATTGAAGCTAATCACCCCCCCCCTCTAGCTCGTCTATCAGTCCCAACAATGGGCTTGTGGTTCCTTCAAGTTTGCAACTGAACCACTGTTATCACAAAAGATTGCGATAGATCTGGGCAAATCAGGAATCACATCCAAGTCCATGTTGAAGTTTTTGAGCCATACAGCTTCCTTGCCCACCTCCGAGGCTGCCACATACTCAGCTTCCATGGTGGAGGCCACCACGCACTTTTGCTTGACACTCCTTCAGACAATGGCTCCACCTCCTAAAGTAAACACAAACCCTGAGGTAGACTTACTCTTGTCCCTATCTGTAAAGCCCAAAAATTTACTCAAATAATTTTAGAAATATCCTAGGATTTTTCTGAAATTTTTAGATATTTTTATAGGATTTTTCCATTTAAAGAAGTGCCAAAAATAAAGAAGATGAGTTGGTGGCATTGGTGAGTTTTGAACCCGCAACCTCTACCTAGTTTAAACCCTTGGCATGGCTCCACGAACCACCAAGCCAATGGGAGTTTCCTTGAAGGAAATAATCGAGTATTCTAGATATGTACTTAACATAGGGTTATTTTACAACTTAATATAAATAACGAATTAAAGAATTAAAGGAGGATATTTTTAGGTTTCGTGAGCCAAGGGTGCGCCGACGCCCCCTCCTCCTCTCCTCATCCTCTCTTGCGTTTTCTTCCTCTTCTCCTCTTCTCTTGCCGCCCAAGACAAAGGAGAAGCCAAGGGAAGGTCTCAAGAGGCCCTACTCTATACGAGAATTCTCGTGGACGCGAGGAGAACGCCAAGGAGCAAGAAGAACGTCGAATTTTGACGTTCCCTCGAGAATTTCAGATTTTATTCATAAGGAAAACCTAGCGCAGGATGTAAGTATCCCTCACCTGCAGTATAAGTAGTTTCGGTTGGTTTTTCATATGCCTTATTTCCTTGTAGTTATGCTTTACGATTAGAAATCGTAAATTATGAACAAGCACGCACGTTAGGTGGTTGTTAAAATGTTCAGTTCAGTTAATGCTATAGAAAGCATTAAAGAATAGAAATTCTTGCTTCAATTTATGATTGGGACCAAGGTCCAACGGGATGGGCTCCTAGTTGCCCCTAGGTTTAGATAACCTAGTAAAAGCAAGAATCAGAAGAGAAAAAGAAAAGTATAAAAGAACGATTTTATTTTCAGTTAGCATTGTACCGGGCTTCGGTCCAGGGATAGGCTCCAAGTTGCCTCTAGGTTTAGATAACCTAGTATGGGATGGGCTCCTAGTTGCCCCTAGGTTTAGATAACCTAGTAGAACCCTAATGGATTCGGGATTTGCTACCTCAGGTTTATTAGGGATGCGCGCACAGTTGGTACATTGCCAGGCCCACAGCAGTTGATTATTATTTTCACCTACTATATGTATTTAGTTTTCAGAAATTCATATTAGTATGTGGTGAATTTAATAATTAGTTTTATGTTAGTTAGTTTCAGTTTCAGTTCAGATATGTATGACATGCTATAGCGTAGTTTTCAGCTTCAGTTCAGTATATGCCATGTCTCAGCTATTTGCCATGACATTTTATGACATGTATTTTAGCATGAGCATAACATGATTGTTGATGAACATGAGCTGTATTGCATAGCATGTTTCAAAAGCATAATCGAGATTTTATAGTTTTGTGAGGCTAGATGGTACTTACTAAGCTTTATGCTTATTAATTTGCATTTCCTTATACTGCAGATACAGGTAAAGGAAAGCACTAGTAGAGGAGGCGGCGGATTTGATGCAAAGTGTGTGTGATGGTGGAGTTGGAATAAAAGTCTTCGGAACTTGCAAAACATAGAAACAGTCTTTATTATGCTTCTTTAGTTATTCTGCAATATATTATGTGAACCATGTATGAACTTAATTAGACTTGTATTCGTGGTGCCTAGTATGCTTGAAGTAGTTTACTTACCTGACTTAATATTGGTTTTGTGAATGCTTGAATGTCATGAGTCATTTACTTGTGATAGGGTAATTTAGATCCATGTTTACGCTTTAGGAGTAAGAACTTGATACTTTTGATCTACATGCTAAATACTTAAGATATGCTTGTTCTAAGATTAATGCACCATATAGAATGACATATAGTAGCTAAGGATGCTTTTAGATATGGGAAATGAATAGTTACAATAAGAAGTTGATACAAACTTGGTACATTCATGTTTATGCTTCTACATGTCGCTTTTATGATTTCTAAGTTGCTATTCCTACTAGAAACCCTCTAAAAACATGTATCAAATGCCCTAGAATCATTGTAGATCTGTTAGGAAGTTTAGATATGAATTTATGGAGCATTTGGTATGGAATAAGTCGACTTTGGCACATTCTGAAACTCTGAAATCTGGGTTTTTCAGAACTACCAGTCGACTGGGAAAACACCAGTCGACTGGTATTGGGCACAGAACCATTCGGTGGCCCGACCAGTCGACTGGTATATATCAGTCGACTGTTGCTGTGTAAAACAAGACTGGTGTAGAACAGCTGGTTAGTGTTTTAGTCATGCAATGCAGAGGTTGGGGGATCGAATCCTGGCCAAGCTAATAAAATTAAAGTTTTTGTTTTATTTTGGCTGGTTAGTATTTTAAACATGATTATGAATTCTTAGTTCAGTAAATAGAGAAATAAGAAATTTTAAATTCTCCCAGTTGGTTTAGCATTATCAGAAATCAGTAATTAGTAATTAGTCAGTTAGTTAGTAGCGATCCGCCATACAGCTTAGTACTAGAAGGCGGGTCGTTACAGAGTGGTATCAGAGAAAGTTCCATCTTTCCTCCTCACACACATCAGCATCAGACCTGCAGCTTCCAAGTAAGAGTATCTCTCACATTACCATATTTTCTTACATTCAGATTCATAGTATTTACATGTTATTCATGCTATCTGTTTTCTAGTCAGTTCTTGTTTACATTTAACGGAAGCATGTTTAATACTTTAGTTTATATCTGATAGCATGTTTTTTTTTAATTAGAATATGAACTGTATGTCCTCTGTCATTTAGATAATGGCTAGAGGACGCCCAACTAGAAGGGCAGCAGCTACTGAGCCTCCATAGGAGGCTACTAACATAGTGACTCCACCTAATCTCGTGGAGATAGTGGCACAGTTCTAGAGACAGATAGTTAAGCAGCAGCAAGAGATAGCCACTTTAAGGGATAATCAGTAAACCACACCTATTGGTACGCCAGGACCAAATGTGGAAACCCCAATAGTGATAGAGGTTCCACCTAGAGCATCAATCCCACCAATAGCACCAGAAGCCCCAGCAGTAGGGGCTAGAAGAGAAGCATATCTGGTTCAGTGGCAGAAGCTCAAACCAAAGACCTTTTCAGGCACTAGTGAACCATGGGATGCACAAGCCTGGTTCAAAACCTTGGAGAGTACCATGGAGCTTCTGGATTGGCCAGAACAAGAGAAAGTGAAGTGCGCCTCTTTCTGCCTAGCAGGAGATGCTAGAATGTGGTGGGAAAGGGTGAAGGCCAAGCGAGACATAAATCAGATGACGTGGGCCAACTTCGAAGCTGAGTTCTTCAAAGAATTCTTTCATATGTGGGTTACTAATCGACATTATGATAAATTCACTGAATTTCATCAAGGTAACCTATCAGTAGAGGAAGCCGTGAAGAGATTCAACAGGTTGGCGCGTCTGTGTCCCGAATTAGTCAGCACCGAACGAGAGCGAGTCAGGCTAATGCTCAAGATGCTAAGGTTAGAAATAACATTGAATGTTTCTAGCGGCGTTCATAGGCCGCAAACCTCAGAAGAACTAGTTAGCAGTGCTCTGATCACCGAGCACTACCTGGACAGCATGCAACATCAGAAGTCAGTCATGATAGAATGTAAAGGCCAAGGCAGTTCAGGAACTCAGAAACCCCAGGGCGTTCACAGAGAAGTTAACTATACCTCCAGATGTACTCAGTGGCCAATTCTTAACCACCCTACCTTCAGGAGAGATTATGACATCCACGCACTAACTCCGTGCAGTGCTAGTCAGTATAGCAAGCAGAGAGCTGTATGGTGATCTGATAGTACTAGATATGACAGATTATGATGTCATTTTTGGAATGGACTTCCTAATCAAGTACGGTGCCTCCATAGAATGCCGTAAAAGGAAAGTCATATTCCAACCTGAAGAAAGAGTGCAGTTTGAATACATCGGAGAACCCAAGAGAAAAGCCAAGAAATTTCTCTCAGCTTTAAAAGCACAGAAACTGCAGGATTCAGGATGTACCGGATTTCTAGCACATGTAGTCAATACCGAACAAGAGAAGGACCAAAAGCTAGAAGAGGTCCCAGTGGTATGTGACTACCCAGCAGTCTTCCCTGACGAGTTACCAGGCTTAGTGCTAGACAGGGAGATAGAGTTTGAGATAGATCTCATTCTAGGTACCAATCCCATTTCAAAAGCACAATACCGTATGGCTCCAGCAGAATTAAGAGAACATCAGGAGCAACTACAGGAGCTACTCGACAAGGGCTTCATATGCCCTAGTAATTCACCTTGGGGAGCTCCAGTGTTGTTCGTGAAGAAGAAAGACGGGTCCATGCGCCTGTGTATAGATTACCGAGCTTTGAATCAAGTCACCATTAAGAACCAGTACCCTCTACCTAGGATCGATGATTTGTTCGATCAGCTAAAGGGATCCACAGTCTTCTCAAAGATAGATTTGAGATCCGGCTATCACCAGGTCAAAGTCAGAGAGGGTGATATCCCCAAGACAGCTTTCAGAACCAGATATGGGCACTACGAGTTTGTAGTCATGCCTTTTGGGGTCACAAATGCTCCAGCGACATTTATGGACCTCATGAACAGAGTATTCAGGGAGTACTTAGATAAGTTTGTCATCGTCTTTATTGATGACATTCTTATCTACTCAGGAACTCAGGAGGAACATGCTGAGCATCTCAGGACAGTATTGCAGATTTTTCAGCAGAGCCAGCTGTATGCAAAATTCTCAAAATGTGAATTCTGGCTCGATCGGGTGTCTTTTCTAGGTCACATCATCTCCAAGGAAGGGGTGATGGTAGACCCCAGCAAAATAGAAGCAGTAAGTAACTGGATGAGACCGAAGAATGCCAGTGAGATCGGAAGTTTTCTGGGTCTAGCCGGTTACTACAGGAAGTTCGTAGAGAATTTCTCCAGAATAGCCTCCCCACTGACAGCTCTTACCAGAAAGAACAGAAAATTTCAGTGGACAGAGGACTGCGAGAACAGTTTTACAGAGTTAAAGAGAAGATTGACTAGTGCTCCCATCCTGACTCTTCCCGAGACCACTGACAGCTTTGATATATATAGCGATGCGTCTAAATTAGGACTTGGAGCAGTGCTGATGCAGAATGGCAAGGTTATTGCCTATGCCTCTAGACAACTCAAGGATTATGAGAAGAATTACCCTACCCATGACCTTGAGCTAGCTGCAGTAGTGTTCGCTCTCAAGATTTGGAGGCATTACTTATACGGAGCTCAGTGTCGGATTTTCACAGATCATCAGAGTCTAAAGTATTTCTTTACTCAGAAGGATCTGAACATGAGACAGCGCAGGTGGCTTGAGCTAGTCAAGGATTATGACATCGACATCCTCTACCATCCAGGTAAAGCTAATAAGGTGGCAGATGCACTTAGCAGAAAATCTAGTACCACCCTACTAGCTTTGTTCACGATGTCACAGCCCCTTCGGAAAGAGTTATCAGAGTTCGGACTGAAAATTTTAGTTGGGCAGCTCTCCACTTTGACATTAGTGTCAACCCTACTTGAAGACATCCAGACAGCACAGGATCAGGATCCTGACCTTCAGAAGATCAAGCAGGGGATAGCAGAATCAGAAAATGGGGAGTTTCGCCTATCAGATAGTGGGACCCTATACTGCGGTGACCGATTATGTGTTCCGAACCAAGAAGAGCTCCGAAGGAAGATCCGGGAGGAAGCACATAGATCTCCTTATGCAATGCATCCTGGTTCCACCAAAATGTACCAAGACCTCAGGGGACGTTTTTGGTGGCCTGGGATGAAGAGAGACATCGCCAGATATGTCGGTACCTGTCTGACATACCAAAGGGTCAAGGCAGAACATCAGAGACCAGGAGGAGTTCTGCAGCCTATTCAGATTCCAGAATGGAAATGGGAACATATTTCCATGGATTTTATAGTGGGACTACCCAGAATAACGAAGGGATATGATGCAATCTGGGTAATAGTAGACAGATTGACTAAGTCTGCCCACTTCCTAGCTATCTGGATCTCCTATCCCATGGAACAGCTAGCTCAGTTATACCTCAAGGAGATCGTCAGACTACATGGGGTCCCTAGGACTATCATCTCAGATAGGGACAGTAGGTTCACTTCACACTTCTGGGAGTGCGTACAGACAGCACTAGGCACCAAACTGATGTTTAGCGTAGTTTTCCATCCTCAGACAGATGGTCAGACAGAGAGAGTTAATCAAGTACTAGAAGATATGCTCAGAGCTTGTACTCTAGATTTCAAGGGCAGTTGGTGCCGATACCTGTGCTTAGCAGAATTTGTTGGATCGAGAGATGCGATAGAGGGGGGGGTGAATGTCGCAAATCGTTCGGATTTCGTAAAGAGCAATTGCGTAGCGGAATAATTAAAATCAGACAATGCGAACACCAAGATTTTTAATTGGTTCGGAGCCTGGGTCGACTCCTACTCCAAGGCCCACGGTCGTTGACCGTTTTCTGCGGGCAATTCTATAAGTTCGTAAATAGTTTACAATTATTGAATACAGAATAAGTGCAGTAAACTTATACAATAAGAAGTATGCTCTTCTTTTACCGACGTCCGGAGTAGATCGAAGATTTCGGGGCAGCGGGACGTCGTTGGCTCGAGTTGGGCAGTATCTGGAGCAAAGTACGAGAGCAGAAGAGCGTGGAAGTGTCTGAAGAATTGATTGCTGAAGAAGAGGGTCGAGGGTCCTTTATATAGGACTGGGGGCGCCCGGGATGCTCGGGGCGCCCCCCACGTGGCTTGTGATCCGGCGTGCTCTCGGTCGTGACTGATCGCTTCGACTTCGGGATAACAGTTGACTGAGGCGCCCGACGTGCGCGGGGCGCCCGGGTTGACCGGTCAAGGCTTCATCTTCTTCGCGAGGGTGAGCCGCTGCAGCTGCCAGTGGCGTGGCACTGGGGGCGCCCGCGACACGCGGGGCTCCCGATGCGCGCGGGGCGCCCCCAAATGTGCTGCTGTCGGGGCGTTTACTTGATCTGCTGACTTTGGGTTGACTCTGGGGCGCCCGAAACATCCGGGGCGCCCTGCTCAGCTACTTCCTCACTCCTTTGAGGCTCTCTGAGCTGCAGAAACACAGTCCTTCTGTCCTGCATCCAGGGTTAGTCCAAAACAGCAATTAATAAGTTAATTTTACACAGCCTTGGCTGTCTTGGTTCTGACTTTGGGTCTCCAAAATGGAGCCCTAGGTCGAACCAACGCCTAATGTTCCCTCAAGGGGAACGCGTCCTCACCTACTCCTCTCGGGAGAGTTTACCTGGTGCCAACCGGATCCTCCAGTTGGACTTTTGCCCGGCAGTCCTTCGCCAGGTCTTGAGTTACCAAGCTGCCCTTCGCTTGGTGCCTAGCTGCCCTTCGCTAGGTCTTTTCTTCTGGCAGTCCTTCGCCAGCCTAGCAGTCCTTCGCTAGGGCTTTTCTTCTGGCAGTCCTTCGCCAGTGCCTAGCAGTCCTTTGCTAGGGCTTCTGCTGTCTGGCAGTCCTTCGCCAGTGCCTAGCATTCCTTCGCTAGGGCTTTTCTTCTGGCAGTCCTTCGCCAGGACCTAGCAATCCTTCGCTAGGGCTTTTCCATTCTGGCAGTCCTTCGCCAGGGCCTAGCTGTCCTTCGCTAGGACTTTTCTTCTGGCAGCCCTTCGCCAGTGCCTAGCAGTCCTTTGCTAGGGCTTTTCCTGTACACTCAAGTAGCATTGTTAGATAACAAACAATCCTTAACTTTGAATCCTTTGCCAATATCAAAACAAGGTTCAATCTGGTGCTTCCTACACCAACAATCTCCCCCTTTTTGATTATGGCAACACAATTCAAGGTTAAGGAAAAAGATAGCAGTTTAAGCATAAAGGTTAAGACTAATAAAACATATCAATTCGTAACAGTCTAAACCCAAATGTAATTTGAACAGTGAAAGGAGAGAGAAAAAATTTTTCATGCTCATTCTCCCCCTGAATAATTAACTTAACTCTTAACTTTGATCTTTCCTCCCCCTTTGACATATATCAAAAACAAGCATGGGTGAACAAGGTATCTAACAGGGATTTATGAGTTTTTCTAAGTGCTTCATGTTTTTGACAAAGTATTTCAAAAACAGAGTAAAAATATTTTCAAAACTTTTTACACTTAGATAATTTTCAAGTATAAAGCAAGTACTTTTGAGAAGTTTGAAAAATTAAGTGTCAGGTACTTGGTTTAAAAATAGTTAAGTACTAAACTCATTTAAATACTTGAAATAAATTTTTGAAAGGAATTGTTAAGTACTTAGAAATAATTTTTGAGAAAGACTTAGAAATAATTTTTGAAAGAAATAGTTAAGTAATTGGAAAAAAATGTTAAGTACTTAAGTTGTATTTTAAAAAAAATTAAGTAAAAAATCAAGTACTTAAATTGATTTTGAAAAAATTAAGTACTTCGGATGTTTTTGAAATTCAAATTTTTCAAATTTGATTCCCTCTTTTCTTTCCTATCTCTCCCCCTTAATGTTAAATTCTTCTCCTTAGACCATTTTTAAGTTCAATTAAGAATAATATTTTGAAGGAAAAAAAAACTTAAATTTCTAGATTAAATCCATTTTAAAAAAAAATGTATTTGTAGGCAAATCTTTAATAGCTTCACGCACTTAGAACACTTTTGCCTTGAAAAATATTTGTACTTTTGGAAACATTATATTTTGAAAAATAGCAGTACTTTTTGCAAGATATTATGCATTTTTGAAGACATAAGTACTTTTGAAATAAATTATGATTTGAAACACATAAGTACTTTTAGAAAAATATTAGACTTTGAAAGATATGAGTAATTTTTGAAAAGTATTATGCATTTTGAAAATAAAATATTTTACTTGACTAGGTTTCTTTTCCAGTCTGACACAATCCTAGGAAACATTGTTGATTACAAGGACATTTCCCTAAGTGTCCTGGAAAAGTTCTCCAATTCAAGTAAATACTATCTCCAAAAAAAAATGATAGTACTTTGAAAGTATATGCTAGTACATTTTAAAAAAATGTATGACCTTTTGAAGACACAATATTTTGCTTGACTTGGTTTATTTTCCAGTCTGACACAATCCTAGGAAACCTTGTTGACTACAAGGATATTTTCCTAAGTGTCCTGGAAATTCGCCAACCCAAGTAAATATTATTTCAAAAGCAATTTCATAGGCGACAATAATAATAATATTTTGAACGAAAAATTATTTATATTTTCAAAAAGATTTTAAACTTGCAGTGCATGAAAACATATATTTTGAAAAATTTTCAACAATTCTTTTAATTTGATCTCCCCCTAAACTTGACCCAGTCCTAGGAAGCTTGTTGACTACAAGTGATCTTCCTCTGAGTTTTAGGGTTTGATTTAAATTATAAGAATTATCTAATAACTTTAAAATAATTACCAAAAAAAATTTCAAAAATTCTTCTTTTGAATCAAACTCCCCCTAAATTTGACACTTCCTAGGAGTCCTAGTGGATCATGAAATGGACCTTCCTCTGTGTCTTTAGGGTTTATTAAAATCTAAAAGAGTATAGTTTTGAGTATAGTAATTTTCAAGAAGATTTGGAATGATAACACAGTTTTCGAAGAACATTTTGAAATGATAATAATTTTTCAAATAGATAGTAATATACGAAGGCTTTTGAATCAACTTTTGAAAGCCTTATTTTTGAGATGAAAATAAGTTTTAAAGCATAAGGATTTTGAGAACTCTAAAAAACATTAAGAAGAACTCCCCCTGTATCCGACATAGACTGACTTTATCTACGACCTTAGTGTTGACTAGGTTTGACCATGTTTGACTCAGTTGACTAAGGTTTGACTATGTTAATCATGGTTTGACTATGTTGGAATTATCCTCTGAATTAAAACACAACATAAAAGAAATTTTAATTTGAACTTAATTTTCCTGTCTCACCCAATCTAGGGTTTTCAAACAGTTAGCCTTAAAAGTTCTTGTGAGACAGGTTTGAAGGTAAAAATTAATTTTGAAAAGGAATTTTCATTTATTTTGAAAAAAGTTATTTAATTTTGAAAACAGATTTAAAAAAAATAAGTGTAGAAAATAGAAATTTTGAACACTGATTAAGTGATTTTTGAAACAGAATAAGTTTGAAAAATAGAAATTTTGAAAACAGATTAGAATCTATAATTATTTGAAATTTATGTTAGATTCGAATTTGACAAAAGATAATTTGAATTTGATTTTCAGAAATTGGCTTCCAGGTCTTGGCGAGGCACTAGGCCTTCTTTGGCCGTAGCCTTATGGGATCATCCACCCTTTCCTTGACAAAGCCTTTTAATGAAATTTCATTTTCAAATTAAATTAGGTCATTTTCTGGTCTAACTAGCTTGGGTCTTGGATCGGTAGCTTCGGCTGGTTTCACCAGTCTAAAGAGACCAAGTAGACTTGATCTTATTAGAGTTGGTTTCCCCAACGTACTATCATCTCACCTCCTCCCAATACTATGTTTTCAAGTTTCAAGTAATTTAGTCCTTAAATCTAAGTATCGCTTAAATCTAAGCATGGCAATTTACAATAAATTAAATAAACAAACATTCAATCAATTAAAGAAAATTATCTAATTATAAAAATTGTTTTGATTTTGGCTCCCCCTGGACTAAAGCCTCTGTATGGGTTAGGCAAGAGGTGAATCTTGTCCTTGGGGATCCAAAATTGATTTGAACCAGTTGGTTTAGTCAGGCACAGTTTTGGCACCCATGCCTGAACCTTAGGTCCGGATCGGTTTAGAACAGACTTCTGTTTTCCCAAAATCAGATCAAGATTCTTGGAACCAGAGGTGAATCGTTCCAAAGCTGTTCTTAAGTCCTTAACTTGAGTTTTCAGAGAGGAATTCTCTGATTCAAGTTTTTCAACTTGATCAGGGGTTCCTTCCTGAAGTTTCTCAGTTAAGAATTTAGAATCAGCTCCCTCTTTCAGGAGTTTTACTTCCTGTCGGAGGGACTCGATTCGGAGTTTGGCTTTCGCCAAATCTCGGGATAGATAGGAAATAAGACAATTCAATTGCGATTTTGAAAAGCCCGTTACCTTTATTTCGCCGTCGTCGGAGAATGTCAGCTTGCCGTCGTCCCGGTCCGAGTCTGAGTCAGTCTCGATTTGATCTGAAGCGGTCAGGGCTAGAAGATTGGACTGAGGTGCTTCTTCTTCTTCTTCTGAGGAAGACTCGTCCCAGGTGGCTTGGAGTGCCTTCTTCTTTCTGTTCTTTTTGGACTCCTTTAGGCTTGGACATTCAGTCTTGTAGTGGCCCTTCTTCTTGCATTCGTAGCAGGTTACGTTGGGCTTGTGTTTGTCAGTTGCTGGTTCAGCTGGTTAATCCTTTCTTCGGCTTGTTCTCCGTGTGTTGGCTTGGTTCTTCAACTTTTTGTAGTAGTTTCGAGCTAGCCGGATCAGTTCAGATTGATCTCCTTTTTGATCTTCTGTTTCTGAGTCTGAGGTAGACTCAGGTTCAACTTGAATTTTCTTCTTAGTTGTCCTTCCTGTTTTCCCTGCAAAGAAGGCTATACTTTTCTCGGCCAAATTGCAGTTAGTCTGTTCATGAAGTTCAAGTTCAGAAAATAACTCATCTAACTTAATTTTTGAAAGATCCCTAGAGACCTTGTATGCATCTACCATAGATGCCCACAAGGTGTTTCTAGGAAAGGCGTTTAGAGTATACCTTATTAGGTCACGGTTTTCAACCTTGTGACCTATTGTATGAAGACCGTTCATTACCTCTTGGATCCGTGCGTGGAGTTGGGCTGCTGATTCGTTGTCCGCCATCTTGATAGTGTATAATTTGTTTAGTAGCAGATCCCTTTTGCTGATCCTGGTGTCCGAAGTCCCTTCGTGCAGCTCGATCAGTTTTGTCCATAGCTCTTTTGCACTGTTGAAGGGGTCCACTCGGTTCAGCTCTTCCTTTGTCAGCCCGCATTGTAGGGTTTGCGTTGCTTTTGCGTCGGCTTCTATCTTGCGCTTTAGAGTATTGTCCCACTCCGTGTAGCTTTGTGGAAGTCCTTCTGCATTTCGGGGGATCTCCAGACCGGACTGGATAATGATCCACATGTCCACCTGAGTTTTCAGGTGGACCTCCATGCGACTTTTCCAGTAGGAAAAGTCTTCTCCACTGAAGAGTGGAGGTCTAGCGGTGCTGAATCCCTCTTGCATAGACATTTGTTCTGAAAAAGGAAATTTTACAGAGAAAAGTGTCCCAAGACTTGGTCTTGGATTAGCAGTGCGGAAAAAAAATAATTAAATTCGAAAATAAAATAAATAAATAAAATCCGAAAAAAATTTCAAACTGGTGGTTGCACCAAGTTTGAATTCTCCGCTCTGATACCACTTGTTGGATCGAGAGATGCGATAGAGGGGGGGTGAATGTCGCAAATCGTTCGGATTTCGTAAAGAGCAATTGCGTAGCGGAATAATTAAAATCAGACAATGCGAACACCAAGATTTTTACTTGGTTCGAAGCCTGGGTCGACTCCTACTCCAAGGCCCACGGTCGTTGACCGTTTTCTGCGGGCAATTCTATAAGTTCGTAAACAGTTTACAATTATTGAATACAGAATAAGTGCAGTAAACTTATACAATAAGAAGTATGCTCTTCTTTTACCGACGTCCGGAGTAGATCGAAGATTTCGGGGCAGCGGGACGTCGTTGGCTCGAGTTGGGCAGTATCTGGAGCAAAGTACGAGAGCAGAAGAGCGTGGAAGTGTCTGAAGAATTGATTGCTAAAGAAGAGGGTCGAGGGTCCTTTATATAGGACTGGGGGCGCCCGGGATGCTCGGGGCGCCCCCCACGTGGCTTGTGATCCGGCGTGCTCTCGGTCGTGACTGATCGCTTCGACTTCGGGATAACAGTTGACTGAGGCGCCCGACGTGCGCGGGGCGCCCGGGTTGACCGGTCAAGGCTTCATCTTCTTCGCGAGGGTGAGCCGCTGCAGCTGCCAGTGGCGTGGCACTGGGGGCGCCCGCGACACGCGGGGCGCCCGATGCGCGCGGGGCGCCCGAAACATCCGGGGCGCCCCCAAATGTGCTGCTGTCGGGGCATTTACTTGATCTGCTGACTTTGGGTTGACTCTGGGGCGCCCGAAACATCCCGGGCGCCCTGCTCAGCTACTTCCTCACTCCTTTGAGGCTCTCTGAGCTGCAAAAACACAGTCCTTCGGTCCTGCATCCAGGGTTAGTCCAAAACAGCAATTAATAAGTTAATTTTACACAGCCTTGGCTGTCTTGGTTCTGACTTTGGGTCTCCAAAATGGAGCCCTAGGTCGAACCAACGCCTAATGTTCCCTCAAGGGGTGCGCGTCCTCACCTACTCCTCTCGAGAGAGTTTACCTGGTGCCAACCGGATCCTCCAGTTGGACTTTTGCCCGGCAGTCCTTCGCCAGGTCTTGAGTTACCAAGCTGCCCTTCGCTTGGTGCCTAGCTGCCCTTCGCTAGGTCTTTTCTTCTGGCAGTCCTTCGCCAGCCTAGCAGTCCTTCGCTAGGGCTTTTCTTCTGGCAGTCCTTCGCCAGTGCCTAGCAGTCCTTTGCAGTCCTTTGCTAGGGCTTCTGCTGTCTGGCAGTCCTTCGCCAGTGCCTAGCATTCCTTCGCTAGGGCTTTTCTTCTGGCAGTCCTTCGCCAGGACCTAGCAATCCTTCGCTAGGGCTTTTCCATTCTGGCAGTCCTTCGCCAGGGCCTAGCTGTCCTTCGCTAGGACTTTTCTTCTGGCAGCCCTTCGCCAGTGCCTAGCAGTCCTTCGCTAGGGCTTTTTCTGTACACTCAAGTAGCATTGTTAGATAACAAACAATCCTTAACTTTGAATCCTTTGCCAATATCAAAACAAGGTTCGATCTGGTGCTTCCTGCACCAACAGAATTTGCCTACAACAATAGTTATCAAGCCACTATCGGCATGGCACCCTATGAGGCTTAATATGGGCGGAGGTGTAGATCTCCTATCTGCTGGTACGAGGGTGGTGAGAGGCAAGAGTTAGGCCTACAGACAGATGTTATAGATGATACCACCGTAGCCATACAACAGATCCGCCAGAGAATAGAAATAGCTCAGAGCCGCCAAAAGAGCTATGCTGATACACGGCGCAGACTATTAGAGTTTGAAGTTGGGGATTCAGTATTTCTCAAAGTGGCTCCCATGAAGGGAGTAATGCGTTTTGGGAAGAAGGGCAAGCTAAGTCCCAGATATGTAGGACCATACCCCACCCATCACTAGAAGAGTTGGCAAAGTAGCTTATGAGTTGGAGCAACCTCAGGAGATATCAGTTATCCACAATGTATTTCATGTTTCCATGCTGAAGAAGCATATCCCAGATGCCACCCAGGTAATAGAGCCACAGACGGTACAAGTTCGCGAAGATCTCAGTTATGATAGTCGGCCTATTCAGATAATAGACCGAGCAATTAAGAAATTGCGAAACAAGGAGGTACCATTAGTGAAAGTCATATGACAAAATCACATAGTAGAAGAGGCAACCTGGGAACCAGAGGACAGCATGAGACAGAAATATCCAGAGTTATTTTAAGTTCGAGGATGAACTTTTTATAAGGTATGGGGATTGTAAAGTCCAAAAATTTCCTCAAATAATTTTAAAAATATCCTAGGATTTTTCTGGATTTTTAGATATTTTTATAGGATTTTTCCATAAAAAGAAGTGCCAAAAATAAAGAAGATGAGTTGGTGGCATTAGGTGAGTTTTGAACCCGCAACCTCTACCTAGTTTAAACCCTTGGCATGGCTCCACGAACAACCAGACCAATGGGAGTTTCCTTGAAGGAAATAATCGAGTATTCTAGATATGTACTTAACTTAGGGTTATTTTACAACTTAATATAAATAACGAATTAAAGATTAAAGGAGGAGATTTTTAGGTTTCGTGAGCCAAGGGTGCGCCGACGCCCCCTCCTCCTCTCCTCATCCTCTCTTGCGTTTTCTTCCTCTTCTCCTCTTCTCTTGCCGCCCAAGACAAAGGAGAAGCCAAGGGAAGGTCTCAAGAGGTCCTACTCTATACGAGAATTCTCGTGGACGCGAGGAGAACGCCAAGGAGCAAGAAGAACGTCGAATTTCGACGTTCCCTCGAGAATTTCAGATTTTATTCGTAAGGAAAACCTAGCGCAGGATGCAAGTATCCCTCACCTGCAGTATAAGTAGTTTCGGTTGGTTTTTCATATGCCTTATTTCCTTGTAGTTATGCTTTACGATTAGAAATCGTAAATTATGAACAAGCACGCACGTTAGGTGGTTGTTAAAATGTTCAGTTCAGTTAATGCTATAGAAAGCATTAAAGAATAGAAATTCTTGCTTCAGTTTATGATTGGGACCAAGGTCCAACGGGATGGACTCCTAGTTGCCCCTAGGTTTAAATAACCTAGTAAAAGCAAGAATCAGAAGAGAAAAAGAAAAGTATAAAAGAACTATTTTATTTTCAGTTGGCATTGTACCGGGCTTCGGTCTAGGGATAGGCTCCAAGTTGCCTCTAGGTTTAGATAACCTAGTATGGGATGGGCTCCTAGTTGCCCCTAGGTTTAGATAACCTAGTAGAACCCTAATGGATTCAGGATTTGCTACCTCGGGTTTATTAGGGATGCGCGCATAGTTGGTACATTGCCAGGCCCACAGCAGTTGATTATTATTTTCACCTACTATATGTATTTAGTTTTCAGAAATTCATATTAGCATGTGGTGAATTTAATAATTAGTTTTATGTTAGTTAGTTTCAGTTTCAGTTCAGATATGTATGCCATGCTATAGCGTAGTTTTCAGCTTCAGTTCAGTATATGTCATGTCTCAGTTATTTGCCATGACATTTTATGACATGTATTTTAGCATGAGCATAACACGATTGTTGATGAACATGAGCGTGTATTTGCATAGCATGTTTCGAAAAGCATAATCCGAGATTTTATAGTTTTGTGAGGCTAGATGGTACTTACTAAGCTTTATGCTTATTAGTTTGCATTTCCTTATACTGCAGATACAGGTAAAGGAAAGCACTAGTAGAGGAAGCGGCGGATTTGATGCAAAGTGTGTGTGATGGTGGAGTTGGAATAAGTCTTCGGAACTTGCAAAGCATAGAAACAGTCTTTATTATGCTTCTTTAGTTATTCCGCAATATATTATGTGAACCATGTATGAACTTAATTAGACTTGTATTCGTGGTGCCTAGTATGCTTGAAGTAGTTTACTTACCTGACTTAATATTGGTTTTGTGAATGCTTGAATGTCATGAGTCATTTACTTGTGATAGGGTAATTTAGATCCATGTTTACGCTTTAGGAGTAAGAACTTGATACTTTTGATCTACATGCTAAATACTTAAGATATGCTTGTTCTAAGATTAATGCACCATATAGAATGACATGTACAAAAGCTTTTTGACAAGCACTTGCTGCAGTCGGTCGTGTGAACCAAAATCCTATTAATAAATAAGAACACATTCCCACTAGTTCCCAAAAAACATAAATTTTTATCAAATTTGAACTGGTAACTAATCCCAACATAGAAGCATTGAAAAAACTCATATAAGCAAAAAATCTTAAATATCCTCGATCATGGGACATATAATTGTCACTATAAATAAGAACCATAATTCCAACAGTAGTAATTAGTATTGACATAATCGAACTAAGTGGATCGATTAAATATCCGAACTCTAAGGAAAAATCATTATTGATGGTCCAAGACCATAGATATTGATAGATAGAACTTCCATTTATTTCTTGAATAGATAAATTGGCTGAAAATACCATAGCTATACTTAAGAAAAAAAGCTAAGGATGCTTTTAGATATGGGAAATGAATAGTTACAACAAGAAGTTGATACAAACTTGGCACATTCATGTTTATGCTTCTACATGTCACTTTTATGATTTCTATGTTGCTATTCCTGCTAGAAACCCTCTAAAATCATGTATCAAATGCCCTAGAATCATTGTAGATCTGTTAGGAAGCTTAGATATGAATTTATGGAGCATTTGGTACGGAATAAGTCGACTTTGGCACATTCTGAAACTCTGAAATCTGGGTTTTTTAGAACTACCAGTCGACTGGGAAAACACCAGTCGACTGGTATCGGGCACAGAACCATTCGGTGGCCCGACCAGTCGACTGGTATATATCAGTCGATTGGTGCTGTGTAAAACAAGACTGGTGTAGAACAGCTGGTTAGTGCTGTAGAACAAGACTGCCGAAGCATAAGGAACCGCCTTCATTTCCTCTATCTCCTTTGATGTTTTCGAACACATCTCCTTGGATAGAGGAACTCCATGCCTGAAGGGTAGGAAACCCTTCTTGGAGTTTTCCATGCTAAAACGAGACAAGATTGTGTCAACATATGAAGCTTGGGATAAGCACAACATCCTTTTCTGGCGATCCATTATGACCTTGTCCCGCTTCTCCTTAGTCCTTCATATCAAACTGCTTTGATAGCCAGACTCTTATGTCTGATAACACTTTGACATTGTTGTCAATTAACAAAATGTCATCTACGTAAAGTACAAGAAACACTACTATATTTCTGTGACACCTTTTGTATACACACGACTCATCCAGGCTTTGAGTAAATCCATATGACTGGATTACTTCATCAAAGCGGATGTTCCAAGACCTTGAAGCTTGCTTCAATCCATAGATGAATTGATTAAGCTTGCACACTAGATGCTCTTTGCCCTTTGCAATGAACCCTTCTGGTTGTTGCATGTAGATGGTCTCCTCAAGACTCCCGTTAAGGAAGGTTGTCTTGACATCCATCTGCCATACCTCATAATCCATATGAGCTTCTATAGATAAGAGAATCCGGATCGACTTGAGTATGGCTACTGGCGAAAATGTCTCCTCATAATTGATACTCTCTTTCTGAGTGTACCCTCTCGCGACAAGTTTTGCTTTGAAGGTCTCAACCTTCCCGTCTGATCCTCTCTTTCTCTTGTAGATCCACTTGCATCCAATGGCTTTTACACCATTGGGTGGTTCTACTAGCTCTCAGACATGGTTAGAATCCAACGATTCTATCTCGGAGTTCATTGCCCTTTGCCATGAATCTTCATCTTTGTCTTGGAGGGCCTCGTCTTAGGTCCAGGGATCCTGTTCATGTTTACCAGAGATCAAGTCCGAAGACTCTCCCAAAAACATGAACCATTCAAGCTGTCTCACAACCCTCCCACTGCAACGAGGTACTACCTGTGTATCCTCAGTGACACGCGGTGCAGTGACTTGTGGTGTGTCCTCTTGTACAATTGGTCCTAAAGTCGGAACGCCCCCCCTTAACTCTTCAAGCACTAGTCTACTCTTTGGGTTATGACTCATCATATAGTCCTCATCCAAGAATTTGACATTTGTTCTAACAATTACCTTCTGATCCTTAGGACTATAGAACAGACCACCCTTCGTTCCTCTAGGATAGCCTACGAACAGACGTACCTCCGTACGAGATTCCAACTTATCAATATCTCCCTTCAGCACATGTGCTAGACTACCCCAAATCCGAACATGTACTAGACTGGGCTTGCGCCCAGTCCACAATTCTGTGGGAGTATGAGGGACTGACTTAGATGGAACCAAGTTCAGTATGTACGATATCATATGCAGAGCGTATCTCCATAACGAATTAGGTAAGTCTGAATAGCTCATCATTGACCTAACCATTCTCATGAGAGTCCTATTCCTTCTTTCTGCAACTCCGTTTTGCTGGTGTGTACCGGGTGCAGTTAGCTGGGACTGAATCCCAGCTTCTGATAAGTAGCTCCTAAACTCTCCAAAGAGGTACTCGCCACCACGATCTAATCGCAGTGTCTTGATACTTTTACCTCGATGTTTCTCCACATCAGCCTTGAATTCTTTTAACTTATCAAAGCATTCAGACTTGCGGCACATCATGTAAATGTACCCATACCTTGAATAATTGTCAATGAACGTGACAAAATACTCAATGCCACCTCTAGCATTGATTGACATAGGACCGTATAAATCAGAATGAATCAGTTCTAGCACATCTTTGGCCCTATACCCCTTAGCCTTGAAAGGCCTCTTGGTCATCTTGCCTTCCCAGGAAGACTCACAGGTCGAGAGATCCTCCACCACCAATGAACCCAAGGGCCCATCGGCTATCAACCTCTGAATCCTACTAAGGTTAATATGACCAAGCCTAAGGTGCCAAAGATATGTCTGATTCATCTTAGAAGGTTCTTTCTCTTATTTGAGTTAGATGATGAGTTATTTACTTTAGTATGCATCGTGGGAGGTTTTGGTTCCAGAGTATACAGATTGACAACCATTATACCCGAACAGATAATCTCTCTATTTCTCTTAATAACAGCTTTATTATCAAAAGTAACAGGATATCCATCCTTAAACAACTTAGAAACAGAAATTAAATTCTTTCTAAATGAAGGTACATAAAGGCAATCTCTCAGAACTAAAACTTTATTTCTATCAAAAGATAAATAAAAGACTCCCACTGCAAGTGCTGCTACTCTTGTAGCATTGCCCATGTAGACCACGATTTCTTCATCCGCTAGCCGTCGGGTTTCCTGGAACCCCTGTAGAGTATTGCAGACATGGTCAGTGACTCCTGTATCTACACACCAGGTACTGGTAGATAGCACCGTTAAACATATTTCAGCGACTAAGGTTGAAGAAATACCTTTGCTTTGACGACGGGGACAGTTCGCCTTCTAGTGCCCAGTTTGCTTGCACATGAAGCACTTGTCTTTCGGCTTCTTCACGCCAGTCCCGGGTACTTGCGATGCTCCTGCCTTCTTGAACCCTCCTCGTTTCTTCTTCTTCCTGCCTTTCGGCTCAGAAGAAGAAACCCTTTGAGTCACTAAAGCCTGTGAGTTCTGATGAAAGAGGGTCTCTGCCGCCTGGAGTTCTCCTAGTAGTTCTCCGAACGTATAATTCCTTTTGTTTATATTATAGTTGAGTTTGAACTGCTCAAAACTCCTTGGTAGAAACTGGAGTATGATATCGACCTGCGATTCCCCGTCGATTTCAGCTCCCAGTACCTCAATCTCATTGAGATAAGCCATCATCTTTAGGACATGATCCCTTACGGGTTTCCCTTCAACCATAGTGGCTGACATCAGACTCTTCATCGCATTTTGTCTAGCAACTCGACCTTGGTGCCCGAAGAGGTCTTTGAGGTTCAACATCATATCACTAGCAGTGGACATGGCCTGATGCAGATGTTGCAGCACATTCGACATAGATGCCAGAATGTAACACCACGTCATCTCATCTTCCTTTTTCCACTTCTTATAACGCTTCCTCAACTCTTCACCAGAGTCTTCTCTAGGCTTTTCCAAACATTCTTCGAAGAGTACAAATTTGTACTCCTCAGCAGTGAGGACAATGTCTAGGTTCCTCTTCTAGTCAATGTAGTTTGGGCCAGTAAGTTTATTGTCCTTAAGAATTGTAGCTAGTGGAGTAAAAGGTCATTATGAAAAACCTGAGAATCACAACATACACTACTTTAGAAATCAAAAATAAATTGATTCCTCAAAATAATTAATTTCGAAATCAACCAACACCCCTATACACCGAGAAATTTGCATGCCACGATGTTGTGGACGTATACGAATCCCTACATTCGTAAGAGGAGGTTTTACCCATCAATCTTACTATCTTATCAACCTAACTTTTTGACAATTAAGATCAACAGTTGATCTCCTTCGGCTCTTGAAAAATAATAGCAGCGACTCCGATGGGGAGGATACTATTATTCGCATCTAAGTGTACACCATCACACGACACTAAGAAAATTATTTCCAATTATGTGTCTTCCGATGGGGAAGTCCACACGCTATTAATAATTTTCTATAGTCTTTTTTCGACCCAGTGATCCGTAGAACAAGTCCATCCGATGGGAGGAAGGCACTCAGAGCCAACGCGCAGACTTGTTCGCATCACTTATCGAATTGTAATGGAAGCTATGGGGCCCTTAGAGTCCCTCTCCACTTAGTAATTTATCTCGAGGAATTTTCTTAGCACTACACACACAACCAAGCACACAACCAATCAACATGAAAATAAAATAATGAAATCCTAGATTTTCCAACTTTCATGGCCCCTTGGTCTCTCATGTGCCTCCAGTCGCTCGTCACTTCGTCCGCTCCTTCCTTCCTTCTGCGCATGCTACCTTGAGGGATCCCCGAGCCGAAATGAAAAGCTAATTATTTATATCATTGATCCTATACTCCACGAAGGAGTATACATGAAATCTAGATCAACTGTAAATAAAAAACTCGGCTAAACATGTGTCGTATTTAATTACAAAAAATTAAATACCTAGCCTCGTCAAACCCGAGGATAAATTAATTACAAAAATTGCAAATCAATCACACAAACAATATTTTGCCATGAAGTTGGAATCTCGTGCTTGCAAATAAAGTTAGCCTACACACATCCACGCATCATCAAAATAAAATGTATGAAAATTGTAAATTAACCAATCCAAAACACACAAAGCCGGAAACCTCAACTCTGATACCAGTTGTAGGGTATGGCTTGGCGAGTTTCCTAAGCGAATACCTAGTCGATCCGAGAGACCTCTCCACGACTACGGATTAAAAATTAATCCGAGAAGTCCCTCTCCCATCGACCATCTCGTGTTGTATCGAACGATCCAAATTACAACTTAGCCAATTACCATAATTGGCCTTGTAATTTGCTCGACCGTTTGACCACGGAAAAGGCGACGAGTTGATCGTCGCTTTTGTGTTTATGGTCGGGTCCAGTTAAGAATTTATTGATATATTTTGAAATCAAAATAATCAATTCTTAAACATAAAATGACGACGCACATGATCATGGCACAAAAACAACATAAGGAAATACAAGGGAGCATAGGAAAGTTATACCTTTCCGATCACCTCGTGGTCTTCTACTTATGTCCCTCCCTTCGTGGATGTCATGTGGGCGATGATCCACACGATCCGAGATACCAATAGCTCCAAAATCCTCACTTCCTTGCCTTAGCCGTAAACCCTAGCCTCTAGGGTTTGCGTCGCCGCCTCCTCCCTCTTCCCCGCGTGCGCCGCGCCAACCAAGCCCGCCGACCACCTGCACCGAGTCCAACAGAGGTCGAGGAGTTCAAGGAAGACTAAGAGGAAGGAAGAAGAAGAGTTTTCCTCTTCCCAAACCGCTGCCAATCGCTCTAAGCCTCTCCCTCACAACTGGCGACCTTACGCCTATTCTCCACGCCGTGGCACCTTTCCCCTCTCTATCCCGCGTGCTCCGGCCACCAACCGAGAGGGAGATCGTCTCCCTTCCTCAGTAGCCCACGCCAAGAGAGAAGAAGCCAAGAAGAAGAAGAGAAGAAGCCTTCTCTTCTTCGGTTTTGCGCCGACGCCCTAGGAGAGAAGTCGAGAGGGAGAAAAGAGAGAGGGGGCCAAGGGTTTTTCCAATTGGATTGATCAAAAAATTAGCTCTTGGTTTCTTGATCTCATAGAGTATTTATAGGGCTAAGGCAGGGACCAAAGGAGGAGTTGGTTCTTGGCCCACTAATGGATCCAAACCCGATCCATTAATTAAGATCCATTCCACTAAAGGATCTTAATTGAACTTCCTCACCAACCCCCATTTCATATGGGCTCCACATATTACGAGTCGTCCATCCCCCATTTTTAAGATCTCGCATGCCCGTTAATTAATTAAATTACTAACAATTTAAATTAATTAACTTCTGGATCCTTGATTAGTACCACTCAACCTTATCAACGTGCCGGATCAAATCTACTGCAGGGTTTAGCACGATAAACCTTTTGAGCTCATC
>JAGFNQ010000118.1:218814-296728 GCA_024364735.1 Boesenbergia rotunda
GGAAATAAGATCCCTTGAGCGATCCATGCGAAAGAAAACTCATACAAAGTGAATTTACAAAAATCCTATCGTATAGGTATACCTTTGGCGCGTGCCCTTCGCTTATCCCGCTTATCCGAGGTATGCCGGATCTCTTGCACGTTCAAGTGTCCGTGCCTCTATGCGTATCCACACGAACACGATCTTTGCCTCGGAGAGGAACCACCTTAGTTGTGCTAGCAACTTGGGATGGTTCACAAAGCACAAGAACCTCCACTAGGGAGTTTTGGACAAGGAGGAAGAAAGAAGAAGAAGAGAAGTCTCTCTTAGCCTTTGACAAGAGGGGGTATTTATACTCATCTAATGAATACCAAGGGTCTATGTCCCTTGAGCTCCTCTCATCTTAATGCTAATAAAACCCAATGAATACCAAGCCTTTTGGTATTCCTTGAGACTCTTAATATTCTATTCATCTAATGAATAGAATGCCTCTTAGCCTTACTCTTAAATAATTTTTATTAAACCATTTAATGAATATTATCCATAATTAAGTGGTTGAATCTAATCTAGATGAGTCTAACTCAAATTAGACTCAATCCCATAATCCAATTGGTTTCACTTGAGTCCAACTCAATTAATCCAATTTGAATCAAATCTTAGTCAAACTAAGATCAATTAATCTCCGAAGCATCGTGTCCTTAGTGTGTGACCCAATAGGTTTTCGTAACGTTGGCAATGTGTCTAAACCACTTTAGACACATAAGTAATGAGCGGCATTTAGCAATGCATCATTGCTACCCAAGTGACGAGAAAGTCAAGATCCGACTTAACCTCCGTGACTATGACAATGTATGACCTTGTCCTTCTATCCTTGATATCTTGATTGACCAATGAGGCATAGACCGTGTCATCCTCGATCAATCTTTGTGTTTCTTGATCCTCGAGTAGATTCACTCAAACAAATGAGCTCAATATCTCATATTGACTCATTTGAGCATGACCATGCGTTTTAGTAATCCTACTCGATCAAGGGGCCGACAGATATCACTCCCGTCATATGGGAGGGATAAATTTCATCTACATCACTCACATCCCTTTGCATAATTTATTACATACCCAGTGATCGCCTTTATAGTCCACCCTGTTACAGGTAACGTTTGACGATGCCAAAGTATATAACTCCTTATGTAGGGAACCGTAGTGACTTCAGGTCTAAGGACTATTCCTACTAATAGTCACATGAGAAAGTTTATGACACTTATATGACAATCTATGAAACTTTCTCATGGCAACTCAATTCAGTATACATTCTTTAATGTATACCCATGTGTCAACTTGATATCACATATCCATGACTTGTGAGCTCAAGTCATCAATTAACCTACATGCTAGTCTTCATGTATTAATATTGTCCTTGAATGTTAATGCTTGACTAGGAATGATTTAGTATAGTGTTCTCTACATCATCTCACTATCGATTCAACCAATCGATATGATGTAGATAAGAACCTACTACCCAAGGACATTATTATACTTAGTTAATTGACACAATATAAAGTAAGTATAATAACCAAACATGCCTTTATTACTGATAGAATATGATACAAAAAGTCCCTAGTCAATCATCACATAATTGGCTCTAGGGCTCCTACTAACACAACCTTAGTGCCACAAAGCACCTGATATTTTTTACAACACATTGGCTGGAGGCTTTTATACTGTTCTACCATTATAGTTATAACCATTAAGCATTTTCCAATTTTCTGTTCCATAGGCAGGAGAAAAGCGCAAGGAGGAGGAGATGTTTGAACTTGAGGGATCCTTGGGCAAGACTGATGCTGTAAACAGAGAGTTGATTTCTTTAGAGAGGGAACTATCTTCGTTAAGGAGAGCTGGAAGCATTGATTCATTTGGTTTATACTTGTATGGCATCATCCTCAAAGATAAAGGTTGTGAGAATGCTGCTATGAAAGTGCTTGTGGAGTCTGTTAACTGCTTTCCATGGAATTGGAGTGCTTGGTTGGAACTTCAAGCCCTTTGCACTACTGCTGACACTTTGAACAATTTGAATCTAAAAAACCACTGGATGAAGGACTTTTTTCTTGCCAGTGCATATCAGGAACTGAAGATGCATGAAGAAGCTTTGAAAAGATATGAACGCTTGTTAGGGGTTTTCCAGTCTAGCAACTATATTCAGTCTCAAATTGCAACAGTTCTGTATTGCTTAAGGGAGCTTGATGATGCTGAACTAATCTTTGAAGACCTTCTCAGTAAAGATCCTCACCGTGTGGAATCAATGGATGTCTATTCGAATTTACTTTATGCGAAAGAATCTTTTTCTCCTCTGAGTTTCCTTGCCCACAGGGTGTCTTTGACAGACAAATATAGGCCCGAGTCTTGCTGCATCATAGCAAATTATTACAGTTTGAAGGGACAACATGAGAAATCAGTTTTATACTTCAGAAGGGCAGTTAAACTTAACAGAAAATTCCTTTCAGCTTGGACTCTAATGGGCCATGAATATGTTGAGATGAAAAACACACCAGCTGCGACTGATGCCTACCGCAGGGCCATTGAAATAAATCCTAGAGATTACCGTGCGTGGTATGGTTTGGGGCAAACCTATGAGGTGATGAGTATGCCTTTCTATGCCCTTTACTATTTTCGGAAATCATCATACTTGCAGCCTAACGACTCTAGGCCTTGGATCGCAATGGCTCATTTGTATGAAAGCGCACCACTTCAGATGCTGAATGAAGCCATCAAATGCTTCAAAAGAGCTGCAAACTGTAACGACAGCGAAGGCATCGCCCTACTTCAGCTTGCGAAGCTGCATGAGGCTCTTGGGCATTCTGAACGGGCTGCATTTTTCTACAAGAAAGATCTCGACAGGATGGAAGCTGAAGAGAGACAAGGGCCTAATATGGTTGAAGCAATGTTTTACCTCGCCAAGTATTACCAAACTAAGAAGAGATTCCAAGAAGCAGAGTACTATTGCAGGAGGCTCTTGGATTATACTGGTCCGGTATGCACTTTCATTATTCGAGTAGGATGTACTGGAAATACCAAACTAAGAAAGGATTGACTTATTTTATTTTATTTGTTTTTCAATTTTCAAAATATGCGATAACTTCTTCTTACGACGTTACTGATCTTGCAGGAGAGCGAGACGGCAAGAAGTCTTCTAAGAGGATTGGAAATATCTCCAGACATGGAACATTTTGGTCCATGACTCCAAGTTTGTAGCTCCAGCAATATTTAGAAACATCTCAATTAGTGGTTGCAACATTTGAAGTAAGTTATTTTTTGGTGCATTTATTAGTGAAAGCTTTTCAGAATTTCCTTGCTACTGTTTGAAACTTTTAGGCTGCATGTATATCTTATTATATATCTATTTTTATTCCGTTTATAATTAAGAATTTTAAAAAAGTGTGAAAATTGGCGTGTTGGAGTAGAAAATAGAAGAATTAAAATTGTGTGAATCTTCATTAAATTATCACTGTGATTTAAATTTATCAATAAGTGAGTCATGCTTTCATGATTATATAAATTTATTTAAAAAAATAACGAAATTATTCATAAATTATAAAATATATATCAACAATTTACTGAACAACGCAAATAACTTTGCGAAATACTCAAATCACGTAGGGTAATTTTAAAATTATCAAATCACATATCTATTTTTTATTTTGCTCTTAATTAGTCGATTGGTGAAAATCATCAGTCGAATCAATCGATTAATGAGTCGAATAGATTTCCTACTGCATCGCTTGCAAGCTGCAAAATTTTAATCAGTCGACTGATTTTAAAAATCATTTGACTGATTTATTATTTTTAAATAAAATTGATTTTAGATAAAATCGGTAATATATTAAATGATCTCGAATTAATATGAAATTAGTTTCTATGTATGATTAGTTTTCCTGATTATATTCATGTCGTCAAATTTCAATTTGACTAATATTGAGAATGGTAATTTTTTAAACACGAATTTGATTGCTCGAAAAATATAATTGGTGTTAAAAAAATCATTACTCTTAGTATATTTGGTCAAATTGATGTTTGAGGACGTGGATATAATCAGGAGAATTAATCATACATATAGGAATTAATTTCATATCAATTCGAGATCGTTTGATCTATCAATCGACGTCATTATAAAATATTATCTTTATAATGACTCTATTGCTTATTGGGAAGCATGCTTACTTGAATTTCTTAGGCCATGTAAAACCCCATTGTTTTTTCTTCCATGCTCATCTCATCTCTAAATCTCTCTAGCCACCCCAACAATTATTTGCCTTATCGTGAAAAAAAAACCTTAGCGCAATGATAAAATTATTATCATGTAACTTTGAGATCACAAATTTGAGTAGGTCTCTTGCAAAATGCAAGATAAAATTTATGTATAATAGAATTAATGTAATCCAATACTTCCTCGAAACTCGACACTCGTGGAATCTTCGTGCACTAAACTGTCTTTTTTTTTTCTATCAAAGAAGATATTGTGGAGGTGGAGAAGGAGATAACATTGGCGGCAACGGTTAAGGAAGACCGAAAAGTAATTTTGAGGCAATCTTTAAAAGCATGATTTAAAATGTCTTTTAGAATACACCTATGTATTTAAATTCAAAACTTAACATAAAATGATCCTATACTAATTTTGACTAAAATTAATTAATTCATTCATTTCGGATGGATTGTAGGTTCATCATCTTAAAAAAAACACACATCACCATATAGAAAATTTTGACATCGAGCCCGAGGTGGTGTTGCCCCGCCACTTAGTCATGACTTGGTGGAGAAGAAAAGAATCCTCGCATGTGACGATGGGGCCAATTGGGAACCCGACATGTGATGATGTCCCCATTCTTTCTCTATATAAGTCCTATTGTAATGGGTTGCAAGGCAGACGAGCGATCCTCGATCCCTTACTTCCCTCTTGTTTTCTTAATAAAATTCGTTGGCATTTCTGTGGGTCTCCCTTTGTGTGCATCTTCTCTTGTTGTTCTCAGCTCTAGGTGATGGCTCCGTCCTGAGCCGGGTTCGAGAACGAGATCCTCCCCTCTCTATGGTATCAGAGCTTGAAAGGAGTCTTGCTGAGGCTAGTGTGTAGGACGGCGAAGTGTTAGCTGTCGCTGCCTCTGAAGAAAGCTGTGAGCGAAGTCTACTGCTCGCGAACTCGCTGAAGGACATCGGGAGACAAAAGACGTAACCGCCGTAAGACGCAAGAGGCGCAGTAGGGAGAAGTTGCGTCCCCGAGGTGAAGGCTTGAGTGTCGCCGCGTCGTAGCAGGAAGTAGCCGTAGCTGTTCGAGCAAGTTGCTGCATCTCGTGCAGGTTCGCTCTGTTCACCGCCTCAACACCATCTCTAATCAAGAATAATTAGTAGGAATGGAAGGATCCTACTATTATTGCTCGGATGGTGAAGAACAATATGCTTTCTATGACTACACGGGAGATTCCTATGGTCCAACGAATGTCGAGGTCTGGAGCGACCCAGACTACGATGAGGCAGAAGGGGTGTACTATGGTGCAAATCCCTACGAGGGCGCGTCTCGCCAACCGTGTTGGGGTTGGATAAGTGAAGCATCGACGACATCTGAAGAAGGGCGGTCACAACCCGACTGTCCATGCCAGCACGCTTCATCATTCGGATCAGACGATGCCTCCCCGAGCTCTGAATCCGAAGAACGTCGCACCTCGCCCGACTGGGAAACGGACGACGGCACCAGCTCAGCGGCTAGCGATGTCACAGGTAATTCTTGTGCTAGCTCTGCTGATCAAACTGACTCATGCATGCACTCCCAGGCGACATCATCATCTTCATGGGAGACTGCATCTATTCCAGAGTCAGCGTCTTCATGGGAGACAGCCACGACCTGCTCCTGTGAAGCAGCCAATGAGTCTACAGCATGCCAACGCTGTCGACAGGCTGAACAACATCTGCGATGCGACGATGAGTTGCCTGAGCATCCCGGCTGTTACCAGGCAATTGAAAGGATGTCCCATCCTTTTTCGGAAGGTGGTGGGGGAAGTGGTAACCTAGTGCCACTGCCACCTCCGGTGCATCTTCCACGAGCGCCACCACAATGATGGCAGAGTCCGTACTACCGGCGTTGGAAGAAGCTGATGAGCTCTGGCGTAGGGCGACACCCGGAGACGAAGAAGAAGCAGGTCGAGCAGAAACAGGCCCGTGGGCCTTGTACTGTTCAGAAAGCCATTTCGGCCTCTGCTGCAAATCCAATCGCGGCCCATAAGTCAAGACTGGCCCAGAGCAAACCTTCACAGGCAAGGCCGAGCAGACGACGCTTCCGTTGGAAGACTGTTCAGAAGAGGATGCGGAAGGCGACCGCGACAGACACCGTGAAGATTGGTGACGGAGTTGCTGGTCCGTCAGGCAAAAACCAGCGACGGCTCCGTACAACCAGCTGTCCCAAGGATATACACTGTCATCAATAATGGAGCGTGGTGGACCTAGGTTATTTGCCCGTTCCTTTGTCCGTGTCCTGTAACGTGGTTGAGTCAGCCACGAATCTTTTTCTTTTGTCGTGTCGAACAGTGTGCCTGAAAAGCACCCAAGGGTGGTCGTCCATGTGTCATATTGTTCAACAGGGGTCCACTTGGATTCCTGGTTTTGGTAAACCAACGGTGGGCTCGTGGTTTTGAGCCCAAGGTGTTGTAAAAGTGGTGTTGTCCCGCCACTTAGTCATGACTTGGTGGAGAAGAAAAGAATCCTCGCATGTGACGATGGGACCCAATGAGCACTCGACATGTGATGATGTCCCCTTTCTTTCTCTATATAAGTCCTATTGTAATGGGTTGCAAGGTAGACGAGCGATCCTCGATCCCTTACTTCCCTCTTGTTTTCTTAATAAAATCCGTTGGCCTTTCTGTGAGTCTCCCCTTGTGTGCAACTTCTCTTGTTGTTCTCGGCTCTAGGTGATGGCTCCGTCCTGAGCCAAGTTCGAGAACGAGAGGGGAGGATCTCGTTCTCGAACTCGGCTCGGGACGGAGCCATCACCTAGAGCCGAGAACAACAAGAGAAGATGCACACAAGGCACACTGTTCGACCAAAACCAGGAATCCAGGTTATTTGCCCGTTCCTTTGTCCGTGTCCTGTAACGTGGCTGAGTCAGCCACGAATCTTTTTCTTTTGTCGTGTCAAACAGTGTGCCTGAAAAGCACCCAAGGGTGGCCGTCCATGTGCCATATTGTTCAACAGGGGTCCACTTGGATTTCTGATTTTGGTAAACCAATGGTGGGCTCATGCTTTTGAGCCTGAGGTCTTGTAAAAGTGGTGTTGTACCGCCACTTAGTCATGACTTGGTGGAGAAGAAAAGAATCCTCACATGTGACGATGGGGCCCAATGAGCACCCGACATGTGATGATGCCCTTTCTTTCTCTATATAAGTCCTATTGTAATGGATTGCAAGGCAGACGAGCGATCCTCGATCCCTTACTTCCCTCTTGTTTTCTTAATAAAATCCATTAGCCTTTCTTTGAATCTCCCCTTGTGTGCATCTTCTCTTGTTGTTCTCGGCTCTAGGTGATGGCTCCGTCCTGAGCCGAGTTCGAGAACGAGATCCTCCCCTCTCGTTCTCGAACTCGGCTCAGGACGGAGCCATCACCTAGAGCCGAGAACAACAAGAGAAGTTGCACACAAGGGGAGACTCACAGAAAGGCCAACGGATTTTATTAAGAAAACAAGAGGGAAGTAAGGGATCGAGGATCGCTCGTCTACCTTGCAACCCATTACAATAGGACTTATATAGAGAAAGAAAGGGGACATCATCACATGTTGGGTGCTCATTGGGTCCCATCGTCACATGCGAGGATTCTTTTCTTCTCCACCAAGTCATGACTAAGTGGCGGGACAACACCACTTTTACAACACCTTGGGCTCAAAACCACGAGCCCACCGTTGGTTTACCAAAACTAGGAATCCAAGTGGACCCCTGTTGAACAATATGACACATGGACGACCACCCTTGGGTGCTTTTCAGGCACACTGTTCGACACGACAAAAGAAAAAGATTCGTGGCTGACTCAGCCACGCTACAGGACACGGACAAAGGAACGGGCAAATAACCTAGGTCCACCACGCTCCATTATTGATGACAGTGTATATCCTTGGGACAGCTGGCTGTAAGGAGCCGTCGCTGGTTTTTGCCTGACGGATCAGCAACTCCGTCACCAATCTTCAAGGTGTCTGTCGCGGTCGCCTTCCGCATCCTCTTCTGAACAGTCTTCCAACGGAAGCGTCGTCTGCTCGGCCTTGCCTATGAAGGTTTGCTCTGGCCAGTCTTGACTTATGGGCCGCGATTGGATTTGCAGCAGAGGCCGAGATGGCTTTCTGAACAGTACAAGGCCCACGTGCCTGTTTCTACTCGGCCTGCTTCTTCTTCGTCTTCGGGCGTCGCCCTACGCCGGAGCTCATCAACTTCATCCAACGCCGATAGTACGGACTCTTTCATCGTTGTGGTGGCGCTTGTGGAAGATGCACCGGAGGTGGTAGTGGCACTAGGTTACCATCCCCCCCCCCCCCCCCAGCTTCCGAAAAAGGATGGGACATCCTTTCAATTGTCTGGTAACAACCGGGATGCTCAGGCAGCTCATCGTCGCATCGCAGAGGTCGTTCAGCCTGTCGACAGCGTTGGCATACTGTAGACTCATTGGCTGCTTCACAGGAGCAGGTCGTGGCTATCTCCCATGAAGACGCTGACTCTGGAATAGATGCAGTCTCCCATGAAGATGATGATGTCTCCTGGGAGTGCCTGCATGAGTCAGTTTAATCAGCAGAGCTAGCACAAGAATTACCTGTGACATCGCTAGCTGCTAAGTTGGTGCCGCTGTGAATTACCTGTGACATCGCTAGCTGCTAAGTTGGTGCCGCTGTTCGTTTCCCAGTCAAACGAGGTGCGACTTTCTTCAGATTCAGAGCTCGGGGAGGCATCGTCTGATCCGAATGATAAAGCGTGCTGGCATGGATAGTCGGGCTGTGACCACCCTTTTTCAGATGTCGTCGACGCTTCACTTATCCAACCCCAACACGGTTGGCGAGACGCGCCCTCGTAGGGATTTGCACCATAGTACACCCTTCTCCCTCATCATAGTCTGGGTTGCTTCTGACCTCGACATTCGTTGGACCATAGGAATCTCCCGTGTAGTCATAGAAAGCATGTTGTTCTTCACCATCCGAGCAATAATAGTAGGATCCTTCCATTCCTACTAATTATTCTTGATTAGAGATGGTGTTGAGGCGGTGAACAGAGCGAACCTGTACGAGATGCAGCAACTTGCTCGAACAGCTGCGGCTACTTCCTGCTATGACGCGGCGACACTCAAGCCTTCACCTCGGGGACGCAACTTCTCCCTGTTGCGCCTCTTGCGTCTTACGACAGTTACGCCTTTTGCCTCCCGATATCCTTCGGCGAGTTCGCGAGCAGTAGACTTCGCTCACAGTTTTCTTCACAGGTAGCGACAGCTAACACTTCGCCGTCCTACACACCAGCCTCAGCAAGACTCCTTTCAAGCTCTGATACCATAGAGAGGGGAGGATCTCGTTCTCGAACTCAGCTCAGCTCAGGACGGAGCCATCACTTCAACTCTAAAGAAACCTTATTGGACCTATGTGATCGTTGTGTCTTAGTCTTATGAAATATTCTTTAACTTCCTCCATCTATCGCTTCACTTTGGATCGACTTGAAACTCTTTTAAGATCTTTCAATTTATCTCACACTATGATGATTAAAGTAGTAAATTGATTTTTTAGAATTATTTAGGGTTACACAATCCATCCTTGTTAAATTAGACTTATTTAGGATTAAAATTGTGAATTAATTTCTTATATACTATAGATGATTCGTTTGTTATGATCTTCGTTAATGTATCAATACATCCATACTAATTGTTAGTTTATTCTTTGTTCCTTTCACTATATATGTTCAACCTCAATATATGAACACGTGCCTAAAGGCTGCCTATTATTAGTATGGTTTATACATAATCTTAGAAATTATAAAACAATCATTGAGCAATTGTATTTGTCTTATTTACAAATCATGCCATTATCATTGTGATTGAAACATAATCGAGTAATTCGTGCAAGAAAGTTTCATAAGGCAAAAATTAAAAGCATAAGAAGATTACGCGAAGTCCTAGGGATCTACAAGTTCACCCGAGGAACATCTGATGAACATCAAGACGAAGAAGATGAGGACTATGCAAATCCTAGGGTTCTACAAGTTTGTCAAAGAACATGTGCCAAAGGACAAGAAGAAATGAGAAAGACCTAAGCAAGCCCTAGGGTTCTACAACAACAACAAAAACGGCGAAGAAGAAGACTTCTAGGGTTCACAGGAGAATCATGCGTTGAAGATTGAAGTAGAAAAACGAATAGGAAAAGGAGAGAAGGAAGACTTACAATGAATCCCATGGTTATACAAATTCACCGGAGAAACAAGCATCGCCAGTCATTGCAGCTCATCTAACTTCGACAGCTCATTGGCATGAACAAACTTTGCAACCACAAATGGAAGTACCGACGACTAGTTCGATAGAAACAGCTGTTGGATATGATTTTGCGAGGCGAAATCAAAGTACCATCGATCGATGAAAGTCATATTTGACTTCAAAATCGAAATCTACGTTTCGCGTAGATAAATCTAGACTATTAATTTGCTCAAAACCAATTACGAGTGAATGAGAAATTAAGTGTTTAAAGTCGTGCTCAAAATAGCGTTAAGGAGAAAGATGGGGATTAGTCCCACATCGCTAATTGGCGAAAACCAATGTTTCCTTATATGTGTTACTGTGCTTTTGCAGTCAATACAAAAAGCACAGGTGCTCTCTACCCTTGGGCGAGCAGGTGCTCGCACCTGCGAGCCCGCCACGCGCGCACGCGCGCAATGGACGCTTTGTTGGCGCACTTTGCACTTCGCACGTCGCGAGGAGCATTGAGGGGCTTCATTTATGCTCCACGTGGCAGTGACGTGGCATGGTCACGGATGACGTGACGTGCCTGCGTGACACATGACTGTGCAGGGAGAGCGCTGACTGGGCTATTGACTGGGCAGACAGATGACGATCGTGCGAGGAGCATTGAGGAGCTTCATTTATGCTCCACGTGGCAGTGACGTGGCATGGTCACGGATGACGTGGCATGGTCACGGATTACGTGACGTGCCTGCGTGACACATGACTGTGCAGGGAGAGCGCTGACTGGGCTATTGACTGGGCAGACAGATGACGATCGTTGGATCGAAGATGGCAACAAGATCGCATGGGGCGCGATCTGGATCGTTGATACTGCAGGGTCACGATCAGACCATTAGCGAGGGGACTGATCTGGAGCGTCTGATTAAATGGAGTAATCTGACGGCTCAGATCAAAGATGGGATGAAGAGTTATAACTCTTCGAATCCAGCGGACGAGATTAGATTGAGTTAAAATCTCTTCGGATCTAACGAACCAGATTAAAAGTCATCTGAAGAGTTATAACTCTTCAGATCTAATGGCTGAGATCAGAACCCTTTAAAGGGTTATGAACTGATGGTTCGGATCAGTCCTCGCCAAGGGTCACTTGTCTCTTCACCTACTATATAAAGGATCCCTCCTTTGAAAATATTCATTCATTCAATCATTCGAAGCATTCAAGCATCTAAGCATTAGAGAGCCCATCTTCTGCATCGAGAGTCCGAAAATCCTACGGAAAGGTTTGCCGGTCTCGGAATTTGAAGTGCTACTATTCCGAGACGACGTCGTTGTATCTTGGGAACGAATTGCTGCTATCCGTGAGCACCGTAGCGGAGCAATATCGTTTTACGGAGATAGTGTCCAACACTAGCCTCGACGTAAACAAATTCAGTTTGCTACCTCCCGACAGCAACCTCCAGGAAGTTCCGACGGTCGAGTAAAATCGACTAAGTCAAATACCGCGGAGATTACAAAAAGGTCACAGGACCGCCAACAATCGTAAAACGATATTGGCAAACTGAAATGGCCGTTATCAACGACATACCGACCTCCATCCCGCACGCCGAGAAGCCGGAGAAATTCGCCGGAGCCGATTTCAAGAGATGGCAGCAGAAGATGCTGTTCTACTTAACCACGCTAAACCTTGTACGGTTTTTGCGTGATGACCCGCCGGCCGCTGCGGAAAATAATTCCGAGAGTCAGGCTGCTCGCGAAGCGTGGTCACATGGGGATTTTCTGTGCCGCAACTACGTTCTCAATGCACTGGACAATGCGTTGTACAGCGTATTTAGCGTAATTGAGACAGCCAAATCCCTGTGGGAATCTCTGGAGAAGAAATACAAAACCGAAAACGCCGGACTGAAAAAATTCATCGTCGGCCGGTTTTTGGATTTCAAGATGGTGGATTCCAGGAGCATAATGTCTCAAGTCCAAGACATGCAAATAATAATGCATGATCTGGACGCCGAAGGCATGCCACTAAACGAATCATTCAAGGTGGCCGCGGTAATCGAGAAACTCCCTCCGTCGTGGAAGGATTTCAAAAATTACCTGAAGCACAAGTAAAAGGAGATGACACTTGAAGACCTGATCCTGAAGCTGCGCATAGAGGAGGATAACCAAAATTTTTCGACTCTAAAGGAACAAAGCGGACAGTTGACGAGATGTCCAACCTGGCGGAACCGAGAGCCAAGAAGCCGAAACAACCAATCAAGAAGGCTCAAGGCAAATTCAAGGGGTCCTGCTACAACTGCGGAAAGTCAGGACACATGTCCAAAGACTGCAGACGTCCGAAGAAGCCAACCAAAGGCCGGAAGGATGTTGCAAACCAGGTCGCAACTTCCAACGAAATGGACCTGGACCTCGCTGCGGTCGTGTTTAAAGCCAATACGGTGGTGGACAACCCGAGGCAGTGGCGGATCGATACTGGAGCAACACGCCATATCTGTTCAGATAAGACGCTGTTCTCCACGTATACCCCGATAAGCGGAAGAACGCTCTTTATGGGCAATTCCGCTTCATCCCCGATTGTTGGACTCGGGAAAGTAGTTCTGAAAATGACGTCCGGAAAGGAGCTAACTCTCATTGATGTGCTCCATGTTCCCGACATCAGGAAGAACTTAGTTTCTGGAGCGGCACTTGTTAAAGCCGGCTTCAAATTGGTGTTCCAGTCCAACAACTTTGTACTTACGAAGAACGGTGTCTTCATAGGTAAGGGATACTTGGAACAAAATCTGTTCAAGATGGTTGTAATGACTGTACACCGTGAATTTAATGGTAATAAAATAAAAGCTTCCAGCTATGTTGTTGAGTGTTTTTATTTATGGCATGATCGACTCGGACATGTTAACAATAATACACTAAAACGTCTCGTCAAGCTAAATTTATTACCGAACATCGATATTGACGAAATGCACAAATGTGAAGTGTGCGTGGAAGCGAAAATGACGAGACTACCCTTTCACTCGGTGGAAAGGTCAACGACGCCTCTAGAATTAATACATAGTGATCTATGTGATTTAAAATTCGTACAAACTAGAGGAGGTAAAAAGTACTTCGTTACTTTTATCGATGACTGCACGAGGTTCTGTTATGTCTTTCTTTTAAGAAGTAAAGACGAAGCCTTAGAAGCTTTTAGAACCTATAAAATTGAAGTTGAGAATCAACTTGATAAACGAATTAAAACAATTTGTAACGATAGAGGTGGAGAATATGGTGCACCGTTTGATGAATTCTGCTCAGAATTTGGCATTATTCATCAGACAACGGCTCCCTACTCACCCCAATCGAATGGCGTTGTCGAACGTAAAAATCGGACACTGAAAGAAATGATGAATGCTTTGTTAATAAATTCAGGCTTACCCCAGAACTTGTGGGGGGGGGAGGGGGGGGGAAGCTATATTATCAGCAAACCACATTCTCAATAAAATCCCTCACAAGAAAAATGACAAAACGTCATATGAACTATGGAAAGGCCGCGAGCCGTCATACAAATACTTGAAAGTGTGGGGGTGTTTAGCAAAGGTCGAAGTACCTAAGCCAAAGCAAGTAAAGATTGGACCTAAAACGTTCGATGCGATATTTGTCGGATATGCCCAAAACAGTAGTGCATATCGCTTCATAGTTCATAAGTCAGACATTCCTGATATTCATGTGGGTACAACCATTGAATCTCGGAATGCAATATTCTTTGAAGACGTGTTCCCAAATAAAAAGAGAAACGTTCAAAGTGATGACAACGAAAGTCCAAACGAAGATAACATTCCAGAACTTAGTTGTCATAAAAGGACTATTGACGATCAAATCGAAGAGCCACGACGGAGCAAACGGGCTAGAGTTGAGATATCGTTCGGGCCGGATTTCATGACTTTTATGTCGGAAATGGAGCCAATAACATTAAGTGAAGCTCTCTCTTGTCCCGATGCCCCATTGTGGAAAGAAGCAGTCAATAGTGAAATCGAGTCCATTATGAATAACCATACTTGGGAATTAGTAGACCTTCCTTCTAGTACTAAACCATTAGGTTGTAAGTGGATACTAAAACGCAAGTATAAAGCTGATGGATCGGTTGACAAGTATAAGGCCAGACTTGTAGCCAAAGGGTACAAGCAAAAGGAAGGCTTAGATTACTTCGATACCTACTCACCGGTGACAAGGATTACGTCCATACGAGTGCTGATAGCTATAACAGCACTGTATGACCTTGAAATACACCAAATGGATGTTAAGACTGACTGCATTCTTAAATGGTGAATTGGAAGAAGAAATCTACATGGAGCAACCCGAGGGGTTCGTAGCTCCGGGAAAAGAGGACAAGGTGTGTCGACTTGTTAAGTCGTTGTACGGACTTAAACAAGCGCCCAAACAGTGGTACGAAAAATTTGACAAAATAATGCTGTCAAACGAATTCAAAATAAATGAATGTGACAAATGCATTTATGTCAAAAGCACACTTGAAAGCTATGTAATCGTCTGTCTATACGTAGACAATATACTTATAATGGGAAGTAATCATGATATAATCATGAATACTAAGAAAATGTTGACCAAGAATTTCGACATGAAAGATATGGGTCTAGCAGATGTCATATTGGGAATTAAAATTCTCAAGACATCCGATGGGATAGTTTTAAAACAATCCCATCCCATTATGTAGAGTCAATATTGAAAAGGTTCAATGCATACGACCTCTCAACTGTCAAAACGTCGATGGATCTAAGTCAACACTTAGCAAAAAACCATGGTGAGCCCATATCACAATTGGAATATTCTCGGATAATAGGCAGTTTGATGTATCTCACAAACTGCACTCGCCCTGATATTGCCTGTGTGGTCAACAAATTGAGTCGTTTCACGAGTAATCCAAACGACACTCATTGGAAAGCATTAATGCGAGTTCTTAGATATTTAAAATATACTATGAACTACGGATTACATTATGGAAAGTATCTCGCTGTCTTAGAGGGATATTGTGATGCTAATTGGATATCGGATACAAAAGACTCCAAATCCACTAGTGGATATGTATTCACGATCGGTGGGGGAGCGGTGTCTTGGAAATCCACTAAGCAGACGTGCATTGCTCGGTCTACTATGGAATCCGAGTTTATAGCACTTAACAAAGCAGCTGAAGAAGCTGAATGGCTGCGGAACTTCTTGGAAGATATTCCGAGCTGGATGAAACCTGTGCCCGCCGTACTTATCCACTGTGATAGTCAATCGACGATTGGAAGGGCACAGAGTAGCATGTACAATGGTAAGTCACGACATATACGCCGTCGACATAATACCATTAGGCAGTTGATCTCGAATGGAGTGATTGCAATCGATTATGTCAAATCTAAAGATAATTTGGCAGATCCCCTTACGAAGGGGCTAAATCGAGATCAAGTATACTGCTCATCAAGAGGAATGAGATTAAAAATCTACAACTAAAAACGGCTGTAGCGGTAACCCAACCTTGTTGACTGGAGATCCCAAGATCTTGGTTCAATGGGACAACGAAGTTACAGAAGTTGTGTAACATCACAAGAGATGTGTTATCTCTATCCCAAACCTAGGATGAATTGGTGCTGTCCTATCACATGTAGTGAGGTTAAGCATATGCTTTTAATGACTTCTATACCTTTATAAGGTGGAGTATGGTAGGATACTCTAGATAGAAGTGTCACCTATGTGAGTGTGAAGACAGGCCGCTTCAATGAAACACTCATGAATCCAAGAAGGTGTCCATGGCCGAAACGGAACCAACCATGAGAACCAAAAGTAGGGGAGATAAGTCTCTGTGTGGGTGTTATTGTCTTAGTATACACCAACAGCTGAGCAGTTCAAGACATCACGTTCACTGCGCAGCCTAGTATACTCGATAGCATTCCACTACGGAAGGTTCAAAGCCACAAGCTACCTCTCCCGATGCTTTGACTTATCGATTGGACTCTTGTAAAGTGTCAACATGCATACATGCATACATTAATTTCCATTCATGTGGGGGATTGTTGGATATGATTTTGCGAGGCGAAATCAAAGTACCATCGATCGATAAAAGTCATATTTGACTTCAAAATCGAAATCTACGTTTCGCGTAGATAAATCTAGACTATTAATTTGCTCAAAACCAATTACGGGTGAATGAGAAATTAAGTGTTTAAAGTCGTGCTCAAAATAGCGTTAAGGCGAAAGATGGGGATTAGTCCCACATCGCTAATTGGCGAAAGCCAATGTTTCCTTATATGTGTTGCTGTGCTTTTGCAGTCAATACAAAAAGCACAGGTGCTCTCTACCCTTGGGCGAGCAGGTGCTCGCACCTGCGAGCCCGCCACCCGCCACGCGCGCACGCGCGCAATGGGCGCTTTGTTGGCGCACTTTGCACTTCGCACGTCGCGAGGAGCATTGAGGAGCTTCATTTATGCTCCATGTGGCAGTGACGTGGCATGGTCACGGATGACGTGGCGTGCCTGCGTGACACATGACTGTGCAGGGAGAGCGCTGACTGGGCTATTGACTGGGCAGACAGATGACGATCGTTGGATCGAAGATGGCAACAAGATCGCATGGGGCACGATCTGGATCGTTGATACTGCAGGGTCACGATCAGACCATTAGCGAGGGGACTGATCTGGAGCGTCTGATTAAATGGAGTAATCTGACGGATCAGATCAAAGATGGGATGAAGAGTTATAACTCTTCGAATCCAGCGGACGAGATTAGATTGAGTTAAAATCTCTTCGGATCTAACGAACCAGATTAAAAGTCATTTGAAGAGTTATAACTCTTCAGATCAAATGACTGAGATCAGAACCCTTTAAAGGGTTATGAACTGATGGTTCGGATCAATCCTCGCCAAGGGTTACTTGCCTCTTCACCTACTATATAAAGGATCCCTCCTTTGGAAATATTCATTCATTCAATCATTCGAAGCATTCAAGCATCTAAGCATTAGAGAGCTCATCTTCTGCATCGAGAGTTCGAAAATCCTACGGAAAGGTTTGCCGGTCTCGGAATTTAAAGTGCTACTATTCCGAGACGACGTCGTTGTATCTTGGGAACGAATTGCTGCTATCCGTGAGCACCGTAACGGAGCAATATCGTTTTACGGAGATAGTGTCCAACACTAGCCTCGACGTAAATAAATTCAGTTTGCTACCTCCCGACAGCAACCTCCAGGAAGTTCCGACGGTCGAGTAAAATCGACTAAGTCAAATACCGCGGAAATTACAAAAAAGTCACAGGACCGCCAACAACATCAACCCACAGAAAACTCAGATTCATAGAATTAGCCACTGAGCTAACACAGTTTACAGTGAGCAAACAAATGCTAACTCGATATCCTGCATCAACTTCAAATCCATCAAACCCAAGCAAAATCAAAATGCGAACAAAGGAACTTGGGAGTTAATCTTGGTGCATCATGCATCTAATAAAGCTGAAGTAACCACTAATGCTTATCCTGAAACAGAAGATGGAAATCATTTAGGTATTAAAATTCCTCTACGATCCATGCTATAAGAACTTAGGAAAAAGTTTTCTTGATGAGAAATAAAGCTCATCATCATCATCAACATGTTTCCCATGAGGAACAGCACAGCCACTGCTGGCACAGAGATCTTGATAGTTACGATGGTTCAACGAGTGAAGCCAGAGCGCAACGGTGCCTTCTTTGTGCTCCATGGAGGCAATGTGAGGGTATATATACTTCATTTTAAAATCTTCAGCTTCTTCAGCATATGCATCCATGGTCAGTTGCTCATGTGAGTTCTTCCATTGCTTATCATAGGAAGTGAATATACATTCGTCCAGGTATAGTCCGACTTCAGGAGCCGTTGGAACCTTGACACCTACATCCCTGAACAATGCAAAAAGATAAATGAATCAGCCAAAACCTGGAGATAGAAGTTCCCTACACACTATGGGATAAAAGGAGTTCATACTCTTTTAAGGCAACATCTATAATCGATTCAGGTGCACAATTTCTCATCACTGCAACTGCAAGGCCGATCATCTTCCTGATCTGATAGAGCATGAAGCTCTGCCCTACAACTTCACACTTCACAAACTCAATCCCGTCAATACAAAGGACACTATTTGCATGGAAGGATATGATGTCTCGACAAACAGAGCCAACTTCAGCCCTTCTATTCGTGAAGTTAAGGAAGTTATGAGTTCCTACATATTGCTGTAGGATTCGATTGAATCTCGCTTTCTGTTCATCATCATAACAGAACTTGGTTTTGGCACTCAGTTGTTTAATGGATTCTTCATGAACTACAGTCTCCACTGTGGATTTCTCTTCCAAGAAGAAATCGCTATTACTTGAATTACCACATTCATCCACATTGGAAGCCCTAAGCTCTGTTATAGTTTCTGGATCAATGGCACCTTCCATCGATACAGAATCAGCAGTTTCTAGCTTCACGACTAGAAACTGATCATCACTAGCCCCAACCCTTGCAATATCAGGTTTTTCTAGCTTAGTTGACTCAAATTTACCATCCTCAATTTTGACAGCACCATGTTTTAATGAAGCAACTTGTTCAGAATCAGGTCTTTCTTCCTGCTTAGATCCCTGAGAAAAGCGATCCATGGAAGTACGTCTCTTGCGTCCTCTCTCTGAGCACTCTATGCAGCGTGTGAGCTCGTTGTCAGATCCGATGCTTGCGATGACGGACTCCCGGTCCGGATGTGCGCTAGGGTCAAGGGAAAACACGGGAAGAAGGTAGACGTACCGTCGCCGATCACAGAATTTCTTGGCGCTGAAGGAGTCGGTGGCTCGCTTGAAGCCGAACACGGTGATCTGGTCAGGGAGGTGGGCGTTGAGGCGGGCAACGAAGCCAGGCGGATCGACATAGAACCGGCCCGAGACGACCTGAGCAGCAGCGCTGACGCCCTTGTCGGTGCGAGCAGATCGGGCCCAATCGTAGCGGCGCGAGAGGCCGCGGTCGGCAGCAGAGATAGCGCCGGCGAGGAAGAGGGCCTCCTCGAGGTCTCCCTCGATGGTTCGGGCGCCGGGGTTCTTCTGCATGCCCTGGTACCCCGCGCCGCAGTAGCCGAAGAAGATGGCCACCATGCTACGCTTGTAGCGCCGCTGGGGTTCGCCGGGGGCGGACAAAGGGGCGTCACCGGCGTCGGAGGTGGCGGAGGAAGAGGACATCTTGAGCTTCTTGGGAGGGCGGGGAGGAGAGGAGGACATCGTGAGCGTCTTGGGAGGGCGGAGACGAGAGCAGGACAGTAGGGTTTAAATGACTGAGCGCGACACAAAACCCCAGAAGTGATGCTGTGAGGACGTGTGTCAAACGGCAGAACGGGCATCAAACAGAGATAAATAAAAATTCGAAAAAATTAAATTATTCTAATCGATATAATTTTAATATTTGATTTTTGATTTTTAATTTTTTTTAAATTTAATTTAATTTTTAATTAATTTGATTCGATTTTTATAATTCAATTAAATTAAATAAATCAAATAAAAATATTAATTTAATTATTTTTTATTTAAAAATATAATTAAATTAAATAATATCGATTAAATTGGTTAAAAATCGAATTAATTGATATTTTATCCGTTTGATTTTTTCTATTTTTATCAAGAAATTCGATCGATTCGATTATTTTAAAAAATATTGATTTATTCGATTTTTAATATATTCGATCCGATTTAGTTCGATTTGATTTTAATCAAACATTCCCACCTATATCAAGGTAGAATGCATTGCGAGTAGGGATGGAAATAGGCCAGGCGGCCTGTCAGGGGCCTGTGGCCTGGCCTGCATTTGGCCTGGCCTGGCCTGGGTCTGTTAAAAATAAAATAACAATCAGGCCCTTTTAAAAGCCTATTTTTCTTATCAGGCCAGGCCCAGGCTCAATATAAAGCCTATGAGGCCTGACAGGCCGGCCTGGGCCTGTTAAAATTACATCATACAAATTATCAAAACAGAGTTTTGATCCTTAGACCTCTGCAAGCAAACTCTTATCTACACCCTACTAGCCAACACACCACAAATCTATTTTTGTTATATCATACATATTTTATATATTTACTTTGGAAGGAATATATATATTTATGGTATTTTTAACTAATTTGTTAAATTAGTATTTTGGATAATCGAATATTCGAATTGAATTGTTATATTTTATATATTAGAAATATTTTGGATAATCGAATTAAATTACAAGTTTTGTAAACAGGCCACAGGCCAGGCCAGGCTATTGAACAGGCCAGGCTCAGGCCTAGAATAAAGCCTGTAACAGGCCACAGGCCAGGCTCAGGCCTGTTTGCTATTATACAGGCCTGGCCTGTTAAGGTGAAAGCTTGGCCTGGCCTGGCCTGTTTCCATCCCTAATTGCGAGAGCAGAATTTTATTTTATTTTCTTTGAAAAAAACGAAAAGGGTGTCCATCGTTTGCGTTTTTAACCGATGGATCTCTTATTTTTAATTAAAATCATATTGTCGTCCTTACGCGCCTTATAATTTTATCCTAAAAATATTTTTAAATTTTACGTTATTATAAAATCTACCAACTAATTTCTACCAGTTATAAAAACTACCGGATTAACTGCTGCATATTATAAAAGTTAGCAGATAATTGTTATACATTGTACATGATAATTTCCACGCTTGATTATATGTTAATTTGGACTGTAACGAGTGTCATGGAATCTCTGTCATTTAGTTTATTTGTTAAAATATTATTTTAATTAGATTATCAGTCAAAAAAGCAAAATCAAAATCATATAAAGTTACCCTTGCAATTAGCAACTAGCTTTTACACATTAAAGTTAGCAACTAATTTTTACACATTATAGAAGCTAAATGTTAGCTTATACTTGGTCAATCATTATTTTATAATATTTATTTGAAATATAATAAGTATACGAAGTCTCATCATTTATATTTCTCGTTGATATATTATTTTAATTAGAATATCACTCAAATAAATAAAATCAAAATGATATAAATTACAGTTGAAGAAGCTAGCAAGTGAAGAATCTAGTTGCTAGCTTCTACACGTTGTAGAAGCTAGATGCTAGATTCTACGTGATCGAATGATTAGATAATGTCTTTAGAAGCTAACTTCTACACGTTGCAGAAGTTAGATATTAACATCTACGGGCTAATAGCTCTCGTGATTTACCTCCTCCGTGTTGACCTTGGGACAGATTGACGGGGGCGCTGAAGACGAGCGAATCACCTTTTGCCACCTAAATATTAACATCTACAATTGTAAATGCTAGTTGTTAGTTTCTACGTGACCAAATGATTAAATAATGCAAAGGTATTTTGGAGAGGTCATTTTAAAAGAGACATAGATGAGCACTGACAGGCCCAAACTATGTGTCACGAATGTGAGCCTCAAATTTAAATGTGAATGAATAACTGGAAACCCTTTTTACAATCAAAATCTGAAAATGTAATATAGGGGCCACAGGTCGTATTTTTCGCGGGGACTAGTTGATACAATTTGATTCGTGCTTGTATTTAGGTGTCGTTTGTGAATTTCGAGTTTCAAATCAGTTTTGGGTTCTGAGTTACAATTGGAAATGAAGATTAGGAATGAAAAGGAATAATAACTTAACCATGAAACTTAACCCAAGTACTTCAGCCAATTAACTCAAACAAATTGGAGCTTAGATACAACTTATCCTAAATTGGAGAACAAGTCTGCTATGAAATTAAACCGAATTTCTGTTGATACCAATGCAGAGATTATCTTCAAGAATATCCACTTAAAACCAACCTAATGCAAAACACTCCATAAACAAATTGATACAAAATGAGTGCCAAATCTTAACTTGATACCAAGATCAGAGATGCAAGCTTAAATCTGTTGAAAGGTAGATTCACAGTTTCAGAAATGCTATGACTACAACAAAGAAACTGATTTGCAAGCTCAAGAATGCACTAAAGATAGATTTAGTTTTGATGCAAATCAGTGCTGCAGTTCCCTCTTGACAAAACATGCAAACTTGATACCCAGATTAAGGAGTCTGCTGTGCCAAAACTACTACTGAATTAAAAACCGTAACTGTATCAGATCTGAGATTTCAGACCAATGGCGGAAATTCAGCAGCAGCTTTGGACATAAACCCAGAAAATAAGCTGCAATGGATGCACAATCCTAAGGATCTGCAAGGCTAGATAGAACTCACATTTATTTGACACAAAAGCTCAGAAATCATGAGCTGAAGGTTCAGAATCGAGCTGAGTTTTCAGAAATAGAAATCAGGTTACATGAATGAAATTGGTACGCAATAACTGCTGGGCAAGGCTAAAAATGAGTGCTAATTAGCATAGACTAAACTGCAAGATAAACTCATAATGTAAAACTAAAGCGAGCTTGGAACAAAATTCAGGAACTCGATAAGGAAAAGCTGATACGCACACTGAAAACTGGAAAATTTCAGAAACTAAAGCTTGGCACGCAGAACATATTGGCACGCAGCTGATACGCAAGGTGATAAGACGAATGTAAGCAATTGAACATGAAATAAGCTGAAATCTTAAACTATTGTTCACTAAACAAGTTCATTAACTACTTAACTTGAGGATTGAAACCTAATTTAAGCTAAACAATTTAGAAAAACGAAACTAACGAATCTGAAACCAATAGAAACGAAATTACAGCAGTAAATGGAAATTACAGCTAAACAAACGAAATTAACTAAGAAATCTAAACTCAATCCCTTCCTAAGCTCAAGTGCTTCTTGGTCGTCAAGCAAGAGTGAGCCTCGAACCCGCAAACTCAGCAAATCAGTGGAAATTGTCTCAGCTACTAAATTTGAGCTCAACTCTGTCCAAATCTGAATTCCCATTCGAATCCATCGATTCAACTGCGTCCAAGTGAGATTATGATTTGTGGATGATCGGAGCAATCTAGGGAACCCCTCCAGATGGCTCCGGTGGATGGAAATGGTCCGCAACTGAGATCGATGACTCCAAACAGCAGAGCCACGGAAACCTCTCAATAGCTCTATTCCTGGGCAATAGCGAGTTGAAATCTTCACTAAGTCATCTTCCCCATGATCTAGCACTTGCTCTGAATCAGAAATTGAGTGGTCGCGCCTCGGATTGAAGAAAAACCGAAGAAAAACGATGAACAAATGAAGAAATGGAAGCTTGCGGCGAAGACGCGACCAAGGAGAAGGCTGCGGCGATTTCTGATTAAATAGTTATCAACGGATGGCTGTGATTGATTGGAGAAGATCCAACGGCTGATCTTGCTCTGATTGGAGCCAAACTTTTATGATGATGATCTGGGGTCAGGATCTGCCTCGTGGTAGCTCGGATCCTCCAGATGTGCAATGGATGGTCCAGATCAACTCTATCTGTGAATGGACGCTCTAGAGCCCTCCTTGCTTGATCCAACGGTTGATTTAGCTCTGATTGGGATGAAACCTTCAGATCTTGATCATAGAGCTTGATCAACCCTAACCCTAGCTCGGATTACTTCAGATCGTCCCGGATGGCTCAGATCTAACCGCTCTTGAATCGGACGGCCCGGATTAATCGTAGGCTTGATAATTCGATCCGGTTCACATCCGACTCAGGTTTGACCCAGTATGCCCTAGGTCCAGGATCCTTTCATGCCTATAAAAATATATCAAAAAATTAGTGGCCAAATAATCCAAAAAAATATGTAAATTTGCAATTAAGTCCAAAATAAGATAAAGTTTCAAAACCTAGGGTAAAATCATAATTAAGCAATAAAAACATAGGTCAAACATGGATTTAAGCAATTAATATGATCAATAAAATGGTGCTTATCAACTCCCCCACACTTAACCTTGAGCGTCTCGCGAAAACACTAAATAAGTATCCCCTAGATTTTCTTAAGCATAATTAGAAGCAAATGAAAAGAAATTACCTAAGGTTGTCAATTCTCAAAAATCTAAGCTCTATGGATTACTATCTTGTCCTTAAATCAACAACTTAGCCTTTTCATCCATCATGAGTCATTGAGATGAATTTAAATCACTAGCCTTTCAAGGAAAATTTTGGTGGCTCTCTCCTTAAGTTCTAACTTGATGATGGAAGTGGAGCTCACTCAAACACATATGCTTCTCGCACTACCATAGGCTTGCTTATTATCTAATCTCCACCATTAATCATGAATAGGATCAACAACTATAAAAACAAATCAAAGACATAGAAAATGGTAAGGAGTGAATTAAAAGCTAAGGAAATGGAAAAATTAGTAAAGTGGAAGACTTGAGTGCTTGGGAATGTTTCCAATGAACTTTGCTCTCTTATCAGTCCCCTAGTGAATTCCAAAGTTTGATGGAGTCCAATTTGAATAATTCTTTTGATTTGGATGAAAAACCCTTCCTTGACCTCTTGTGCCAATTTTTGTCTATTCGTGCCAATTTTGCTTTTCTCTTTTCATTCTTCTTTCTCTTCTTTCTTTTCTGCTCAGTTTTGTATCAAAGAACATATGATATCAAGTGAAATAGATACTCAACATGAAATTTTCACTCAACAACCCTTGTAACTCACTCTTGATACACTTCATTTACAAGTTGGCACACTTCCTCATTTGTTCTTTTTTTTTTCTTTTTCTCTCAGATTCCGGCTTCCATAATATAACTTCAGATCTTGCAAAACTTCTGATTTCTCCAACAATTAACATCAAGAGTGCTTGTATCAAATGATAGTGGAACCCTTAAGTGTTCCACTCAAAAATTCAAATCAGCTCATTAAATTTCAGCCCCTTGCCTTCACTGATTTCGGAAATGCCTTCACTGCACTTTGTTTCAGATTTTTTTTTTCAGCTTGGTTCGGCTCCAATTCAGCTTGTTTTCAGATGGTCTTCAGATTCCAGCACTCGGAAAACTCAGATTCAGCATTACAAGCTCAGATTCAGCATTACAAGCTCAGCTTCAGCACTCCTTTAGCTTCTTTTCAACCTTTGTTCAGACCTTATACAACTGCAATTTTTTTCTAGCAAAGTGTGCTCTGATTCCTACAGCAAAGGACAGCTGCAATCATCTTCTAACAGGGTGGTCGAACAGCTCTATCAGCTGCAAATTAAGCAGCCTTGCAAGTGGAGGTCTTGTGTGCACAGATTTTTTCCTGCATTGATCCCATGTTGTTTGATTTTTGCTCAAATTCTGCACAGATTCTCTACCTTGATCAGATCTGGTCAGCTTACAATTTAGAATCACAAATCTGGCATCAAATGATAGTGGAGAATGCTCTTCTTCCTTGGAAGTTACTGATCCATATCCATTTCCTACCCACAATAGCAGATTTTTTTCTTTTCTCTTTTTGGCACAACTTCTTTTCTCTATTTTTTTCTGTGCCATTTGTAAATTCTTAACCGAATTCAACTTGAGGTTAAACCTCCTTGGATCTTCAAATGATAAACAAGATTCTTCAATTGTTTTCAATCTTTGACCACTTCTTCTTGCTCAATTTTTGATTTTTGACACCAAACTCAAATCAACTTGGCAAAAAAAATTTCGAAATGGCATCCTTGATAAAAATTTCTTCCCAATCACTAATCACTCCCCCACACTTAAATCTTTGTCCGTCTCGGGCAAAATAGTATCAAGAAAACATCCCAAGCAAACAAATCCATAGAAAAATTGGGGTTAAGATTAGGAATAAGAAAAGACAAATAGAGTAGACATGATTTTTGCCAAAATTGATATAGAAAGGTAAACAAGGTGATTAGTCTCTATAGATGTGATCCAATCATTGAAATATGATTTTGAAAGAACCTAAGCAAGTTCTAGAATACAATAACATATGTGTCACAACTATAAGGCTAATTCTCACTAGGTAAAAATAATTCATCTCAAATCCTCAATTAAGAATCTAAAGCAAAATCGTACTCAAGCATCCAAGATTTCATCCATGAACTCAAATCCTAAGTTTTAACAATCAAATTTAATTTATTTTCAAAAAGCTCTAAAATGACAATGAGATAGCCTAGAGGGATACATTTATTTACACTCATGCAAGAAAAAGTGCTAAAAGAAAAAACATGGTATTTACAATGTCTATTTATTCAATTTACTCTAGAAAACATAAAAGTGAGAAATGCGATAAAAGAAAATGCAAGAAAGAAAAATCTCCCCTTTATTTCTGGTGGACGGAGCCTATCCAGAAGTAGCCTCCATCGTGGTAATGGAGGAGTCTGGGTGGTTGGGAGAACTCGGACTCCCCCACACTTAAACTTCACAAAAAATATCTCTGGTGGCCTAAGGCGATTCAGGTTCAAAATCCACTGAAGGAATGGAGTTCTTCGAATTAAAGCAAAATCATCTCCTCCTTCTTTATGCCTTTCAGAAGTCCTTCCAGGAGGCTGAAGTCTGTTCAGTTGGAGCACCCACTCCTGGAGTCTTCTGGACCCTACAAAACAATGTAATACCTTTCTCAAGCGTGCAGGGTCAAAAAGAAATAAAATAGTATCAGTCTCTGCATGAAATGAATCTAAATCTGCATCATGTCCAATTAAATCAATTCTTGGTGCCTCAATAAATTTTTCACAATTATTTCCTACGGCATTTGCATCCAAAAACTCATCACAAATAATTAAATCAATCCTTGGCACTTCAATAGAAATTTCACAATTATTTCCTACCAAGGATGTATCAAGTAATGTATCACAACCTAAGAAATCAACATTAGGTGCCTCAATGAGTTTTTCACAATTATTTTCAGCATAAGATATATCGAGAGACTCATCACAAAAATTAACAACACTAGGCACTTCTAAAAAATTTTCACACTCAGCATTTGCATTTAATGTAACACCACATGCTTCATTTTCAACCAATTCAACACTAGGTACCTCTATACAATTTTCAGAAAAAATAGGAGGAGTATTTACCTGATCGTGCTGAAAAATACCTGGAGGTTCTACAGAAGTAGATGTATCCGTGCTCTCCTCCTGGTCAAGTAATTGCTCCACTTCAGGTTCAGGTTCTGGTGGACACTCAATTAAAACAGGTGATCCTTGGGTTCTTGCTTCCACCATGCAAGTCCCTACACTTTCTGGTAATTGTGGTGGTCCCTGGGGCTTAGTGCAATCCCCTACACCTATGGAATCATCTTCCTCATCCCTTCCTGTATCAACCAAATTAGAAAAATTAGGACCTTCAATAATACTATAATCACAAAATAAAAGATGAGAATGGTCCTGTGAAATAGGAATGGGTGATTCTTGGGGCTCTGTGCAATCCCCTACACTCTCAATCCTATCCTCTGAATTTTCTGATGCATCAATCAATATAGGTGGTTCCTGGGGCTCTGTGCAATCCCCTGCACCTATAGACCAATTTTGCAAGGCATCCTTCGATGTCTTGTTGTTGTTGTTGAAAATTTTGTTGTTGTCGTTGGATTTGTTGACACATCTCCATCATCCTTTGGTGTAGAGCCTCATCCCAATCAGGATTATCAAAACCTCCTTGGTTAGTGTAGAACCCCTGTTGGTCTTGAAATGGAAAATAGGGTTGCTGAAGTCCAGGAGGAGGCTGTGCATGCTGAAATGGAAACTGTTGGGGCTGCTCAAATGGATGAAATGACTGATTAAATTGCTGAATATTTGGTTCACAAGTTGGTGGAGATGGCTGAAAACTGTAGCCCTGAAAATCTTGTATCTGAGGTTGAATTTGTGGTGGTGAACACTCAAATTGATGTGGGGGCTGTTGGTACTGATTTTGGTGCTGAATTTGTTGAGGATATGGCTGGAAATTGCTTTGGAAATTTGATGGACCTTGCTGAAAACTATTCCCCGGAAAACCTTGATTTGGACCTTGCTGAAAACTGTGATAGGGCTGCTGAAAACTCTAAAACTGCTGCCCTTGCTGATAGTTCCCCTAAAAACCTTGATTTTGGTTAAATGTTGACTGTTGATGCTGAAAACCTTGCTGAAAAGGCTGAGACATCTGCTGGAAATTTTGATAGCTTCCCTGAACTTGCTGATTTTGGTGGTATTGAGGCTGAAAATTTTGATATTGCTGTTGGAATTGTAGCTGCCCATTCAGTGGTGGTAAACACTGAAGTTGTATGGGCTGGAAATCCTGGGTATGTAGCTGAAAATTCTGATCGCATGGTTGTGAATATTGAAAAGGTTGTTGAAAATTTTCACAGGAATGTTGGAAATCTTGATTTAGTTGCTGATTTTGTTGGAATTGTTGACACGGCTGCTGGTAAGTAGATGGAAACATTCTGAACTGGCAGTCCTGTCACAAAACAAACAAGAAAAATGGCAGCAACCGTATACAAAAATAAAGCACAATAAAACAGAACCCAATAATATGTCCAAAAGTATACAAGCAAAAATCAAACAAATCAACTAGTTGCTTCCCCGGCAACGGCGCCAAAAATTTGACAGGCCCAAACTATGTGTCACGAATGTGGGCCTCAAATTTAAATGTGAATGAATAACTGAAAACCCTTTTTACAATCAAAATCTGAAAATGTAATATAGGGGCCACAGGTCGTATTTTTCTCGGGGACTAGTTGATACAATTTGATTCGCGCTTGTATTTAGGTGTCGTTTGTGAATTTCGGGTTTCAAATCAGTTTTGGGTTCTGAGTTACAATTGGAAATGAAGATTAGGAATGAAAAGGAATAATAACTTAACCATGAAACTTAACCCAAGTACTTCAGCCAATTAACTCAAACAAATTGGAGCTTAGATGCAACTTATCCTAAATTGGAGAACAAGTCTGCTATGAAATTAAACCGAATTTCTGTTGATACCAATGCAGAGATTATCTTCAAGAATATCCACTTAAAACCAACCTAATGCAAAACACTCCATAAACAAATTGATACAAAATGAGTGCCAAATCTTAACTTGATACCAAGATCAGAGATGCAAGCTTAAATCTGTTGAAAGGTAGATTCACAGTTTCAGAAATGCTATGACTACAACAAAGAAACTGATTTGCAAGCTCAAGAATGCACTAAAGATAGATTTAGTTTTGATGCAAATCAGTGCTGCAGTTCCCTCTCAACAAAACATGCAAACTTGATACCCAAATTAAGGAGTCTGCTGTGCCAAAACTACTACTGAATTAAAAACCGTAACTGTATCAGATCTGAGATTTCAGACCAAAGGCGGAAATTCAGCAGCAGCTTTGGACATAAACCCAGAAAATAAGCTGCAATGGATGCACAATCCTAAGGATCTGCAAGGCTAGATAGAACTCACATTTATTTGACACAAAAGCTCAGAAATCATGAGCTGAAGGTTCAGAATCGAGCTGAGTTTTCAAAAATAGAAATCAGGTTACATGAATGAAATTGGTACGCAATAACTGCTGGGCAAGGCTAAAAATGAGTGCTAATTAGCATAGACTAAACTGCAAGATAAACTCATAATGTAAAACTAAAGCGAGCTTGGAACAAAATTCAGGAACTCGATAAGGAAAAGCTGATACGCACACTGAAAACTGGAAAATTTCAGAAACTAAAGCTTGGCACGCAGAACAGATTGGCACGCAGCTGATACGCAAGGTGATAAGACGAATGTAAGCAATTGAACATGAAATAAGCTAAAATCTTAAACTATTGTTCACTAAACAAGTTCATTAACTACTTAACTTGAGGATTGAAACCTAATTTAAGCTAAACAATTTAGAAAAACGAAACTAACGAATCTGAAACCAATAGAAACGAAATTACAGCAGTAAATGGAAATTACAGCTAAACAAACGAAATTAACTAAGAAATCTAAACTCAATCCCTTCCTAAGCTCAAGTGCTTCTTGGTCGTCAAGCAAGAGTGAGTCTCGAACCCGCAAACTCAGCAAATCAGTGGAAATTGTCTCAGCTACTAAATTTGATCTCAACTCTGTCCAAATCTGAATTCCCATTCGAATCCATCGATTCAACTGCGTCCAAGTGAGATTATGATTTGTGGATGATCGGAGCAATCTAGGGAACCCCTCCAGATGGCTCCGGTGGATGGAAATGGTCCGCAACTGAGATCGATGACTCCAAACAGCAGAGCCACGGAAACCTCTCAATGGCTCTGTTCTTGGGCAATAGCGAGCTGAAATCTTCACTAAGTCATCTTCCCCATGATCTAGCACTTGCTCTGAATCAGAAATTGAGTGGTCGCGCCTCGGATTGAAGAAAAACCGAAGAAAAACGATGAACAAATGAAGAAATGGAAGCTTGCGGCGAAGACGCGACCAAGGAGAAGGCTGCGGCGATTTCTGATTAAATAGTTATCAACGGACGGCCGTGATTGACTGGAGAAGATCCAACGGCTGATCTTGCTCTGATTGGAGCCAAACTTTTATGATGATGATCTGGGGTCAGGATCTGCCTCGTGGTAGCTCGGATCATCCAAATGTGCAACGGATGGTCCAGATCAACTCTATCTGTGAATGGACGCTCTAGAGCCCTCCTTGCTTGATCCAATGGTTGATTTAGCTCTGATTGGGATGAAACCTTCAGATCTTGATCATAGAGCTTGATCAACCCTAACCCTAGCTCGGATTGCTTCAGATCATCCCGGATGGCTCAGATCTAGCCGCTCTTGAATCGGACGGCCCGGATTAATCGTAGGCTTGATAATTCGATCCGGTTCACATCCGACTCAGGTTTGACCCAGTATGCCCTAGGTCCAGGATCCTTTCATGCCTATAAAAATATATCAGAAAATTAGTGGCCAAATAATCTAAAAAAATGTGTAAATTTGCAATTAAGTCCAAAATAAGATAAAGTTCCAAAACCTAGGGTAAAATCATAATTAAGCAATAAAAACATAGGTCAAACATGGATTTAAGCAATTAATATGATCAATAAAATGGTGCTTATCAAGCACTCATTTAACTTCAATAAGAAATGGGGCGCCCATTTGACGAAAATGCAAATGATAAGCACCCATTTGATTTTTGCCTTATTTTCTTTTCATTTAATTGATAAATATAAATATTAATTTTATGTATTGGGCAAAACATGATTAAGCTCGTCCCAACGCTCTTGTCAACCCATCCGAGGACCATCACGAGGAGGATAAATTACGGTGACTAAGAGATAATATGGATGGGATGGGTGAATTATGCTAGATGCAAGGATTTACACCTCGCCAATCCCGAATTTTGATCCTTCGCTCATTGGGGAAGGGCAATTACCCTACCCACCTCATCATGTGCACCCTCATGCGCGATTGACAACACTGCCACATGAGCACCTTCTCTCAGTCAGATCTAGGACATGCACCCGAGTGTGGGAAGGGTCTATGTGTATATATGTTGCATCCCCCCCAAGGCGTGCAACGTAGACGTTCATGAAGGGGCGGCCAACATAAAAAGTTTGTTTTTATTTTTTTTAGCTTGTGATTATGCCATTAAGGATTTTGCTTTTAAGGTTTAAGATTGGGTTACTCTAAAGACTTTATCATGCAAACTCTGTATAAACCTCAAATATTTTTTAGTTTGAAAATTTTTTTGCACTTAATACTATAACTCAACCCCTAAACTCTGAAAATAAAATCATAAATGACATAATCGCAAGCTACAAAAATTAAAAAAAAAAGGAAAAAGAAAAATTACATTGGTCACAGACGAGTCTGCATCTATATGTCCATATTTTAACATCTTACTATATATATATATATACACACATATGGTAATCTTACCTCTCCCATCCTTGGTGTACGCACCGTGTGCACGCCTACGGGGGGACGCCTGCATGGCAGTAAACCCATGTGGATAGCCACACCTGAGGTGGATATATATATATATATATAATTTTCTTTTAAAAAATAATACTATGTACTCATGGATAAATGTGCAACATAACATTTTAGTATATATACGAAAATGCTATGTAACACACTTATCCATAAGCACATAGTGTTATTTTTAAAAAAAATTAGGATTTAAGGTATAATATTTTTAAGTATCCTAGACTAGTTTTGATATTCGCCAACCAAGTTAAGTCTTATGTGTTTTGATTTTTGTGTCTAAATGTGCAGGCGCCTCAGATAGAGTTGAGGTGCCTCGCATGTAGGCGACAGCGTTGCCAGCTATGGGACTTGAGGTGTTTCTGATGATTCGAGGTGTTGATGTGTGCCCACAAGTGCATGAGAATATATATCGCAAGTAATATAAAAGATATTGTCTCCACAAGGACTAAGTTGGCAAACACTAGGGAGGTTGCAAGGAAAATTAGCTAAACTAACCGAGTGTGTGTGGTTCCAAACTAGTGAATGAGGGCTAGAGTGAGAGAGGATAGAAAGAGAGAAAGAGAGCTAGAAGTTCAAGTGAGGAAAACTATGTGGGAAAAGTGTTCAGGATCTAGGTTTCATCATGATGGTTATTGATGTCCCATGTATAACTAGTGCCTTGGTTTCTATATTCATGCATTGTAGGAAGCCTAACTAATTATCGGTTTGACTAGTGAATGACACTAGAGTATCTTCCCTTAGTAACCTAGAATGTCGGTTAAAGGATTACCCTTTCACCTAAGACTCCTTGGGCATACATTTTAGGTTACATAAGTGGGACTCAATAAGTGTCATTTAGATCTATCCTTGTATGGAAATAATCTCCATCTTCAGTTAACGCTCAAAGTTGTCTGGTTAAGGATTACCCTTATCACATAGGGCTCCCCGGGCATATAACCTTGAGCATTTCCCCTTGATGGAGATCATTCCTCACATCCCTTCAATCAAACACAACATAAAGATGTACACTCAAGAGATTGAAGCATAAACACTTTACATAAGCATTTAATCAAATAAAAATCATGCATAAGTATATCATCAACACAAGGTACCAGTAAATCCATGGTATTTTTTTTATCAATAATACATTACAATTACTCCCTAAGCCCTAGAATATGGAGGATCTACTCACAAGACATGAGATCGAACACCAAAGAGAAGGAAAAAAATATTTCACAACTCAAACAAAGAGAAGAGAGAAGGTAATGCTTAGCCGTCAGAGTGTAGTTTTCGGATCCAATCCTAAGCCTCAGGAGATGTGGATGGTGTCAGAGAGGTCCTTGGATTGTCAATGAGTCGTAGGAGATTAAGGGTGGCTCAAAGGTGGCTCTTCCAAAGGGAGAAACTTCCTCCCCAAGAAAAGGAGAGGAAGACCCCTTTTTAGGGGGAGCACTGTTGTTGCAGTCTGACCTAATTGTTGTTTTGATGTTGACACCGATTTAAGTTCAGTTGAGTAAGAATTGAGATCAGATAGTTAAGTTCGGATAAAGTCCTGGTCGTGGACTGGGCACGAAGTCTTGGTGAGTGAACCTGAGCAAAAGTCCTAATGAGTGAAGTTAGACAATAAGTCCTGGTCATGGACTGGGCACGAAGTTCTGGTGAGTGAAGCTGGGCAAAAGTCCTGATGAGTGAAGTTAGGCACGAAGTCCTGGTCGTGGACTGGGCATGAAGTCCTGGTGAGTGAAGCTAGACAAAAGTCTTGATGAGCGAAGTTAGGCATGAAGTCCTGGTCGTAAGATTGGGCAAAAGTCCTGGTGAGTGAAGCTGGGCAAAAGTCCTGATGAGTGAAGTTAGGCAATAAGTCCTAGTCGTAGACTGGGCACGAAGTCCTGGTGAGTGAAGTGTTAGTAGGAGCCCTAGAGCCAATTATGTGATGATTGACTGGGGACATTTTTTGTATCATATTCTATCATTAATAAAGGCATATTTGATTATTATACTTACTTTGTATTTGTGTCAAATAACTAAGTATAATAATGTCCTTGAGTAGTAGGTTCTTATTAGGACTGTAATCGAACCGAGCCGAGCCGAACACCTGAGAGTTTGAGTTTGACTTGTTTATTATCGAGCCGAGCTCGAGCTTAATTTATCAAATATAGTGATGGCTCGCGAGCATATTCGAGCCTAATTGAGCCCTAAACGAACTTACCAAATATAAATTATTAATTATATTATTCATCAATTTATTAAAAACATAAATTATATATTCTAAAAATATATAAAATATTTACTAAAATCTATGATTTTATTCGTACAAATGAGTTTTATTGGATATTTTATATTTATTAAATGTAAAAGTGTCAAAATTATATATTTAATGTTAAATATTAATTTTATATTTTACGAACTAGCTCACGAACTTATTAACGAGCCTGTTCACGAGCTAACGAGCTGAATACTGCTGAGTTTGAGTTTGGCTCGTTAATATTAACGAGCTTTATTAAACGAGCTCGAACGAGCTTCTATCGAACCGAGACCCGAATAGCTCGCGAGCGGCTTGGCTCGTTTACACTCCTAGTTCTTATCTACATTATATCGATTGATTGAATCGATAGTGAGATAATGTAGAGAACACTACTCTAAATCATTCCTAGTCAAGTATTAATATTCAAGGACAATATTAATACATGGAGACTAGCATGTAGGTCAACTGATGACTTGAGCTCACAAGTCATGGATATGTGATATCAAGTTGACACATGGGTATACATTGGAGAATGTGTACTGAATGACCCGCCATGAGAAAGTTTCATAGATTGTCATATAAGTGTCATAAACTTTCTCATGTGACTATTGGTATGAATAGTCCTTAGACCTGAATTCACTACAGTTCCCTACATAAGGGGTTATGTACTTTGGTATCGTCAAACGTCACCCGTAACAGGGTGGACTATAAAGGCGATCACTGGGTATGTAATGAATTATGCGGAGGGATGTGAGTGATGTAGATGGGATCTATCCCTCCCATATGACGGGAGTGATATAGATGGGATCTATCCCTCCCATATGACGGGATGTGAGTGATGTAGATGGGATCTATGCCTCATTGGTCAATCTAGATATCAAGGATAGAAGGACAAGGTCATGTATTACCATAGTCACGGAGGTTAAGTCGGATCTCGACTTTCTTGTTACTTGGGTAGCATTGATGCATTGCTAGATGCCGCACATTGCTTTTGTGTCTAAATTGGTTTAGACACATTGCTAACGTTACAAGAGCCTATTGGGTCACACACTAAGGTAGCATTGATGCATTGCTAGATGCCGCTCATTGTTTTTGTGTCTAAATTGGTTTAGACACATTGCCAACGTTACGAGAGCCTATTGGGTCACACACTAAAGACACGATGCTTCGGAGATTAATTGATCTTGGTTTGACTAAGATTTAATTGGAATTGGATTAATTGAGTTAGACTTAAGTGAATCCAATTGAATTATGGATTGAGATCTAATTTGAGTTAAACTCATTTAGATTAGACTCAACCACATTTGAATGAAATATTAATTCATTAAAATGTTTAATGAATTAATAAGAGAGGAAGATGGAGAGTTTCTCACCATTAGAGTGTTACATGAAAAGTTAGAGAGTTACATTAAAATGTTTAATGAAGGGAAGTTTAAAAGGCAAAAACTCCTCATGATATGAGTATAAAAGAGTTTTTCCCTTGTCATTTGGATGATAACTTCTCATTTTCTTTCCCCTTTTCCTTCTCTTCTCTATCTTGGCCGAAACCCACATCTTGGGTTCTTGGTGTTTTGTGAACTACCTCAAGTTGCTAGCACAACTAAGGTAGTTCTTTTCCGAAGTAGAGATATCGTGTTCGTGTGGATACGAATAGAGGTACGGACACTTGAACGTGCAAGAGATCCGGCGGCGCTTGGACGAGCGGGATAAACGTAAGGGCACGCTCCAAAGGTATACACTTTAGATAGATCTATTAGATAGATGATTTCGTACGAGTTTTTCTTTCGCATGGATAGCTCGAGGGTTCTTGTTTCCGCTACGTTTTTGTGTTTATGTCGCCTGAAGATCCCAACAGTGGTATCAGAGCCACTTGCGAAAGATCGTATGAAATTTTATGCACTTTTATATGTGATATAGAAGTAGGACAAATTTTTTTCCTTTATGGGTTGCATATAATAGTGTGAATATTTTGTCATTACGCAAAAGTTTGTGTTGATCAAACTAAAAGGCTATAACATCATCATTCATATGATAGCGTGCTATAGTCTGATCGCTCTTAACAAAATATTATAACCTTTGGTGTTAATGTTGATGAAGTTGCGTCAATCTGTTGTGAACAGATTGTGCATTTTTTGTCGCAAGAATGCACCAACGGAGTTTCTACTCTTGAGCGATTTTTATATTGCACTTATAATGAAATTGATGTCCTAGATCTATTGTGTATGATTGATGATATGGTGCATGATTATGGCCTTAACCCCAATGTGATTGGATGTATGTGTGGTGTGCATGTTGTAATTCATAATACGGTCTGCGTGTCGTGCCTTGTATCTATTCTTCCTAATTGTAAAATTAGATTTAGACTCAAATGTAACTCGAGTTTTCCTACATTATAATGTACAAAAGAGGAATGAAGTGTCCATTGAAGAATGAAGTTACAAGGAGGATGCCAACCACACATGATGACCGGAGGATGCTCTTGGAGAAGAAATTATCCTTAGGTTGACCATTGATCTTCTCGTTGGCTTGAGAAGATCATAGTATACGGGTCATAACCATGTCACATTTCTTTCTTATATGTTGATATATGCTATGTGTGTATGTGATGCATGATTAGATAAAATGTTTATCTTAATTAAGTCAACTCCATATGCCTACCAAAGTTTGGTACTCATAAACTACCTCGATCATTTGTTGTTGGGTTCTGCCAAAGCGAAGCAACGCATTTTATCTTGGTAGAGTGCGAGAGGACAATTGTGATGTCCCGCTATCGAACTTTGGGTGAGACTTAACTAAGTCACCTCAATTGGATTGAGAAACTTAGAGGCATATCCCAAAAGTTGGGAAAATTGGGTAAGAGAACAAATTATACTAAGTCTTGGGTGATTAGCCAAAGCTAACTCAAGATGATGTGTAATGACGTGGATCTTGACCCTTTTCAAGAGTTTCATACGATGTAATTGGTAAAATGTTACCTACCGAATTGTACCAAGTCTTGGGCGATTAGCCTAAGCTAACTTAAGATGAAATACAATATGGATCTTGTCCCACATAAATGTAGTCGCTATTTGGTTTGGAGCTACTAGTGTGGACAAAATGAGTTTGCCTATATCCATGATTAGCCCCTCCAAAAGCTCTACGATTTAGTGGGAGTATTATTTAATTAAAGGCCTAATTAAATGATCTAGATATGATACTTATCTCTGCATGTTGTATTGTTGTAGATCACCATGTCGTCTAATACGTCGAATACTCTCTCTCTCTGCGATCTGTCCTTGAGAAGGACAAGCTCAACGGAGCTAACTTCCTGGACTGGTACAGGAACTTGAGGATAGTCCTCAAACAAGAACGTAAACTGTACGTCCTAGAGCAACCCCTTCCAGAAGCACTCGGCGCTACCGCCACCCGTGCCGAAAAGGATGCTTACAAGAAGCATCAAGATGATGCATTGGATGTATCATGTCTTATGCTTGCCACCATGAACTCTGAGCTTCAGAAGCAACATGAGAACATGAATGCACATGATATGGTTGAGCATCTAAAACAACTATATCAAGGGCAAGCTTGGCACGAGTGGTTCGAGGTGCCCAAAGCCCTATTTGCATGTAAGATGCAAGAGGGAACTCCTGTAGGAACTCACGTACTCAAGATGATTGGGTATGTGGAGAACCTTGAAAGACTAGGATTCCCACTGGGTCAAGAATTGACTACTGACCTTATCCTGCAATCGTTGCCAGAGGGGTACAATCAACTACAACATGAATGAAATTGATAAGTCTTTGCTTGAGATGCTCAGCATGTTGAGAACTGCTGAACCCAATCTCAAGAAAACCAAGACCAGTAATGTACTGATGGTGAACAAGAGCAAAGGCAAATGGAAGCCTAAAGGCAAGGGTAAGACCCAAGCCAAAGGCAAGGCCAATTCTACTACATCCAAGGCCAAAGGCAAAGTGCCTAAGGAAGGGAACTGCTTCCATTGTGGTGAGATCGGGCATTGGAAGAGGAACTGCAAACATTACCTAGAGGAAGCAAAGAAGAAAAGAAGTGAGACTTCTGCTTCATGTATTTTCGTTATAGAAGTCAATCTATCTATCTCTTCTTCTTGGGTATTAGATAGCGGATGTGCTTCTCCCATTTGTACTAATGTGCAGGGCCTTCAAAGAGCTAGATCATTGACCAAGGGCGAGGTGGACCTACGAGTAGGCAACGGAGCAAGAGTTGCTGCTATTACTGTAGGGACATATTCCTTATCTTTGCCCACTGGGTTTATCCTAGAACTAATAGAGTGCTTTTATGTACCTGCATTAACTAAAAACATTATTTCAGTATCTTGTTTGGACAAGAAAGGGTTTTCATTTACCATAAAGGACAAATGTTGTTCTATAATGCTAAATGATATGTTCTATTGTAATGCACCACTAATAAATGGACTTTATGTTCTAGATCTAGAGAACCCAATCTATAACATAAATACCAAACGACTCAAATCAAATGATTTGAACCAAACATATCTCTGGCATTGTCGCTTAGGACATATAAATGAGAGTCACATATCCCAGCTCCATAAGGATGGATTGCTGGACTCATTTGATTTTGAATCATATGAGACATGTGAATCTTGCCTTCTAGGTAAGATGACCAAGACTCCATTTAGTGGTCACGGCGAAAGACCGACAGAGTTATTAGGACTCATACATATTGATGTATGTGGCCCTTTCAATGTCGCAGCTAGAGGAGGCTATCAGTGCTTCATCACTTTCACTGAAGATATCAGTAGATATGTCTATGTGTATCTTATGAGACACAAGTCAGAATCCTTTGAAAAGTTCAAGGAATTCAAGAGTGAAGTACAAAATCAACTTGACAAGAGTATTAAGATGCTTCGATCAGATTGAGGTGGTGAATACCTTAGCCAAGAGTTTTGTGACTATCTAGTAGAGTGTGGGATCATATCTCAACTCACTCCACCTGGAACACCACAGTAAAATGATGTGTCCGAGCAGAGAAATCGTACTCTATTAGATATGGTACGATCAATGATGAGTCAGACAGATCTTCCTACTTCTTTCTGGGGATTCGCTCTAGAGACAGCTCTTTTCACACTTAACCGAGCTCCATCAAAGGCCGTCACAAAGACATCATATACGATATGGACTGGGAAGAGTCCCACAATGCCTTTTATAAGGATTTAGGATTGTGAGGCTTACGTTCGACATCAAGTCTCAGATAAACTAGGACCCAAATTTGATAAGTGTTATTTTGTAGGATATCCCAAGGAAACGAAGGGATATTACTTTTATAATCCCACACTTGGCAAAGTGTTTGTCGCCAGAAATGGCGTCTTTCTAGAAAAGGAGTTTATTTCTAGAAGAGTTAGTGGGAGTAAAGTCCATCTTGAAGAAGTTCAAGATACAGATAACACAGAGGCCTTAATGGATATTGAACAGACACCACAAGATGCTGTGGATCAAGAGGTTGTTACACAAGATGCTGTGGATCAAGGAGTAGTTTAGAAATATCAGTGAGTTTTGACCAAAATCCACTGATGGACCTACCATATCTGGATTTCTGAAAACTCCACATGCATAGAGAGGTTAGAGGTAGGAGATGATGCTTTAGGTGTCCAACCATATATATATTAGATATCACCAATGCAATAGGAGTAGTTTAGAAATATCAGTAGGTTTTGACTAAAACCCACTGATGGGCCTACCATATCTGGATTTCTGAAAACTCCATATGAATAGAGAGGTTAGAGGTAGGAGATGATGCTTTAGGTGCCCAACCATCTATATATTAGATATCACCAATGCAATAGGAGTAGTTTAGAAATATCAATGGGTTTTGACCAAAACCCACTGATGGACCTACCATATCTGGATTTCTGAAAACTCCATATGAATAGAGAGGTTAGAGGTAGGAGACACCACAAGATGCTGTGGATCAAGAGGTTGTTACACAAGATGCTGTGGATCAAGGAGTAGTTTAGAAATATCAGTGAGTTTTGACCAAAATCCACTGATGGACCTACCATATCTGGATTTCTGAAAACTCCACATGCATAGAGAGATTAGAGGTAGGAGATGATGTTTTAGGTGTCCAACCATATATATATTAGATATCACCAATGCAATAGGAGTAGTTTAGAAATATCAGTGGGTTTTGACCAAAACCCACTGATGGACCTACCATATCTGGATTTCTGAAAACTCCATATGAATAGAGAGGTTAGAGGTAGGAGATGATGCTTTAGGTGTCCAACCATCTATATATTAGATATCACCAATGAAATAGGAGTAGTTTAGAAATATCAGTGGGTTTTGACCAAAACCCACTGATGGACCTACCATATCTAGATTTCTGAAAACTCCATATGAATAGAGAGGTTAGAGGTAGGAGATGATGTTTTAGGTGTCCAACCATCTATATATTAGATATCACCAATGCAATAGGTGTCCAACCATTTGAGGCCCAATGACCCTAAAAAGCTTAATGTGTGATTTCTTCTCGGTTCTTCATTATTACATTTTAACACCTCGGAGAAGTCCAAATAAACATTGGATAGCAAATTTGAACTCCTTGTAACCTCAGAAATCCACAGGAACTGAAATTTTTACAATCGGAGCTCTCTAGGTCAATCAGTGGGTTTTGACACATTAGGCCTTTTAGGGTCATTGTGCCTGAAATGGAACCAGTTCAGGCCCAACGTGCCCAATATTAAAGTTCTTTCTCGGTTATTCATTATTACATTTTAACACCTTGGAGAAGTCCAAATAAACAATGGATTGCAAATTTGAACTCCTTGTAACCTCAGAAATCCATGGGAACTGAAATTTTTACAATCGGAGCTCTCTAGGTCAATCAATGGGTTTGGACCAAAACCAACTGATTGACCTAGAGATCTCCGATTGTAAAAATTTCAGTTCCCGTGGATTTCTGAGGTTACAAGGAGTTCAAATTTGCTATCCATTGTTTATTTGGACTTCTCCGAGATGTTAAAATGTAATAATGAATAACCGATAAAAGACCTTTAATATTGGGCACGTTGGGCCTAAAATGGGCACGTTGGGCCTGAAATGGAAGCTTTTCAGGCCCAATGACCCTAAAAGGCCACTGATTGACCTAGAGAGCTCCGATTGAAAAAATTTCAGTTCCCGTGGATTTCTGAGGTTACAAGGAGTTTAAATTTGCTATCCATTGTTTATTTGGACTTCTCCAAGGTGTTAAAATGTAATAACAAAAAATCGAAAATAGACCCTTAATATTGGGCACGTTGTGCCTGAAATGGAAACATTTCAGCCCCACGTTGGGCCTGAAATGAAACCATTTCAGGCTCAACGTGGATCTGATATGTTCTTTTAGTTTTAATTTAATAAAAACATTTTAATTAATTTAAATATTTTTTTGTTTTCATAAAGGTTCCATAATATAAAAATCAAAATATAAAGGAACATCTCTTTATGGTCCCCCTCAGAATTCGTTACTGAGAATGAGAAAGAGAAAGAGAAAGAGAAATACATACAGTACTTGATGGTAGGGGTATAAGAGGAAGTTTACTAAAATATGTGTACCCTTTGGTAACAATGAAACCATGATACGTCTTTTGGTAAATACCAATTCTTAGGTACGTCCTTTGGTAAAATATCATAGTTTTTTTTAATCATGTACACCTCATGCTACCACCAACTCATAGATATAATTATTCAGCTACGATTAAGTCCTTTAACAAGTTAACCAAGCAGTTAAAGGTTGAATCTCAGCTTTCAATATATTATAACAAAATTTACCAGTAGGATGATAATTTTAAAAATGATAATCACTTGGATCACTCTTCATGAGTATTTTTTAATTTATCCTAATTATCGATAAAAAATTTCCATAGTGTCAAATCGGTCATCTTTAGAATTAACCAGTTCGAAAAGCTAAATACTAAATTATCAAGAAAAAAAATTCAAATATACTATTTTCACTATCTCTCGCCTGAATTCTGAATCAATCAGGCGTATTATAGTAATTACGAAATCGTAATTATTACACTTCATAGTTAACTTGTTTAAAAATATTCCTATTGATTTATAGTATTTACAATTTTTTAGTTGTTAAAATGTGAATTTAATTCATTTATTATTCACAATCAAATAATTACGATTTCGAAGTTGTTACAATACAAATTTAACCTGCTCACTTAATATTCATGTGTTATCAGTAGGATTTCATAGTTGCTATTATAAATCATCAATTCAAAATTTAAGCAAGAAATATATGTGCGAGATAATAATAAAAATATTATAATCGCTTTACATGAGTTTATAATGGAGTAGGGTGTTATTTTTATTAAAAATAATAATAATTAAAATGGGATGTCTTTGATGATTTAGAAAAAATAAGGCGTCTTTTGATTTTTACTTAAAAATAAAAAACCGTCATTTATTTTCCTTTATCAAGGAAGTGTTCAATCTTGAAAAACTATCAATTGGACGTTTATCTTATTTTTTCCCCCTCTTTTTAAATATTTTTTTAGACTATAACAATATAGATTAGAATTATTTCAATTAATTTTAATCAAAACAACTTCAAATTGATTAAAATTATTTTAATTTTAATAAAAACCACTCTAATATTAATTAAAATCATTTTAACGCCAAAACTATCACAATGGGAGTCGTTTGATTCAAAATTAATTGGAGCAATTTGGTCAAAATTACTATAATAGTAATACAACAATCAGGTTAAAAGGGTAATTTAGGTATAAAATTTAAACCTAAAATATTTAAGTTTAGGAGCAAATTAAGTTTTTCTAAAATAAAAAAAATGACAGATATATATAGAACCATCAAACGGGTCAACTCGTGATGAGCAAGACTAACCGATCTATCATCTTGGTGAGTTAAAAAATCACCAATCCAACTCAATCTAAAACGTATTACGAGTTAGACAGGTCAATCCAGAGACATCGAAAATATAAAATAAAATAAAAATAATTTCATATTTTTAGCGTTCCAAAGAGTTTTATCAATCAAATATATTTAGCAATGTATATATTAAATATAAATAGGCACAAATAAACACTCATATTTGATAAAAAAAAAATATTATTTTATTTTAAAATTATAATAAAAATAATAATAAATTGATAAAAACTTAACTTACATATATTTCTCAACTTGTGGGCCAATCCAAATTTGTCGCAGGCTGACCCACGTAGGTCATGAGCCTAAGCGGGTCAGCTTAAGGGGCTTGAGTTGATAAAATTCTAATTTAATTCGTCCGCTATCCCAAGTGATAAACATGACAATTAAAATACCCGTGATTTTGGATGGCTTTATTTTTTTATTTTTTTATTTCGTCCGCTATCCCAAGTGATAAACATGACAATATGTGTTGCCTGAGATTTCGGATTCAAATTTTCTTAGTAACAAATAAATCCTCCTTTGTCCCCATGGCATGTACTAATAGTTAATACATGGATCTTACTACCAAGAGATCTGGAGTCAAATCATCCCCACGCACTAACCACAGTTTCCAAGCTAGTAGTCTCCGTGATGCACCTTCTCCGCGTTGACCATAGGATAGATTAGCGAAGACGTTTGGGGCAAACGAATCGCCTTTTATCACCTAGATTAAAAATGTATAAACTCTGTGTTATTTTGGGATGAGTTGACGGAAACAGTAGAGATGAGCATATGGCTTTTGCCACCAGACTAAAAACGTAAACTAATCCAATCAAATTGAATATTATAAAAATGTTAATATTTAAATTCAAATTAAAAAAAAAGAAATATTCAAATTGCATTCAAAGTTTTAAAATATAAATAATATTAATTCCATCTTAATTTAAAATAAAATTTGAGCTCCAATTTGATTGGAATGGTTTGAATCTTAATTCGAATAGGATTGAATTATATCTCGAAATGGTTTGAATCTTAATTCGAATAGGATTGAATTATATCTCGAAATGACTCAAACTCGAGTTCAGTCTTAGTCATTCAAATAAAATATTCAAATCAAAATTGTGTACAATAAAATAAAAATAAATAGACATCAGTTCGAATTTATCTCACAAACTGTAATCAAATAAAATATTATAATTTTGAATTTGACTAAAAAAGTATCATGTTCGAATTTGATAATTTTAAATACCAATTAAGTATCGTTTGCAGCCCGACTCCATACATACTTTTTCAAGCAAGTGGAATGAATAATGTGTATTAAATAGGCTAAAGAAAATATTTAAAGCTGAGCAGATGGAATGAGCTAAATAAAACATTGTGTAGAAAGATTTAATGATAGTAAAGATTATTCTTTGAATGCAATATTTTTATAAATCACATATATTATTATAAAATATTATCTTTATAATGACTCTATTCCTTATTAGGAAGCATGCTTGCTTGAATTTCTTAGGCCATGTAAAAACCCATTGCTTTTTCTTCTATGCTACTCTCATCTCTAAATCTCTCTAGCCACACCAACTATTTGTCTTATCACGAAGAAAAGCCTTAGCGCAATGATAAAATTATTGTCAAGTAACTTTGAGAGCCTTAGCGCATCAATAAAATTATTATCAAGTAACTTTGAGATCACAAATTTGAGTAGGTCTCTTCCTATCAAAGAAGATATTGTGGAGGTGGAGAAGGAGACAACATTGGCAGCAATGGTTAAGGCCGAAAAGCCATTTTGAGCCATAGTCTTTAAAAGCATGATTTAAAATGTTATTTAGAATGCATCTATGTATTTAAATTCAAAACCTAATATAAAATGATCTTTACTAATTTTGACTAAAATTTATTAAACAAATTCATTTCGTGTGGATTGTAGGTTCATCATCTTTAAAAGGAACACTTCGCCGTATCGAAAATTTTGATATAAATATCTCTTCAAATCTATAAAACCTTAGTAGATCTATGTGATCCTAGTGCCTTAGGCAATGTCGTTGCAATGTCTTATAAAATATTCTTCAACTACCTCCGACTATCACCTCTTTGGATCAATTTGAAACTCTTTTAAGATCTTCTTTCCTCTATCTCACACTATGTACTTGTTCTCGCGACTTATGGCAGTAAAAATACTTCATCAGAGTTTATAAACATTCAAGATTTGTATATCATCGCGTGCACATTGACAAACAATGATGACTTTATCGTCTTAATCGTTGTTTTTTAGACTTATTTAGGATTAAAATTGTAAATTAATTTCTTATATACGAATGATGATTCGTTTGTAATTGTCTTCGTTTAATGTATTAATACAGCCATGCTAATTCTTAGTTTCTTCTTTGTTCCTTTCACTATATATGTTCTGCCTCAATATATGAACATGTGCCTAAAGGCTGCCTATAGTAAAAATTTGGAGCTACTATTAGTATGGTTTATACATAATCTTAGAAATTATAAAACATCATTGAGCAATTGTATTTGTCTTGTTAACAAATCATGACATTATCATTGTGATTCAAACACAATCGAGTAATACGTGCAAGAAAGTTTCATAAGGCGAAGATTAAAAGCGCAAGAAGATTACACAAGTCCTAGGGATCTACAAGTTCACTCAAGGAACATCTGATGAACTTCATGACGAAGAAGATGAGGATTATGCAAATCCTAGGGTTCTACAAGTTTGTCAAAGAACATGTGCCAAAGGACAAGAAGGGCTGAGAAAGACCTAAGCAAGCCCCAGGGTTCTACAACAATAACAAAAATGGCAAAGAAGAAGACTTCCGTGCCTTCTAGGGTTCACGGGAGAAACATGTGTTGAAGATTGAAGAAGAAAAATGAATAGGAAAAGGAGACAAGGAAGACTTACAATGAGTCCAATGGTTATACAAATTCACTGGGGATATGAATATCGCCGGTCATTGCAGCTCATCGAACTACAACAGCACATTGACATGAACAAACTTTGAAACTGCAAATGGAAGTATCAATGAAGCCCGCAGAAACCCATATTCATAGAATTAGCCACTGAGCTAACACAGTTTACAGTGAGCAAACAAATGCTAACTCGATATCCATGCTTCAACATCAAATCCATCAAACTCAAGCAAAATAGAAATGTCGAACAAAGGAACATGAAAATGATTTTTGTCAAGAGGAACATAGAATATGAGAGTAAATTTTGATGCATCATACATCTAACAAAGCTGTAGTAACCATTAATGCTTAACATGAAACAGAAGATGAAAATCATTCAGGTATTAAAATTCCTATAAAAATAAAGGATCCATGCAATAAGAACTTAGAAAAAAAACTTTTCTTGATGAGAAATAAAGCAATCAATTACCTCCTCAAGGAATTATTGTGCTAAGTCATCAACATGTTTCTCATGAGCACCAGCACTGGCACTTTTCTCCATGAAACAGAGATCTGGATAGTTACGATGGTTCAACGAGTGAAGCCATAGCGCAACAGCGCCTTCTTTGTGCTCCATGGAGGCGATGTGAGGGTATATATACTTCATTTTAAAATCTTCAGCTTCTTCAGCATATGCATCCATGGTCACTGGCTCATGTGAGTCCTTCCATTGCTTATTATAGGAAGTGAATAGGCATTCGTCCAGGAATAGTCCGACTTCAGGAGCTGTTGGAACGTTGATTCTTACATCCCTGAACAATGCAAAAGAGAAAATGAATCGCCCAAAACCTGGAGTTAGAAGTTCCCTACACACTATGGGCTAAAAGGAGCTCATACTTTCTTAAGGCGGCATCCATAAGCGATTCAGGTGCACAGTTTCTCATCACTGCGACAGCAAGGCCTATCATCTTCCTGATCTGATGGAGCATGAAGCTCTGCCCTACAACTTCACACTTCACAAACTCAATCCCATCAATAGAAACGACACTATTTGCATGGAAGGATATGATGTACCGACGAGCAGAGGGATCTTCAGGCTTAATTCTAGTCGTGAGGTTATGGAAGTTATGAGTTCCTACATAATGCTGTAGGATTCGATTGAATCTCGCTTTCTGTTCATCATCATAACAGAATTTGGTTTTGGCACTCAGTTGCTCATTGGATTCTTCACGAACTACAGTCTCCACTGTGGATTTCTCTTCCAAGAAGGAATCCCTATTGCTTGGATTACCACATTCATCCACATTGGAAGCCCTAAGCTCACCTTCGACTGATATAGAATCAGCAGTTTCGGGTTGATTTTTACTCAAAATCATATCTGACGCACCAAGCTGATCATCACCAGCTCCTACACTTGCAATATCAGATTTTTCTAGCTTAGTTGACTCAAATTTACCATCCTCAACTTGTTCAGAATCAGGCCTTTCTTCCTTCTTAGATCCCTCAGAAAAGGGATCCACGGAAGTAGGTATCTTGCGTCCCCTTTCTGAGCACTCTAAGCAGCGAGTGAGCTCGCTGTCAGATCCGATGCTCGCGATGACGGACTCCCGGTCCGGATGTGCACTAGGGTCAAGGGAAAACACGGGAAGAAGGTAGACGTACCGTCGCCGATCACAGAATTTCTTGGCGCTGAAGGAATTGGTGACTCGCTTGAAGCCGAACACGGTGATCTGGTCGGGGAGGTGGGCGTTGAGGCGGGCAACGAAGCCAGGCGGATCGACGTAGAAGCGGCCGGAGACGACCTGAGCAGCAGCGCTGACGCCCTTGTCGGTGCGAGCGGATCGGGCCCAATCGTAGCGGCGAGAGAGGCCGCGGTCGGCAGCAGGGACAGCGTCGGCGAGGAAGAGGGCCTCCTCTAGATCTCCCTCGATGGTTCGGGCGCCGGGGTTCTTCTGCATGCCCTGGTACCCGGCGCCGCAGTAGCCGAGGAAGATGGCGACCTTGCGTCGCTTGTAGCGCCGCCGGGGTTCGCCGGGGGCGGACGAAGGGGCGTCGTCGGCGTCGGAGGTGGTGGCGGAGGACATCTTGAGCTTCTTAGGAGGGTGGGGAGGAGAGGAGGACATTAGGGCTTATGTCATTGACTGCGAGGGGAGCAAATGGCAGTTTTAAGAACGCGACACTAAACCCTAGAAATGAGGTTGAGGACGTGGGTAAAACAGAAGCATGTGCATCGGACGAGAAAGCGCCGCGATAATCCCATTAAAAAAAAATTAATTAACGGACACTGATTCGGCCTCACAAAAATTTTTCTGATTCGGCCTCACGAAAATTTAATTAATGAGGACGTGAGTAAATCGGGGAACGCTCGTAGTAGATGATCTAGAAGCCTAGCACAATGTTCGTAGAATCGCGATCCTACACAAGATCGATTTGGGGTCAGGATCGGATCGGTCAGGATCGGATCGTAAAATCGTACGATCCTAACAAAAACCCTTAAAATGGAAGAATATATAATTTTTATTAACACTATAATGATAATATACAATTTTTATTAACACTATAATGATAATAATCATGTTCAGCTTCAAGAATATTCTATTGATTACAAGATGATCCAATTTAATTGTCAACCTATTAGATAATAGACATCTAAAAACGTATCATTTTAGGAAAAAGATATAACATAATATTATTAATCAAAAACTAACTAAAAATAATTAAATAGATGTTTAAATAATCTTAAAACCCTTAGGAAAAAGATATAACATAATATTATTAATCAAAAACTAACTAAAAATAATTAAATAGATGTTTAAATAATCTTAAAACCCTAACACTAACTCTGTAAAAGATAAAAAAAATAATAATAAAAAAGACTAATAATCTTCTGAGCTTCTGAAAAGACTTTAAATAATATTTTTTGGGATTCAATCTTAAAACTAACCTGTAGATCTTTGAACGAGTTTCAATTTGATATATTATAGGTCACGTGGTTCAATCCGAGTCAAAAATTATGACCACTTGAAGCTTTCACCGATCCTGCTCCGATTCTGCTCCGATTCTGTCCGATCCTATACGATTCTGTCCGATTCTGTCCGATCCTACCGATCCTGCTACGAAAAACGATTCTGCGCGATTCTGGATCGATTTGTGGCGTAGGATCGCAGGATCGTAGGATCGTACGATCCTACGATCCAGGATCGCGATTTTGCAAACTATGGCCCAGCGTCCCAGGATTCGCGTCCCATTTAGAGGAAAAATTCCTACAAATACACCGTAGTTGGGGATCGAACCGCGGATGCCTGGGATAGCGACTAATCGTCCTACCGCTGTATCATAGCCTCGGAGGCTTCGATAATCCCATTGAGCCATCAGCGCGTGAGTATTATTATTATAGATTTGAGGATTAGAATTTAACAAAATTAATATATTTAATTTTTTTAGGTGTTAATCAAAATATTTAAATTAATAATTCTCATGATTTATCTTCTTTATTTTGATTTTGAGACAGATTGATATGAGTATTGGGAGTGAACAAATCGTCTTCTGCCGCCTCAAAAAGTACAGCAAGAGCAAAATTTTATTTTTTTTCTTTTCAGGATATATATATATCCTACATGATCGCACTCTGAGCGCCTATGCGCGCTAGGCGCCTCCAATTCAATTGGAGGTGCCTCGAGTGGCAATCGAGACACCTCCAATGCAATTGAAGGTGCCTCCGCTTGTTAAAATTTTTATTTAAAACTCATGAGAATTTTTTTATATTTTTTTAATATATTTAGAGTTTAAAGTTTTAAGATTTAGAGGTTAGGTTATAGTGAGTTTAAGCTAATAAGATTTTTCACTAGGGTTCAGTCGCCCCACTTAGATTATAGTGTTTAAAACAATCAATTTTAGAGGATTAAGAGTATATTATATGTGTTTAACGTTTAAGATTTTAGGATTCAAAAGTTAAATTATAGTGGATTTAAGTTAATAAGATTTTTTTCCCTAGGGTTCAGTCATCCCTCTTAAGTTATAGTGTTCAAAATAACTAATTTTACATGTCCACACAGATATTATATGTATTTAAGATTTATTAAAGAAAATGTTAATTTTTAAAAAAATATAAAATTTTAAAAAACTTTTATATATATATAAACTAATAGGTTGCACATCCTATGGGCCACGTCTGATCTGGCCATTATATGCAAGCCAATTTAAAATTCTTTAATCTCTCTCCTGCATATAAAAACGTTTTTTTCTTGTATGCAAATACTTTCTCTTTCCTACATGTAAAATAGTGTTGATTTGTAGAAACCAATACTAAGGTATTATTAAAAGTGATATTGATTTTTAAAAATCATCAGCAAAGTGATTCTGATTTTTAAAATTCAGCACCGACGTTGGAGCTGATCTTTAAAGATCAGCTCCAACGTGAAACTGGTTTTGCATGACTAGCACCAAAGTTCATGTCATTTGGCACACAGTCATAGCTTCTTGTGAGTCTCAAAATCATATTTTGAGATTATATACACATTTTTGGATACTCACCCCTTCCATCCCATTCCAAAATTTCAGATATCTAAGCTCCCATGGTCAATCAATGGATTTCAATTAAAACTCATTGATAGACCTAGAGGACACCGATCGAACTCATTTCAAGTCATACGGGTTCATTTGGAGGCCTATATACATTCTAGACACTCACCCCTTCAATTTCATGCTAAAATTTCAGAAATTCAAACTCCCCTAGGTAATCAATGGGTTTCACCAAAGTGACTCTAGTTTGTAGCAAAACAGCACCAAAGTAGTGCTGGTTTTTAAAATCCAACACTAACTTTGGAGCTGATCTTTATAAACCAACTCCAATGTACTAGTGCTGATTTTTAAAGACCAACTTAATGTTGAAGCTGATATTTAAAGACAAGCTCTAACGTGTTTGTGTTGGTCTTTAAAGATCAGTTTCACATTGGAACTGGTCTTTAAAGACTAGCTCTACATTGGAGTTAATCTTTGAAGATCAGCTTCATGTTGGAGCTGAACTTTAAAGATCAACTCCATGGAGCTAGTCTTTAAAAATTAACTTCACATGTTGGAGTTGATCTTTAAATACCAGCTCCAACGTATTGATATTAGTCTTTAAAAATGAGTTTCACATTAGAGATGATTATTAAATATCAGCTCCTGTTGATGCAGTCTTGCCCTGATTGTTATTTTGGTGTTGACATCGATTTTAGTTTTGGTGGATGATTATTGATTATGATTAAGTCCTAATTGGGGATCAGGCATGACATTGATTATGATTAAGTCCTGATCGAGGATCAGGCATGGCATGGATTATGATTAAGTCCTGATCGGGGATCAGGCATGGTATGGAAAATCCTAGTCTGGTGGGCTAGGTGTTGGAAAATCCTAACCTGGAGGGTTAGGTGTGAAAAATCCTAGCTTGGAGGGCTAGGTGTTGGAAAAGTCCTAATTCGAAAGGGTTGGGTGAAAAGTCCTAGCTTGGAGGGCTAGGTGAAAAGTCCTAACTTGGAGGGTTAGGTGCAAATTCCCATGCTGGAGAATTAGGTGAAAAAGTCCTGGCTTGGAGGGTCAGGTGCCTAGCTTGGAGGGCTAGGTTGGATGATGTTCTAACTTGGTAGGGTTGGGTGAAAAGTCCTAGCTTGGAGGGCTAGGTGAAAAGTCCTAGCTTGGAGGGCTAGGTGAAAAGTCCTAACTTGGAGGGTTAGGTGCAAATTCCCAACTTGGAGAGTTAGATGGAAAAACCCTTAGCTTGGAGGGCTAAGGTGGATGAATTCCTAGCTTGGAGGGCTAGGTTTGAGTCCCTGGATCGGTCTGGTGACCGATCAGGGACATTGGCACGCTGCTCCTTCGTGGATCGGTCTGGTGACCGATCCAGCGATGTCTGATCGGACTGGTGACCGATCAGGGAGCGCATAGTGAGGTTGGGAACCTACTGTGTGGCTCCTGATCGGACCGATGACCGATCAGGGAGTTTGGATCTGATTAAAAAATCACTGTTCATTTGTCCTGATCGGTCTGGTGACCGATCAGGCTTCACTCTGATCGATCTGGTGACCGATCAGGTTTCACTCTGATCGGTCTGGTGACCGATCAGGCTTCACTCTGATCGGTCTGGTGACCGATCAGGCGTGTATAGCCATGAGAGCTGGGAATCCCAGCGAAGCTGTGGATCGGTCTGGTCACCGACCCACAAGCCCTGGATCGGTCCGGTGACCGATCACTTTAATTCAAATTGCACTGTCAGACGCAGTCAGAGCGTCTGATCGTATCCGATTCGCTGCTGTTTGCCTCTGATATTTGATTTATTGTGTGATTTACTGCTCTAACAGTCTGATTAAGTTGCAGTGATAGGGGAGGATTCAAACACTCAAGGAGAGGTCAATGGAGGCTTTCCTTGGAGCAGATTTGTCCGATTCTCCATTTCCGGTTGCAACGGCCGAGCTGCAGACTGGAGCCGAGACTGGGGCTTGGCTGAGGGGATCTCAGGAAGACCAGAGAGGGCTCAGTGGTAGCTGGCGTTGGCAGTGAGGTAGCTGGAGGCTACGGAGGATGTTGTCACCTGATGCTGTATGGAGAATCAAAAGGGCGGAAGTTGGCTTCGTAAAAAAAAGAGAGTTTTTGGAAACTAGTGTTCTTGCCGCGCCTTGTGTTCTCCATAACAAGCTTGCTGTGTTCTTGAAGTTTTCATCACTTTGAGCAAGCGATCTAGAAGCAATCATTCATTACTTGAGCGCTTGAAGGAGAGAACAAGGAGCTTGGAGTCCGACAGTGGGAAGACACGAAGAAGGGTTCTTGCGTGAGATCGCTACTGGGTGGAGCTCAGGGAAGCTTGCTGTGTTCTTGTCCTTGCTAAGTGTTTGAGTAAGATCCTTCTTGTTGTTTCTTTGTGCTTAAACTTTATCTGTGATTGAAACGCTGTGGAGAGGTTTCTCCACCGAGAAGGAGGTTGCGTTATATCCGGTGAAAACCGGGGCTTGATCTGCCGACGATCAAGGGATCGCCCACCTTAAGGGCACGCCAAGGAGTAGGGGCAAGTTATCCCCGAACCTTGTAAACCCTCTTGTTAGCGATCTTGGCAGTTGTCTCTGTTTGCTTTCATTTCTGTTCTCGTTTACTGCATTGCTTCATTTTCCTTTGTTTCTTCCGCTGTGCTACTGATAAGTTGAGTATAGGAAACTTGTTAAGTGCAAGAAAAAGTGATTGACTATATTCACCCCCCCTCTCTAGCCATCTCGTTTCCAACAAGTGGTATCAGAGCTTGGGGCTCTGTTTACGGCTTAACATCCAAGAGTTATCAACAAGATGGCTTTGAGAGAAGACTTCTCTACCACCCGACCTTCATTCTTTGACGGCGCCGACTTTCAATATTGGAGATCAAAGATGGAATACTATTTGAAGATGGATATCCACACTTGGTTCGCGGTGAAGGAGGGATTCATCCCTCCTAAGGATGACAAAGGCAAAGAGCTTGAGTCGTGGAGGTGGACTGCTGAACAAACTCGGAAGAGTGAAGCCGACGCGAAGGCGGTTGTCACTCTTCAATGTGGCATGAACATTGACCAACTCATCAAGGTTGGTCCTTTCACAAGTGCGAAGGACTTGTGGAACAAACTCATTGAGCTTCACGAAGGCACCCGAGACTCTAGAATCGCAAAGAGGGATTTGTTCCTCAATCAACTTCAAAATCTCTCCATGAAGGAGAATGAGTCGGTAAGTGAGCTTCATAGCCGGTTCAAGGAATTCCTCAATGGGCTTCATTCAATTGATGAAAAGGTCGAGAACCGCGACCTTGTGAGGTATGTCTTGAAAGCATTTCTAAGGAATGCTTTGTGGTCATCCATGGTGGATGCCTACAAAGTATCCAAGGATCTATCTATTGTAAAGTTAGATGATTTATTTTGTGAGATGGAATTGCATGAAATGGCTAACAAAGGCCCCAAGGAGAAGGGGATTGTCTTAGTTGCAGGAGACCGAACCAACAAGAAGAAGAAGGAGAAGGAGGTCTCCTCATTTTCATCCTCTTCCGAATCCGAATCCGAGTCCGATTCCGAGGAAGATGGCAGCGGCTCTTCTTCATCCGAAATGGCCAACTTTGTGCGAAGGATGATGCAAAGGGATCGACGCTTCAAAAGTAGAGGTAACACTAGTGAATCCAAACTTGATAAGACTAATGCATCTTGTTTTGAGTGTGGTAGAAAAGGGCATTTCAAGAATGAATGTCCAAAGCTTAAGAAAAAGGAGGAGAAATCCAAAAGAAAAGAAGAGAGATCCAAGAAGAAGAAGAAGGCCTTGAAGGCCACTTGGGATGAGTCATCCTCAAGCTCATCCGATGAAGAAAAGGAGGAGAAAATCACAAGGAATGTGGCACTCATGGCTCTTGGAGAGGAGAGCAGTGATAAATCTTCAAACTTCTCAAACGCGACTTCATCATCTTCGGATGATGAAGAGGTAACTTCTCCCGAGCTTGAAAAGTGTTATAGAGCAATTGCATGTTTAACTAGTATGCTTAAGAAGTCCAAAAATAAGGTTAAAGCATTGCAATTAGAAATTGATCAATTGAAAGTATCTAGGGATGATAACATTGATGATTTACATGTTGAACTGCTAGAAGATGAAATTAAATCATTGAAACTTGAAATTGAAAATTTGAAGTCCTCTAAGGTTGAGGAAGTCAATGATTTGCATGATGAGTTGCTAGTAGAGGAAAACCAATCATTGAAGAGTGAAGTTGAGAAGCTCAAGAATATTCTTGGGAAATTCTCAACTAGCTCTAAGACCCTAGATATGATCCTAAATGCCCAAAGGGCGGTTTACAATAGGGCCGGTATTGGTTATCGTCCTAAGGAACCGTCATTTGTGTCTCTCATGTCTAGGACTGATATGAGACAATCTAGGACACCCAAAATCCAAAAGAAAATGGTCAAGACATGGGTGCCTAAGTCATGTTTAGTTGATGCTTTAGGTCCCAAGGTTTGGGTACCAAAAACTTCTATTTTTCGAATTGTGTAGGTTATGATTGAGGGGGAGCATCTATCAACTTGGTTCGTTGATAGTGGATGCTCCAAACACATGACCGGGGATAGATCATTGTTTACCACACTTCACAAGAAAAGTAGAGGTAATGTATCATTTGGTAACAATGGTAGTCTTAAGGTCATAGGAATAGGAGACATTCAAATATCCGAATGTCTTAGAATCTCAAATGTCCTTCTAGTCAAGGGGATGAAATTTAATCTCCTAAGTGTCAGTCAATTGTGTGACACGGGTTACACAATTGACTTCCAACCAAGTCAATGTCTAGTTAGACAAAATGACACCTTGGACACGGTACTAGTAGGAGCAAGAGTAGACAATATTTATCAAGTTTCATTTAAAAGTGCTACTAATGCTTTTACTAAGTGTTTCATGTCAAAAGAAGAAGAGTCCACCCTTTGGCACCGGAGGCTAGCATATGTTAACATGAAGAACATCCGGAAGTTGGCCAACAAGGGACTAGTCCGAGGCTTACCAAGCATCAAGTATGAGAAAGACAAACTTTGTGATGCATGTCAAATGGGTAAGTAAACAAAATCTGCACATAAAGGTAAAAGCGTTGTAAGTACTTCTACCGCTTTAGATTTACTTCACATGGATCTATTTGATTGTAGTACTATCATATCATTGAATGGAAGTAGGTATTGCTTTGTTATCATTGATGATTTCACTAGATACACATGGACTTACTTTTTAAAATATAAGGACCAAACCTTAGATATTTTCATTTCTTTTTGTAGAAGAGTTGAAAATGAAAAATCATCAACCATTAAGACAATTAGAAGTGATCATGGAGGTGAATTTCAAAACCAAAGGTTTTTAGAATTTTGTCAAGATAGAGGTTATAAGCATGAGTTCTCTACTCCTAGAACACCACAACAAAATGGTGTTGTAGAGAGGAAGAACCGTGTTCTTCAAGAGGCTGCACGAAGCATGCTTAATGAGTACTCACTCCCGAGTTACTTATGGGCTGAAGCTGTAAATACAGTTTGCTATGTGCAAAACAGAGTCCTCATCCATAGGTTCTTAGGAAAGACTCCCCATGAGCTTTGGTTTGGAAAACCACCTACGGTTAAACACCTTAGGGTGTTTGGTTGTAAGGTGTTCATTCTAAACACCAATGACCACCTTGGAAAGTTCACGGCAAAGGCTAATGAAGGGATACTAGTCGGGTATTCTCTCATTAGTAAAGCCTACCGAGTCTACAACAAGAAATCTAGATTATTTGAAGAGTCTTCTGATGTGGTCTTTGAAGAAATTCCAAAATCAATTGACCAATCAGAAAATGTAGAAGGAGTTCAACTCGAACATAGGAGACTAAGTTTGAAAGAAACTCCAAGTGGTGTTGATGGTGATGAGTCTGATGATGATGAACCTAGACAACCCATTGTTCAGCCGGATCCTGAGGCTGAACTTGTGTCTAGTGAACCCGTATAAGAAGCACCACCAACTCCTAGGCAAACTAGATTAGCCTCTAGTCATCCCCAAGACCAAATTGTTGGAGACATCCATCATGGGGTTAGGACTAGATCATTCTTCCGGAATGAGGCTAATGAAGTTGCCCTAATTTCCGAAATTGAACCTAGAAAAATTGATGAAGCATTAAGTCATCCCGATTGGATCATTGCAATGCAAGATGAACTAGGTCAATTTGAGAGGAGTCAAGTTTGGGACTTAGTCCCTAGACCCAAGAAGACCACCATTATTGGAACCAAATGGGTCTTCAAGAACAAATTAAACCATAAGGGAGAAATCATTAGAAATAAGGCACGCTTGGTAGCCAAGGGCTACAGTCAAGTTGAAGGCCTTGATTATGATGAGACTTATGCTCCCGTGGCACAATTAGAGTCCATCCGATTGATGCTGGCATTTGCAGCACATCGTGGCTTTAAATTATACCAAATGGACGTCAAATCGGCCTTCCTAAATAGTTTGATTAGAGAAGAGGTCTACGTCGAACAACCTCCGGGGTTTGAGAGTACCGAATTTCCAAACCACGTGTTCAAGCTCAAAAAGGCACTTTATGGCCTCAAACAAACACCCCGAGCTTGGTATGAGCGGTTGTCGACATTCTTGATTGAGAAGGGCTTTGTTAGAGGCCAAATAGACCCTACACTATTTCTACGAAGAGATGGTGACAACATTTTTATAGCCCAAGTATATGTCGATGACATAATTTGTGGCTCAAATAATAAGGGCAATTTAAATGAGTTCATTGGACACATGGAGAGTGAGTTTGAAATGAGTCTAGTGGGAGAGTTGACCTTCTTCCTTGGACTTGAAATCAAGCAAACTCGCGATGGTATCCATGTGCACCAATCAAAGTATACTCAAGAAATGCTTCGCAAATTCAACATGAGTGATTCAAAAGAGGTAACCACTCCCATGGCTACAAACACAAGATTAGACAATGATGAGAGTGGTAAACCCGTTGATCTAACTCAATATCGAAGCATGATAGGTAGTTTGCTATACCTCACAGCCAGCCGACCAGACATTCTATTTGCTGTAGGTATGTGCGCTAGATATCAAGTTTGTGCCAAGGAATCTCACCTAATTGCTGTTAAGCAAATTTTGAGATATCTCAAGGGCACAATTGGTGTAGGTCTTTGGTATCCCTGTACCGAATCTTTTGATTTGATTGGCTATACGGATTCCGACTACACTGGATGTAAGTTGGACCGGAAAAGCACAAGTGGGGGTTGTCAATTCTTAGGTTCGTCCTTAGTAAGTTGGTCGAGTCGGAAGCAATATTGTGTTGCTCTTTCCACTATCGAGGCAGAATATATCGCCATGGGAGAGAGTGTATCACAATTGTTGTGGATGATACATACTTTAGAGGACTATGGATTAAGTTACAAGGGTGTACAAGTGTTATGTGATAACATAAGCACAATTAACTTAACCAAGAATCCAGTCCATCATTCTAGGACCAAACATATTGAAGTAAGACACCACTTCATTAGGGATCATTTAGCTAGGGGAGATATTGTACTCTCACATGTAGAGTCCAAATCAAACCTAGCCGACATTTTCACTAAACCACTTCCCGAAAATGAATTTAGTTTCCTAAGACGGGAATTAGGAATGTGTCGCGCTTCATGATTTTCAAATTGCATTAAAACCCTTCATGATTATTTCGAATTGTTGGGAAACAATTGGGTAACCTTGGAAACATCTCACACAAACTATAAGGTTTACCAAAATATTTTTGTTTGCTAGATATGGGGTGAGATGTTAGGATCAACTAAATCACTCAAAATGTTAATGCATCCCTTGAGAAATTAAGTTGACGAGATAATTATCACTGTGGTGACCATGTATGGGGAAAATCATTGCATAACATATGTGTATATGGCTCCATGATCATACTTGGACATTCCAATCAAGGAAACTTGATTGGAACATTGGATTTGATTCAAACTAAGTTGAAATTGCTTGAATGATTGTTGATTGAGTTTGATTCCATTTGTATGGGTCAAAGTGATTGTTGAACCTATAAGGACCTTTGATTCTTGTTCAGGGATCAATTCTAGTCATGAGATCATGTCCAAGTTCGAAAAATAAGCCCTAATTTTTCTCCTAGCACGCGCTCGAGCTCCTCCTCTGCACTCCGGCCTGCTCCTCCACTGCCGCTCTCATTCTCCTGTAAGTCTTTTTTTTTTGTTTTTTTCCGTCGTATCTCCGGCCGGGCTACAACCAGCGGGCTAAATCTGGCCACGGGAAGGTCGCGGTCGGCTAGATCTAGCCACCTGGCAGTGAGCAGGCCTTGTCGGCCAGATCTGGCCGCAACCGGCAAGATTTGGCCGCGACCGGTCAAATCTGGCTACTGCCAACCTCTACAGGCCACTATTGGCAGTTGCATGCGGGCCCCTGTGAGTCGCTGCCGAGCGCCACCTCTTGTAATTCAGCATCGTTGTCTCTTGTATTCAGGGCATGAATGTTTTTTGTTGTATGTAATTGATAACTTATGTACACTATCAAATATTTTCCTTGTCTAAATTAATTGAATAGTAACTATCATCCAGACTATGTGCATTGCTTTATTTATTGTTGAAGGTCAAGTATATGCTCAGATCAATTATGTAAGGAAGGTTGTATTTTAATTCATACTAGTAAGAATAATTATAGTACAAATCTTTATAAACTTCATATACATTTGAACCAGCAAGAAATATATACTTTGTTGTATTCCTTTTAATTAGTTTTACATTGATCTAGTTACTTAAGGGCTATTTGTTCATATGATATTTCATTTCTCAGTTGGTTTAATCCTATTCTCACTAGGTTTAACAATTTACAATATTTAATTAACTTTTACTACTTAATTCATTCAATTTATAAAAGTTTAATAATATTTCAATTTTATTCTGATTAGACAACAATGTATATGAACAAAACTTGGATGTATAATCGATTAGACAATAAATTAATTAGAGATGATTTTATTACTGATCTTGAACAATTTATGAACTTTACTAAGAGTCATCCAGAATGTATAAATGGTGTTAAGTTAAAGTGTTCGTGTAATCATAAAAAATTTAGTGATACAAACTACAGTGATGAGGATACTGTGAGAGTACATATATGTAGAAATGGTTGTGTCAAACTACTATAACTGGTACTATCACGGAGAACATTATATATGTGAATCAATTGAGCCTTCTATTGGTTCATCATCTGACACTTTTGTTGCGTCACTGGAATCATCAACTAATGATATTGTAATGCAATCAATGGTTCAAGATGCGATGAATGTAACTGATTATTCCAATATAGATGAAATATATGTTGGTGCAAGTTGCATCAATGATGTTCCTCTTCAAGTGTTTTAATGTTTGACAATACACTTAAGTCAGTGATACATTGAACAGACAAAGGGGAGTAAGAGAGAAGTAACCTAAGCTGAAGAAAAGTCCTAGTTAATCTAGGCATCGAAACCCTAAGACCTAGTGAAGGGCTGCTAGGCACCTAGCGAAGGGCTGCTAGGCACCTAGCGAAGGGCTGCTAGGTATCGTAACCTTAAGACCTAGCGAAGGGCTGCTAGGCACCTAGCGAAGGGCTGCTAGGTATCGTAACCCTACGACCTAGCGAAGGGCTGCTAGGCACATAGTGAAGGACTACTAGGCATAGAAGACCTAACGAAGGGCTGCTAGGCACCTAGCGAAGGGCTGCTAGGCATAGAAGACCTAGCGAAGGATTGCTAGGCACCAGGCGAAGGTCCGCTTGGTAACGAAGACCTGGCGAAGGACTGCTAGGCACCTGGCGAAGGATTGCTAGGGAATGAAGTCTTGGTCCGAGGGACTAAGCAACTTAGCTGAGCGATCACTAAGGACAGGAGTAGAGACGGGTCAGGGTTTGGGCGTCTCGAGGTCCGGAAGTATCGGAAGCTAAGCAAAAGTCCACCCGAAGGGCTGGGTGGCAACCGTCTCCTGAAAGAAGTAGGTGAAGGGCGAGTTCTCAGGGATAGGAACTCATGCCGGTTCGACCTAGGGTTTCGTGCAAATCCGAAGTCAGAACCAAGTCCTTAAGCTTAATATTTCATGTATATGTGCTTTGTGTTTGTGTATCTTGCAGGTACCAAGAACCGGAGACAAAGCAAGTAAACAAGTGAGGCTGGAAGGCAACATTGGGGGCGCCCCCATGCAACTAGGGCGCCCCCAGCAGTGGGGGCGCCCCCAGCCAAAGAGGAAAAAGCAGTTATGGTGAAGCAGGCAGAACAAGTGTCAACTGGGGCGCCCGGAGCGTCCGGGGCGCCCGGATTCGTAGATGTTGTGCTGTTTCGAAGCCAGAACACAGGATAAGCCCTCACGGGTGTGCCCGGAGCGTCCGGGGCACCCTGGTCAAAGCTGTTATCAGCTGCGGCGAGATAGGCGCAGGGATAAAGTTTGACCGAGTCTTCCGGGGCGCCCCCAGCGTCCGGGGCGCCCCCAGGAGGCCTATATAAGGGGCTTCGACCCCTCTGCTTCAGACACGACTTCCAAGAACCATTCCAAGCATTCTGACCAATGGCAACGCGCTAGAAACGAGGCTCTATGACCGGGAGGCTCCAGGAGGAAGTGCGCGGCACTTCGGAGGTCCAGATCGGCCGAGTTTCAAACTTGTTCTATTCGGTTTGCTTTAATTATACTGCAATTAGTTTTCATTATACTTTGATTGTAATATTACACTGTAAGTCGGGTTTCTCCGCCTTTGGAAAGTCTGGGAAGGAGACCAATAGTGGACGGGCGTTCCTGTGCATAGGCCTTGGATGTACTGACCCTGGGGGGTCGGGAACCAAGTAAAAATCCGCTGTGTACCTGTGTTCTTTTTGTTTTTATTTTCCGCTGCACTAACGATCTGAATAGTTTTACAAACGAAGTTCTCGCGAAGATTTTCACGGTCGATATTCACCCCCCTCTATCGACGGCACCGGTCCTACAATTGGTATCAGAGCCGAGCCGCTCTTCACCGGACTAACCGCCGACGGAGCAACGACGCTAGGAGTTGAGGGGGAGCCCAGGGGTGAATCAGGTACATTTTTTTAATGTCTAATTTTAAATTGCATATTATTTGTTTTACATGCAGGGAGAGAGGGCACTATAAAAATTAGTGCCCTACTCATAAAAATCGTTCATCACCGGCGGCAAAGGGGGCACCAGCGCCAGGAGTCCGGAGAGATAAAAGCCATATCAGATGCTTCAAGTGCGAAAAATTCGGACACTACAAAAACAAATGTCCGGCAAAGGTACGAAAAATTTATGTTCCAAAAATTTTACAAGTTCCTGCACTGCCATGTGATAAAGTAGTTAATTCTTCTGATAAAGTAGATTTACTGCATAATAAAATTAACTTTTTGCATGTTAAATTACAAAACGTGAATATGACCAAAATATCAAAAATTAATTGTTTAATTCAGAATATCAATTCAGAAATTAATAAAATTAACTCTGATAATTTATCTGATAAAATTAATTCTGATAATTTTTCTGATAAAGCTAATTCTGATAATTTATCTGATAAAATTAATTCTGATAATTTATCTGATAAAATTAATTCTGATAATTTATCTGAGAAAATTAATTCTGATAATTTAGTTAATAAAATTAATTCTGATAATTTATCTGATAAAATTAATCCTAATAATTTTTCTAATAAAATTAGTTCTGATAATTTTAATTCAGACAAAATTAATCCTAAGGATAATTCGGAATTCAAATTTGAAAATCCTAAAGATAATTCCGAATTCAAATTTGAAGATCCTAAGGATAATTCCGAATTCAAATTTGAAAATCCTAAGGATAAATCTGAATTCAAATTTGAATATCTTAAGGATAATTCAGAAATTAATTCTGAAAATCTCAAGATTAATTCAGAAATTAATTCTGAAAATCTTAAAGATAATCTAGAGATTAATGTTTAAAATATATCTGAGGATAATTTTCTCCTAGATAATAATTTAATTATAGATAATATAGAAGATTATTACAAAACCTTAATTAGTGGCCCAAATTACTCCACCTACTGTGAGGATACTGAAAAATCTAATCCTAAGGAGGATATGGAACTATCTAAGATAAAGGCCATAATCAATAAAAATTACAAAAATTCAAATAAATCAAAATTATTAGAAAAACTTGAAAAGAAAGATAAAGATAAAGATGAAATTTTCGAAATAATGAAAATGATGAATTTAAACCCACAATTATTAATTAATCATGATAATCTTAAATTCAAATTAATTAAATCTTAATTCAAACTAAATCCTAATTAAGTCCTAATTAAATTTAAATTAAATTTAAATTAAATTTAAATTAAATTTAAATTAAATTCAAATTAAATTAAAATTAAATTAAATTAAATTTAAATTAAATTCAAATTAAATTAAATTCAAATTAAATTAAAATCAAATTAAATTTAAATTAAATTCAAATTAAATTAAAATCAAATTAAATTAAAATTAAATTAAATTCAATTAAATTAAATTCAAATTAAAATCAAATTAAATTTAAATTAAATTCAAATTAAATTAAAATCAAATTAATTAATTTAAATTCTTCAAATTAAATTAAAATCAAATTAAATTAAAATTAAATTAAATTAAATTAAATTCAAATTAAATTAAATTCAAATCAAATCAAATTAAATTAAATTAAATTCAAATTAAATTAAATTAAATTTAAATTAATTCAATTCAATTAAAATTTTAATTAAGTCAATTAAATCAATTCAATCTACTTTAAACAAATTCAACTTTAATTGATTCAAATCAATTCAATCTTAGTTAATTAATTTTCAAGTTAATTCAAACTTCAATTAACTCAACTTCAAATCTTAAATAACTTAAACTCAAACTAAAATAAAATTTTACGCAAACTATAACAGTTAAAATTAATAACATCAAATATGTCAAAGTGGGTTGGCATATTCACGGGTTCACACGACATGTATCAAATCAGGAATTTGATACATTTTTAGAAACTTAAATAAAATGCTTTGGACTTGTTTGACTCATGCATAATTGTCATGTCATGCATCTGCTACTTCTTTTTATATGACATGTCATTCATGTTTAAATTTTATGCATATATTAGAACGGCTATAGAAAAAAGAATAATTGAAACTTGATCAACCTAGTATTGGGTGGAGGTGAGATGATAGTACGTTAGGGAAGCCAATTCTAATAAGGTCAAGTATACTCTACTTGGCCTCTTTAGACTGGTGAAACTAGCCGAAGCTACCGATCCAAGACCCAAACTAGTTAGAGCAGAATTTTTCAATAAGTAATTTTGAAAATGAAATTTCATTAAAAGGCTTTGTCAAGGAAAGGGTTGATGATCCAATAAGGCTACGGCCAAAGAAGGCCGAGTGCCTCGCCAAGACCTGGAAGCCAATTTTTGAAATTCAAATTCAAGTTACTTCTTGTCAAATTCAAATCAAACACAAGCTTCAATAAAATCTTAGAATTAAAATAAATTAAAGAAAAATGACTCAAGCATCTCACAATACACTTATAAGGCAATCATGCTTGTTGTATTGATACATCTAAAATGGGTGAGATGTTAAAGACTAATAAATTGAAAATTGTTTTTCAAAATTGTTTTTCAAAATCATTAGAATATTTTTCTAAAAATATATTTTCAAAATAGTGTTTCAACATAATAATGTTTTTATGGAATTCATGCTTGTCTAATTGAATATACATATTATACGTTTCTCAAAAATTATATCTTTTCAAAAAATTGTTTGACTCACGCAATTAGACACAAGCCTCTTAGGACAACACTAAAGTTCCTTAAGGCACTTAGATAGAGTCAAACGGGATAGTATACAGGGGGAGTGATTTTCATTTTTTTTGGCTTTCGAAAACTACACTGTAAAAATTACTATTATTTGAAAATACTTTTCGAAAACTGAGCCTTAAATCGTTATCACTTGTGTTTTTCGAAAAAGGTTTATGTTGTAAAATTTATCAGTCTTGTTTGATTTTGATAAACCCTAAAGACACAGAGGAAGGTCCACTTCATAATCTACAAGGACTCCAAGGATGTGTCAACTTTAGGGGGAGTATAAATCAAACTTCTGAAACAATTTTGTTTAATTAATTGTTTTGAAATTATTAGATAATTTCTTTAATTTGAATCAACCCTTAAGACTCAGTGGAAGAGTACTTGTGGTCAACAAGCTTCCCAGGACTGGGTCAAGTTTAGGGGGAGGTCAAATTAAAAGACTTATTGAATATTTCAAATGTTTTCATGCGCGGTATTTTCAAATCCTGTTGAAAACATAAGTATTCTTTCAAAATACTATTAATTTTCCCAAAACAAAAATATATACTATTATTTTCAAAAATTTGAAATAATGTTTAGCTTGAGTTGGAAAATTCTCCAGGACACTTAGGAAAATGTCTTTGTAGTTAACAAGGTTTCCCAGGATTGTGTTAGACTGGAAAAGAAACTTAGTCAAGTAAAATGTTATGTTTCATAAATCACTTATTTTCAAAAACAGTTAGTACTTGCAAAATAGGCATAACATTTATATTTTCCAAAATAACATTCTTTCAAAAGTTATGCATTTTCCAAAAGTACTTAATTATTCAAAAATTCAATATATTTTCAAAGGTACTTATATTTTTCAAAAATTACATAATTTTTGCAATATATTATTCAAAAGACAATGCTTTCAAAATTTTGCACTAAGTATTTTCAAAAAGAACCAAAGGTTTTTAATGTTGGTGCAAGTATTGTCTTTTTGATGTATGACAAAGGGGAGAGGTGTGTGCTTAAGTTAGAAAAAATTTTCCCCAAAAATAAAAAATGTAGTTTCAAAACCTATATCAATTTTTTTTTTCATTTTTACCCCAAGGACAGTAAGTTAGCCCCTTTAAACCAATCTAACTTAAGTTATTGTCAAACATCAAAAAGGGGGAGATTGTTGGTGCAAGTTGCATCAATGATGTTCCTCTTTAAGTGTTTTAATGTTTGACAATACACTTAAGTCAGTGATACATTGAACAGACAAAGGGGAGTAAGAGAAAAGTAACCTAAGCTGAAGAAAAGTCCTAGTTAATCTAGGCATCGAAACCTTAAGACCTAGCGAAGGGCTGCTAGGCACCTAGCGAAGGGCTGCTAGGTATCGTAACCTTAAGACCTAGCGAAGGGCTGCTAAGCACCTAGCGAAGGGCTGCTAGGTATCGTAACCCTAAGACCTAGCGAAGGGCTGCTAGGCACATAGTGAAGGACTACTAGGCATAGAAGACCTAGCGAAGGGCTGCTAGGCACCTAGCGAAGGGCTGCTAGGCATAGAAGACCTAGCGAAGGATTGCTAGGCACCAGGCGAAGGACCGCTTGGTAACGAAGACCTGGCGAAGGACTGCTAGGCACCTGGCGAAGGATTGCTAGGGAATGAAGTCTTGGTTCGAGGGACTAAGCAACTTAGCTGAGCGATCACTAAGGACAGGAGTAGAGATGGGTCAGGGTTTGGGCGTCTCGAGGTCCGGAAGTATCGGAAGCTAAGCAAAAGTCCACCCGAAGGGCTGGGTGGCAACCGTCTCCTGAAAGGAGTAGGTGAAGGGCGAGTTCTCGGGGATAGGAACTCGTGCCGGTTCGACCTAGGGTTTCGTGCAAATCCAAAGTCAGAACCAAGTCCTTAAGCTTAATATTTCATGTATATGTGCTTTGTGTTTGTGTATCTTGCAGGTACCAAGAACCGGAGACAAAGCAAGTAAACAAGTGAGGCTGGAAGGCAACATCCAGGGCGCCCCCAGCCAAAGAGGAAAAAGCAGTTATGGTGAAGCAGGCAGAACAAGTGTCAACCGGGGTGCCCGGAGCGTCCGGGGCACCCGGATTCGTAGCTGTTGTGCTGTTTCGAAGCCAGAACACAGGATAAGCCCTCACGGGGGCGCCCTGGTCAAAGCTGTTATCAGCTGCGGCGAGATAGGCGCAGGGATAAAGTTTGACCGAGTCTTCCGGGGCGCCCCCAGCGTCCGGGGCGCCCCCAGGAGGCCTATATAAGGGGCTTCGACCCCTCTGCTTCAGACACGACTTCCAAGAACCATTCCAAGCATTCTGACCGATTGCAACGCGCTAGAAACGAGGCTCTATGACCGGGAGGCTCCAGGAGGAAGTGTGCGGCACTTCGGAGGTCCAGATCGGCCGGGTTTCAAACTTGTTCTATTCGGTTTGCTTTAATTATACTGCAATTAGTTTTCATTATACTTTGATTGTAATATTACACTGTAAGTCAGGTTTCTCCGCCTCCGGAAAGTCCGGGAAGGAGACCAATAGTGGACGGGCGTTCCCGTGCATAGGCCTTGGATGTACTGACCCTGGGGGGTCGGGAACCAAGTAAAAATCCGCTGTGTACCTGTGTTCTTTTTGTTTTTATTTTCCGCTGCACTAACGATCTGAATAGTTTTACGGATGAAGTTCTCGTGAAGATTTTCACGGTCGATATTCACCCCCCCCCTCTATCGACGGCACCGGTCCTACAATATATGTACCTGAATATTATCAATTATATGAAATGTTAAAGTCTAGTGAAAGAGAATTATGGGTTAGTTATTCTCAGTTATTAGCTACTGCAAGGTTGTTAAATATGAAAATAGAACATCATTTTTTAGAAAGATGTTACGATGAAATACATCAATTAATGTCAGAGTTGCTCCCTGCTGATTACATAATGACTGATAGCTTCTACAATATAAAAAAATTGATTAGAGGATTAGGTTTGCCTCTAGAGAAGATTGATTGTTGTATAAACAATTGCATGATCTATTGAAATGAAGACAATGAACTGAGTGAATGCAAAATCTGTAGTCACTTGCGTTATAAGCATCGTACTCGTATATTAAAGAAGAAGAAGAAAAATATTGCATTGAAAGTCATGTATTATTTTTTATTAACTGCTAGACTTCAACCCTTATATGCATTTGCCGCTACAGCATGCTACATGATATGACATCATGAGCATGAGCACAAAGGAGGTATTATGTGTCATCCCTGTGATTCCCCTTCATGGACACATCTTGATATTGTATATCCTTCATTTATAATGGAACCTCATAATGTCAGATTGGGACTTTTTACAGATGGGTTTTAGGCATTTGGTTAGTCGGGATAGTAATATTCATCTTGGCCAGTAATATTGACACCTTATAATTTATCATCATGGATGTGCATGAAAGATGAATTTATGTTTCTTACTGTACTGATTCCTAGTCCAACCAATCCCAAAGATAAAATAAATGTTTTCCTTCAACCTCTAATTGCCAAGTTGAATGAATTATAGAATGTAGGGTCGATGACTTATGATGTTGTAAGTAAAATAAATTTTCGGTTGCATAATGCATTATTATGGATGATCAGTGATTTTCCAACATACTCAATATTATTTGGATCGAACGTAGCTGGTAAATTAGCATGCCTACACTGCATGACAGATTCTGCTTCATTTTTATAATCGTGTAGTGGGAAGGTATTTTGGTTTGATAATCACCAAAAAAATTTACCTATTGACCATCCTTTCAGGTGGAACAAACAAAATTTCCTAAAGAATGTTATAGTCAGAAAACTTTCTCCAATCCATACTTCAAGTGAAAAAATTATTCAACAAATAGACAGTTATGTCTTCCTACATGTATCTCAACCTGGTTCCGATGAGATAAATAAATACATTCTTAAGATGTACAAATGTGGATGGAAGAAGAGGAGTATTTTTGGGAGTTGTCATATTGGAAGTATCTTCTCATTCGACATAACTTAGATGTCATGCATGTTGAGAAAAAAATCATTGATAATATCTTCAATATTGTCATGAATGTGCCTGGAAGAACTAAAGACACAGCAAATTCACGTGAGGAATTAAAAAAACTAGTAAACAAACAATAGGTACACATAAATCAAACAACCAATAGATTTTCAAAGGCTTGTTATACATTGGACAAAGATGGTAAGAAAATTTTATGTAATTAGTTGAGAGAAATAAAATTCCCTGATGGGTATGCCTCAAATATAGCTCGATGCGTGGATATGGGCAAGTTGAAGATATTTGGAATAAAGAATCATAACTATCATGTGTTCATGCAAAGACTTATTCCAGTAATTTTTCATGACTTACTTACACAAAATGTTTGACAATCACTTACAGAATTGAGTGTATTTTTTAAAGATTTGACAACAATGTGTATTATGATCGATGATATGCTTCGGCTAAAAATAGACATTTCTCTCATACTATATAAGCTGGAGTGTATATTTCCACCAAGATTTTTTGATTCAATGGAATATTTACCAGTATATTTACCATACGAGGCACAAATAGCTGGTCCTATACAATACAGGTGGATGTATCCATTTTAATGATTTTTGAGAAAATTAAAGAATAATGTTTGTAACAAAGCAAAAGTTGGCCGGGGAGTCAATATGTAATGTCTATCTGGTTAAAGAAACATCTTTTTTTTTCTCGTATTATTTTGCTATCAATGTGAAAACCGGACAGCATAAGTGTCCTTGAAATTCTGATAATACTCAACCAAATGACCCATCAATGCTTTCTATTTTTAACTTTCTCGGTAGGCCAATGAGTGTATCTGTTCTAGATGGTTAATTGAACAGAAATACGATGATGTGACAACATGCATACTCTTAGATTGTGATAATAAGGTGGAACCATATATAAAGTAAGTTGATTTCTCCAATGATTCAGTTATCCTATTTTAATTGTTTGCTTGATATCCCAATTGTCTTAAAATATCTCTTTCATAACTTATTCGAACAACAACTATATATACAAAATCCATCACTAGGTGCAAGTGAGGTCACTGAAAAGTTAGAGGCCGAATTTGCATTATGGTTTGAAATATATGTAAGTTGCAATATCGCCAAAAAATTAATATGTTTATGTCTATTTAGTCCAGTCCTAATTTAAATTAAAATTTATTTAGGTGAAAGACCGTAGAATAGAATAATGAATCTTGCATCAGGATCGCTTTGTAAAATAAATGTCTACTCTGGATACTATGTTAATAGGCTAAGATTCCATGTGGCATAACGAGATTCATGGAGATTAACATACAATTCTAGAGTTTGTGTTAAAGGATATATCAACAACAATAACACAGAGTTTGATTACTATGGTAGACTTGAAAAAAATCATAGAGATTGAATATCCTGCATTACCTATAAAACAGTGTGTGTTATTCAAATGTTCATGGTATGATCCGACCTCAAAAACAAATACAAGAATACATCCAAACTATAAATTAGTGGAGGTTAATAAAAATAGAAGGTTCAACAAATTTGAACCTTTCATTTTTGGGGTACAAGCAAGTCAGGTTTTTTATCTTGAATACCCTATGAAAAGAAGAAGATTTAGTGACTGATTGTCTGTTTGTCGAATGAAGTCTCGCTCGACTATAAAAATGTCAAATACTATCACTGTTCAAAATCATGATACATTTCAGAATGATGAAGTAAAGAGACATTTAGTTGATTCACAACTTTCATCCACATTTGATTTATTTGTAGATGTTAACGTAACTTACGAGGATATAGATGATGGAGAGATGTCTAGCAATGAGGATATTGTTGAACAATCAGAGTCTAGTGAGGAGGACATAGATGTTAATGATATGTAAATATTAGCATTATTGTTCATCAAGTAAGGTATGCTTTCATATTATTTTATTTTTTTATTATCCTATTAGTCACCTTTATTATGATATGTTGTAGTATATTATTTTGCAGATAATTCTATGGTAAAGTAGTAGACAGTAATTCCTCGCGACCATCATGTTTTACGAGTTGTCGGAGAAGTGTAAGTATTTATTGTTATTAGTAATTAATGTTCATATATTATTTATAATATCTTATTAATATATTTATATTTTTATGTAGTTTTATTCTAGATGGCTATCGGGTTTCCAATTATATCACCAGTAAATTTAAAGAACGAGCATGCAAATCTACAATATGGAAGCATGTAGATCATGAAATGAAGATATTTTATTATAACAAATTTGTGGTAAACAAAATCAATATAACTATGCTAAAATTTTAATTTATAATTACAGAAAAGATATACATGGGAGGAGGGTCAGGAGAAGATTTTTAAAGTAACATGGAATATTTATTGTGTCAAGTTTTACAAAGACTACCTCTATTATGTCAAACAAACGGACATAAAATTGACGTATATTTATGAGGAGAGATGGAGTGCATGGATGACCACTTGGGTTGAACAAAGGTGGAAAGAAAATGTTAATAAGGCTCGAGCTAATAGAAACATTAAGTTAAGTGGCTTGAGTATTGGAACTGCTCGGCATACGTCTGGTTTCAAATCTATGGTTGAGCATGCTCTTGATTTGGTGAGTTTAATTTAAAGTTGATACAAAGTATAATTTTTATTTATTACCATACTTGTATGATATTTGCCTAATATATTTGTGTATATGGGAACGAGAGCTAGCTCGACCACCCACTAATATGGAGGTCTTTGTTATGACCCACCAAAAAAAACACATTCGTTGATTCTCGTTCTGCGGCCATCCATGAAAGAACATAACTTAGTTTTTATTTTTCTTACCTTTAGCACTTTTCATCGAATTAATTATTAATCATGTTATATTTTACAATACAGGTGGAAATCACAGAGAGAGTCACTCAGGCATCTCAGCTTACAGTAGGGGGAGAGAGTTGACGCACTTAATGACATATATTATGATGTTGTCGGTGGGAGGACAAAGTATTCCACCCTCTACGGCCTTGGCTCTCAGGCCAAAGTTACATTTGATGATCGCTTGAGGACTCCAGGGGGACATGTTGGTTACTGTGTGGGATCGGATTGAATCGATAGAGGGGGTGAATATCGATCGTCAAAACATTTTCGAAAAGCGTAGAGTAATTGCACAACGGAAAAGAAAAACAATCGTTAACACTTTTGTTTTTACTTGGTTCGGAGTCGCAATCGGCTCCTACTCCATGGCTCATGGTCCTTGACCGTTTACGATGGGCAATTCTATATTTTGTCAAATGTTTTACAAGATGAAGTTGAATATAGAATTAAAAAGAATATAGCAATAAAACTATTTTTATACCGACGACTGGAGAAGTTGGAAGTTCGGAGTCGCGGGTCATCGTAGGCGCTTGAATCTCGAGTACGGAGCTTGTCGAAGCGGAGCGCTTGAACGAATGTGTTGAAAGCAATTATTGTTGAAGCCAAGGGGGTGAACCCCTTTATATAGTCGAAGCTGGGGCGCCTGTGTTGAAGGAGGCGCCTGACACATGGCCTGTCCTGTGAGAACCTCAATCCGCAAACTTGGCCAGCGCTTATCCCCTAAACCAGGGCGCCTGAGCTAACTGGGGCGCCAGTGTTAACACAGGTGCCTCAATGACTAATGTAGAGGCTTGCGTGGCAGTTTGCTTCAAGTGCTTGGAATAGCCCTTCACTGGGGCGCCTGTCTTAACACAGGCGCCTAGCCCAGTAGGGCGCCTCACTCCATTGAGGTGCCTGAGTGTAGAAACATTCATCCCTTCGTTTCTGCAACCAGGGTTAGTTCCAAAACACAACAAGCATATAAATGATATAGATTAAACCATGATTTACAGCCTGAGCTATCTTAGTTCTGACTTTGGGCTACTCTAGGTCGAACCGACGCCTAATGCTCCCTCCACGGGGAACACTTCCTCACCTACTCCTCTCAAGAGATTTTACCTATTTGGCAACCGGCTCCTCCGGTTGGACTTTTGCCCAATCCCCCAAATCAGGTCTTTGTGCCCAGTCCGCGACCAGGACTTAGTGCCCAGCTTTACCCACCAGGTCTTCGGTGCCCAGCCCTTGGCTAGGACTTAGTGCCCAACTTTACTTACCAGGTCTTCGGTGCCCAGCCCTTGGCCAGGACTTAGTGCCTAACTTTACTCACCAGGTCTTCGGTGCCCATCTCTCGGCCAGGACTTAGTGCCCAATTCTTAGAACCAGGACTTCGTGCCTAGTGTACCTAGGACTTTTACCTGCACACTTTATTAGCCCTGTTAGAACACCAATAATACTTAACTTTGAGCCCTTTGCCAATATCAAAACAAGGTTCGATATGGTGCTTCCGGCACCAACATACTGTTCATCTTATTCTAGTGAGATTCACAGAATATTAGAAGAAAATTAAGACCTACTCACTGAAGTTCAATCAGTGTGAGGAGAGATAGCGGAATGGATGACCGCTGAGAAAGAGAGGAGGGTCGTTGATGAATCGACGAGGGATGCTAATAATGCAAGGAGAGGTGATGCGTATCAAAAGCCTGTGGCAGAAAATAAAGAACTCATGAGTTATATGTGATCCATCCTAGCTTCTTTGCCTTGTCTGGCATCACAGAACACTCCAGGGCCTTCTGACCCGACTGATTAACTCTTTTTTAGGTATGTTCAATTACATATTAATTTTTTTATTTATGAATAATGTATCGTTGGATGTGTATTTTTTATTTTTCATATATTAAACCTTGTAAAATATATTTATTCTATTTATATAAACTAATATATTGATTTGGTTTTTGTTTTGGGACTCCTCTGTGATATTTTATTTATCTCTAACTTTATCTGATATTTTATTTAGATATTTTTTTATTACAATTAATAATAGTTATACAATCCGTGTAAAATATATAATTATATATCATTTTGATCATAATATATTATATTTTATCTTTTTGCAGGTTTTTTATCGATCTTATTATGGATGGATAGTGTTAAACATCTATATTCATTTATAAGTTTTTTTTGTATGGTTGAATTCATATTTAGATACTTTAGTACTTTAGTTTGTGTTTAGATACTTTAGTTTATACATTTAGATATTTAGATACTTTAGTTTGTTTTTCTTTAGATTCTTATTTGAGTTTATCAGTTTATGTTTATTTTGATGTGTGTGGATGTTTAGATGTGTTTGGCTATGTCTAGATGTGTTTTGATATTTTTGAATGTGTTTGAATATGTTTTGGATATGTTTTGGATGTGATTAGATATGTTTGTATGCTGTGATTGCTTAGATATATAAATTGTATATATAGTAATCCTAAATACATATAAAACCATTCATTTTTTTAACAAAAATCCTGACGGATTTCCGACGAACATATGTTTCCGTCGAAAAATATCGAAACAGAATTTTCGACAGAAAATCTAAATTTTTTCGAATTTTTGATGGAATGAGCTCACTCCGTTGAAAATTTTCGACAAAAAACCTGATTCCGTCTGAAATTTTCGATGAAATAAGCTATTTCTGTTGAAAATTTTCCAATGGAAAATCTGATTCTGTCAAAACATTTTGACAGAAATAGATGATTCTGTTGGATATTCTCCAACAGAAAATGCTCTTTCTGTCGACACTTTCTTTAGATGGAAGTTTAGTTCCGTCGGAATATTATTCCAACAGATCAATATTCTATTGGTAAATGTATCGACGGTATGAAATTTTGTACCATTGAATAAAATTTCATCAGTAAACATAGTTACCAATGGAATTCTATCGATAAAGTCGATTATTTTTGTAGTGGTCGAGAGGGTTCGAGTTAGTCGGGTTGGTCGAGTTCGGGTTCGAGTTTAGAAATTTTAGGTTGAATTCAAGTTCAGGTCAGGTTTAGGTTGGGAGTTAAAAAAAAATCCAACCCGACCCAATCCACCTGAATTGACACCCCTACGTGTGCTGGCCAGATCAGCCATCACGCACAGTCGGTCTTATAAGGGTATGCAGGCTATTGGTATATATATACATCGCGCACTGTCGCCCTTATAAGGGTATGCAGGCCATCGATTTATGTGTGTGTGTGTGTGTGTGTGTGTGTGTGTGTGTGTGTGTGTGTAAACAAAACTAATAGTCTACACACCTTTCTAAGTGCGACTATGAGCAATGTCTGATTTGGCCAACACACGCAAGTAAAGTTTAAAATTTTTAATCTCTCTCTCATCTACATGCAAATACTTTTCTCTCACTTACATGCAAATGTTTTCTCTTTCTTACGTGCAAAGAGCTATTGGTTTGTAAAAATTGACACTAAGGTGGTGCGGATTTATAAAAAAATAACACCAACGTACATCAACATGTTGGAGCTGGTATTTAAAGACCGACTCTAACATATGAGACCAACTCCATATGTTAGAGCTGGTCTTTCCATACCAACTCCAACATGTAGGACCAACTCAACAGGAATAGCAGCTCTACATGTTGGAGTTGATCTTTAAATACCAGCTTCAATATGTGAAAAACTAGCTTCACATTAAATACTAGCTCCATATGTTAGAACTGGTAGTTAAAGATCAGCTCTAAGTTGTCTTTAAATACCAGCTCCAACATGTTGATTTGAGAAAATCAATTCTACCAAGTGAAGCTAGTTCAAGAAAATCAGCTCCACCAAGAAAACCACTCCACTTAGTGGGAGCTGGTATTTAAAGACCACTAGGTCTATCAATGGGTTTTGACCAAAACCCATTAAATGACCTAGGGGTCTTGGATTTCAGTAATTTTAGCATAGGACGGAAGGAATGGGTGTCTAGATTCTAATTATGGCCTCCAACTCTAGTTATGATACCCCCTACATAAATCTTTGGTCGCGTGCCAAGTGGCACGCCCTTGGAGTTGGTCTTAGACCCGACCATGGTTCGGAATCGACGGTTCGACGATTCGAAATCGTCGGTTTAATGGTTCATGGGAGGTCGACCCTTAACCTTAACCGCCCAAGATAGTTACAATTCATGATTTGGAAGCGTTGGTTCATGGTTTGATTCACGATATTCCACGATTCATGATGGCTCGAGATTATTATATCAAAATAACTTAAAATATAAAATATAAAATTTATTTAAGAAAGGGCTTGCACTTATTTAAGTTGTATACATATCCCCTTAGGGTATAGAGGAATCAAAGCTCATATAGTTCTTTTACATTTTTACCCTTTTACAATTTATACTCACATCCATTTTCTCCCATTCCCATGTATTCATTCCTTCACTATCAAATTCTTAGATTTCGTCTTCTGAAAGTTGCATTTTTTGGATTCTATTCTCGGCTCTGGTACAATCATCTAGTTATGCTTGATCTTTCAATGAGTCGAGAGATATAGTTGATCATCGTTCATCTAATATGTTGCCACCGGTGCTGTACATCTGCTCCACAGTAACAATTGACACTAGATAAGCTAAAATTTCTTTGGCAATCACAGAGAGAATAAGAGAGCTTTAAGCTTTCTATGACCATCACTTTAATGATATCGAAATCTTTGCTATCTACTTCATTAAAATCAAAAGAAGTCAAAAAAAAATTCTCAAGTTCCTGTGTGGAACTTAAGGATCCTCGTGGACGTTTCATCTTTTTTTTTTAATAAAAGTTGTGCTTTTGTATATTTTAAATTAGTACTAGTAGGCTGTTGTGTTTCAAAAATATTAGTTTGTATTCTACATTTTATATAATATTGATTATAAATATTATATAAATAATTTTTAATATTATATATAATATTAACTAGATCAGGAGATGAAGAATTTTTAATAAGAATTAAAGCGTCATAATATAAAGTTAATATTTTTTTATAAAACTTCTAATTTAAATCTAGGATCTAAAGTAAATACAATTAAATATATTTCAGGAATAAAATAAAAATATTTTTCTGATTTAATTTTCATAGTTAGTATGCAAGAAGTTAAAGCTTCATTATTAATATGTTCATTTAATACTAATACTATATTAGAAAAATTCACTAAAACTAAATGAGCTATGGGATAATAAACACCGGAAAGTTATTCAGTTGCATCGTTAAATACTTTTAAAATTTTACAAATATTTCTACAAATATTTCATTCTTGTGAAATAAATATATATTAGTATTACTATTTTATGGAAAAAAAATAAACATAATAAATCTTTATATTGAAATGAATCTTGTAATAACTAATATGTTGAATTCCAATGTGTTCGAATATCACATGAAAATATTTTAGATCTCATTCCATTAGCTTTGCAAAACCTACCCCATTGTTTCATCATAGATGGATGTGACCATAAATATAAAATTGTGATTCTAATTGGTTTAATATAATTTTCTAAAAGTTTTAATTCATCTTGAACACATAAATTTAAAATATGACATACACAACGAATATAAAAAAAACAAAATACTAATAATAGTGACATCAAATAAATTTTAGTTAATCTATAGAAGCAGTATTAGAACTAGCATTATTTAATAATATTACAAATATTTTATGAGTCAATCCATATTCTTCTAAAATTAAACATAATAATTGTGTAATGTTATGGGTAGTATGTGATTTATCAAAAACACTATAAGTTATCAATCTTTTTTGGAGGATCCAAGAGTTATCAATCCAATAGCAAGTCACACCCATATAAGAATGAGTTTGTCAATGATCACTCCAAATATCATAACATAAAAAATATTAATATTTATTTACTACATTTTTTAATTAATTTATTTCTGTTTTACTAATCTTTTAATTGTACGAGTAAGTGTAAGCATAGGAACACGTTTAGCACATGGATTAAAAGATTATTTATAAAAATCTTTAAATATGTATTTAGATCCAAAATTAAAAGAAAGATGTTCTACGGAAACAAATTTAGCTAATGATTCTCTTAATTTATTATCAGAATATAAAAATAAACCAGAATCATTAATATTACCATTAGAAAATCTAAATAATTGTGCTTGAGAGTGGTCAAGTCCATATTCCGTCGGGTGCTTCATTTTTACATGTTGTTTCAATGACCCATAGCCGCCATCGACTTGGAATTTGTAGGAAGTATTGTAATGCATACATTTTGCACGCAATTCTCTTGATAGAAGAGTGACTTTCTCAAAATGTTTAGTGAAAATAGAAGATGTTAGTGGAGGATTTTCCTGAACGTTTGATGTAATTGCATCGGTACTTCCTTGTGTTTTGGGCATTGGAAGGTGCTAGGGCTGGGCCTCGATCTCATCAACCGTGGATTGAATTTGAATGTCGGGATCCTCATACGCTATTTCTTTTCCCCTCCGAGATCGAGATGATGAAGCTCCGTGACCTCCTTCGATTGTCGTCGAAAGATGGAGTTGAAAATGCATAGAGAATATGAAGTTGAGAATGAGAGTAGAGAAGATGTGTGTGGAAATGATGAAATGAACTCCCTATTTATAGAGTTTGGATCATAACAGCCACTAAATCATAGTCATTGATCAAAAAAGTAGTCAAATAATCTTAACCATTGAAGGAAACTAAAAAATTAAAAA